>OX370994.1:3000000-3164511 GCA_947308005.1 Yponomeuta malinellus
TTTAAGATCACTCAGGCAGCCGGGGCTACGAGCGGGGCTACGTGCCAAACTTACTATGCTATAATGCAATCCCTATAGTGTGACAATTAAGAAAACCAGATCCCGAACTCACCGTCGTTTAGCAATATTTTCCATACTTTGACTCGCGGTTTTTCATACTCTAACAATCTGATAATTTATTATTAACAGAATTCAGTTATTTTTTAAGTGTGCTCTTTGACCAACTAACAGCTATTAGTGTACGAGAAACTGGGATGTCCCTATACCTAGCGATTGACCATGTCCTCTAGGATAACTAGCTTATGGAGGCTTTAGAGCTGTAATTGTTCTACCAAAGTGTACGCAGTTTGAAATTTGTTCTGCCCTCTGTTCCACAATAATTATCTCTCAAACAGAACCTTCAGCCAGCGATGCCCTTTTTAATTACACAGTTTAGTACAAAACGGGCCTGCTAGGTCTTAGATCTATGCTAGTTCATCATATGCTTTCGAAAAATCCCGCTTAATGACTCTAATATGCCATGAAAAACAAACCTATACTCAGCGACGTCCCCATAAATTAATGTCTAATTTGAAGGTTAACTGGTTACGGTGGCGGGGAGTTGCTAAATATTCTGTAAATATTTCAGGCGTCTACCTGTTGCCGTTATTAATATCGAGCAAAAACACCTAACAAATTTGTTTGTTTGTTGTATGGGAGCCCCACTTAAATATTTATTTTATTCTGGTTTTAGTATTTGTTGCTTTAGTGTTTATGAGATACAGCCTGGTGACAGACAGACAGACGGACAATGGAGTCTTAGTAATAGAGTCCCTTACCCTTTGGGTATGGAACCCTAAAAATGATCTTTCTACAAGCACAATATTTTTAAATGACCAATACCATCGCTCGTAGCCCCGGCTGCCTGAGTGATCTTAAACGATCACGAAGGCTAAGCAACACTGGGCGCGTTCAGTGCATGGATGGGTCGCCGTCTATGCCTAACGCTAGTGGCATTTTTCCGAGCGGTTCCGTGCTTCCCAAGGCACGTTAAGCTGTTGGTGCCGGCTGCCGTCGATAGATGGCAGTCGTTAAGCCAAGTCAGAGGCCTTAGGGCGGCTTGACAACTTCTGACAGTAGACGAGCCACTAGTCTACAAGCCTCCACCAATCCGGACTTGGCCCCCGTGGTGGAGTATGGCCTATACCTTCCTCGGGGAAGAGACCCGTGCCCCTCGGTGGGGACATAATGGGTTGATGATGATGAATACCATGGTGTAGGCGAAAAAAAAATGCATCACTAATTCAGGTGTATTCTTTCGTTGTGTCGGCGTGATTAATATGTACGTCTATGCCAAATTTCAGCTTTCTCGTACAACTCGTCTCTGAGTTAGGCCGGGGATAGTCAGACGGACAGACAGACGAACGGACATGGTGAAACTATACGGGTTCCTTGTCGACTACGGAACCCTAAAAAGGGCGTCCCTGAAGACTTTGTTTGAAAGCCGATTATTCAGGAACAGACGACTGAACAAATTTCAAACTGCGCACACTTTAGTAAAACAAATACAGCTCTAAAGCCTCCATAACCTAGCTATCCTATAGAATATGGTCAATCGCTAGGTATAGGTACATGAAACAGAGTGACAATTCCAAAAATGTCTGACTAGCGTTGTCTCGAGTAAAAATATAAGGCATATAATTTTGTACTTACTTTTACTGCAGCGAGAAATGTCAATTATAAATTCGCTGCAGAATAAAACTTTAAAACGGAACCTTCAAAAGTTTTGCACATTAATTGCTTAACAATAACTTCGATAACATAACAATAACTGACTAGTTAGCAATAATTTTGATGCATTCATCAAAACACGAGCACTGGACACTTAATTATTTTTTTAATCACAGGTAATTATAATTATAAACACCAATTAAGACTAGACACAAACTTCTTAAAACTTGCACACTTTACTTTTTTTTCTTAAGTATTATCTCTACAAAACAATATAGGTATCACTGCAATTTTTACAACACCTGTTACAAACATTGCCTGTTATCTTTTACACCATTCCTTGTACACTGAGTCCGATGGCTTCCCTAAAGTTCGAAAGTTTCAGTATAGGCCGGCGAACGGGCGGCCATGGTACGCGAAAGCTTGCGACGGACTGCCGCGTGTACCGACGGGGAGGCAGAATTCTCTTTTGGTACACTGTACACACGCCAGAGAAGCCTGCCAGACGAAAGGAAACCTGCGGAGTGCATTTAGATGAATCTGGAGCGTCCAAATAAATCACTTTAATTTTGTGCTCAAAAATGGCAACGTAAAGCACGTTCCGCTTTTGGCGTAATCTTTTTATCCGCAGTTGGAAAGCTTCAATTTTAAAATGTACTCTTAGGAAAAAATAATTCAATTACTTAAATTGTACTGTGGATATGGATATGAGATTGATAGAGTACCTACCTGTCAAAGTCAAAATAACATACGTACATAACAATGCATCTCTGAACTTAACACTTATAGAAGTGTTATGTGTCTCGAATTTTATTCAAATAACAAAAGACGAAAAGTCAGTCCTCCTACAACGTGACAGTACCCACAATACAGTGGTAAAATATATAAAATATATAAAATAGCCACGTGGCGCCGGATTAAGAATAGCGTCATTCCATTACTTTCCGTGGATGTCGTAGAAGGTGACTAAGGAAATTAATTACCAGGAGATGGGCAGCAGCGTCTTCCTGAGATTCCAACCGCATATTGCGATCGCCAACCCGCCTGCCAAGCGTGGCGATTAGGGCAAAAACTCCTCATGATTGAAAACCATGAGGGAGGCCTATGTACTGCAGTGGGCGTCAAATGATGATGAAGTAAAGTGGAGGTTAGAAAAGATAAGTCCTTGTCTTGTTTTAAGGCATTGGTGAAATCTCACTACCTCATTGTTTGAAATGTAAAAGGCTGCTTACATGTATTTAATGTTGTACTTATTTTTTAGGTATTCATGTAGGTATATTATTGGTACAATATGTAATTATAAGTACTTATATTCTTGTAATGTTTCGCTATACATATTTGTTACTTCACATAGCATTATATTTCAGATTCTCTTATTTATCTACACCCGTCTACCGACTATATTCTTGCTGCAATCCACACCATCCAAAGGTTGTCTGGAAAAGATCGCTCTAAGCGATAAGACCGCCAATTGTATACCACTACTTAGATATAAGAAACCATTTGTAATATCTTTCACCTGGTTGTGCAATAAAGTGTTCTCTATCTATCTATCTACCTAAAGGTAAAGGTAAATATGTACCTGATGATGATCATTCATTCCGACCGGTTCGGTCACGGCGACTGATACGACTGGGCAGAGCGTCGGTCATGTACTCTCATATGATTGGTGTAGCCTATCTTGACTTTAAAGGTGCGGTTGCACCGACTACAAGTAAGTTTCCCGTTTGAATAGTGGTATTGTATGGCAGCAGGTGGTCTGCCGTCAAGAGCAGCTCTTCGTTTGGCCTCGAAATCAAAGATGTTAGTTTCAACTATACAGCGCCGTACGGCTCGGTCTTTTGCCTTCTCTTCCCGTGTCGAGTAGTCAATTTCGCATCGTTTCGTGTGGTGTATCTGCACGTCTTTAAACCTATGGAACTGCCCGTCTTTCTTGCATTTCCCATTTAAGAATTAACAATAAAGGGACGAGAACGAGGTATCTAACCTAAATGTATTGGAGAAACCTAAGTGTATTCTAATATCCTTATTCAGCAGTGGACTTCTTGTGGCTGAATGATGATGATGTATTCAAACTTGAAGTCCTGGGCTACCCGTCTTTCTAATTTCCTTTAGAAACTTTCCATCGCAAGGTTGTCTGGTCTGTTTGTTGTATTTGTACGGTGTAACGTAGAGAATATTCTTATTTTACCTTATATTTCCGAAGTGTCAAACATTTGTAGGTAGGTATGTATTTGACAGTACGGACTTCGGAGTTAAATCGGAAAGTCCATACATCGGAGAAGTTACAAAGTAACTTGGAAGCTGTTTATTCATGGTATACTATGTACATTATGTTGATTAACCCACAGATTAATAATAATAATAACTTCCACACAACACAATCACTTGACCTGGTCCCAAACCAGGATACCCTGTGCTATGGTAACCAGGCAAGGCCATCGCAAACATGGAAATACACCCAGACTGAAGCAATTTGTACAAATCTTTGGTGGCCCCCAGTGGGAATCGAACCCTCTATCTTGGTAGTGCTTTAACAGCTAGTCCAACGAGGCAGTCAACAAGGGAAGATTTACAAGTAGGAAGACTGCTACGCAATGTACATCGACACAATAGTGAATAGTAGTTTTGTAGTTTTACGACATGCGGCCGTGGTCCTTCGACACTTTTTTTATTTTATAAAACGCTTTTATTTAACTTGACATTAATTTGAAAGTGAAAGTAAAGTTTCTTTATTTCCAACAAAAATTTAATAAAGTAAACCTGAAAAAAATCGCCAACGTAACCAGGTCGTCAGACCATCTGGTGGGGGGCCTTCCCACGCTGCATCATAATACTTTCACTAAAGCATAATTTTAATTGCATTTGAACGCAAAATTCACCTGCCGCGAACATTTTAGCAGAATCGCTGATCGGGTATTGTTTGCACTGAGAAGAGAAGCGGTGCGTAAAATAGACTCGGGCAGGGGTGGCAACAGAATTCACTAGGAAGTGTAACGAACGATCGCGCATTTTTGAAACAATACCTGTAGTACATTTTTTTTTTAGTAAATTATGAGATACGAGTTGATTGATCCGTAAGCCTAAATTATTTGGCTTCATCAAACATATTTTTTAACAAAATGGCACGTTGATTCATAAAGGTTAGCAAACCTTGGACTAGGGCATGATAAAAAACTACCCGAAACCGAAGTGCGTGCACTGAAACGACTAATAAATAATGATGAAGCGAATGAGGTTTGTCAGGATCGTGGCAAGTGGCAAACTCTGGTCTCTGCCCTCCCCTCCGGGATACATGCGTGAGTTTATGTTATGTAATGTGAGTTGAGTTTATTTAACTCGTTATATTGTGGTGAAAAAGTAAACACTTAGGAGGTGTAAAATAACTCACAAAACACCATAAATAGAGGGTGGGACAAACAGTTTTTAATTGAAGGCCGTATGAAATTATCAGATACTATAGTTATTTGTTATACAAGAGTGCAAAGTTGCTTTTTAACCGCGTGCTCTACTGTGATGACAGAGCAAGCGAAGGATTCTAAAATTGAATCATGAGCGCAGCGAGTGATTAAAAAATTAGAATCCTGAGCGTTAGCGAGGGAATCAAAAGAGCACGAGGTGAAAAATCTTTGCACTCGAGTGCAACACGTAACTTTTCATCCCACCTCAGCGAGGGAATGACTAAATGCAAAAAAACACGAAGGAGGTTCCGAGTCTGAGTTTATGAAAAATTAAAAAAAGTAGTAAAATAAATTCGGTACCATGGAGGTAGAAGTAAATAGGTTTAATGATGTTTTGAATTTACAAACTTAGTGCACTCGATGTTCTAAATTCAATTTACTTTATCCTCTAGCGGATAAAACGGCTTTTGCACTCAGATATTGAAGAGCAAAAATACTCTTTCCAAGATGGGGGGATGAAAAATACTTTTCAATGGCTGCAATTTATGCTGCCAATGTAATTGGAACCTTGGAATGTGTCCCAGGCGGCTTGTTTTCTTAGTGTAATGTTTTCTTCAATTCTTTGTATGTGTTTTCTTTTGTGCGTATTTTGTATTAATTTTCCCATTTTGTATGAATTCATTTAATTTTAATGTATTATGTGTGATTATTAAGAAAATTTTGTGACAAGGGTGCACATCATTCTCGGCGCCGCACTGCAGTTTTCATAATCTTTTTGCGCACAACATTTTTAACACTTGACTTTCACGTTATACCGACTGCGCGGATTTTTGCGTAAGTTATCTGCTAGTCAGTAGTTATTTACCAAGGGCAATATCTTATTTCTCTTGTTGGTTAAGCCACCAACTATCAAAACCAATAAATCCTCAGATAAAGCTTGTCGATTTCAGCGGATGGAAGGTATTTATTTTTATTATTATTATATTATCCGTTATTATTACTAATATAATATTATTATATTATCCGTATGGCGCCAGATTAAGTAGAGCGTCACTCCATTTCCTCCCGTGGATGTCGTAGAAGGCGACTGAGGAAATAAATTACCAGCACGGTAATTACCAGTAAGTTTACCACTACGGTCAGCAGTGTCTTCCTGAGATTCCAACCGAATACGGCGATCGCCAACCCGACTGCCAAGCGTGGCGATTATGGAAAAATCCCCCATGGTTATGAAAACCATGAGGGAGGTCTATGTCCTGCAGTGGGCTTCGAATGGCTGATGATGATTGTTATTTATTTGGGAATCTTGCAGCGTACATGCGCTTGCTTGCGTGCGCTGTGCTTGCTCAACATGGTGACCGAATATGTAGATATATTTTACTGTAGCCTGAGCGGGTTCAAGAGGGCCATAATTCGAAATTTAAGTTGAGGACTTAATGTATATAAACGTTTAATTTTTATGTAGCCCCTATAATATGGGTGTTCCACTGCAGGGCAAAGACGATATGTGTAATATTAAGTGTAATTTCTTTTTCTCTACTTTGCTTTAATTTTATTTAACTCTATCGCATTAGGTACTACACCTGTAATGATGGATGTTAAGTGGTGATACATATAAATAAATGGAAAGGTACTTACTGTGTGTTTCTCTATTATCTATCTATATTATATAACCTCCTCAGTCCAGACCTTGAAAATAACAATGGTTTTCAATTGTTGTTTTTAAGGTCCGGACTGAGGAGGTTTAATTAATTGTTGTTAGTTATCAAACTCGAGAACGGCTGGACCGATTTGGTTATTCTATTAAATATTTTTGAAAGTCCAGGGAAATTTTAAATGGTGAGAACAAAACAAAAAAATAATGAGAGATGTAGGGGATACGAAATTCACCAAGTCAACTGGTCTTAGTCGTAATCGCTCGTAGCCCCGGCTGCCTGAGTGATCTTAAACGATCACGAAGGTTAAGCAACACAGGGCGCGTTCAGTGCATGGATGGGTCGCCGTCTGTGCCTAACGCTAGTGGCAATTTTCCGAGCGGTTCCGTGCTTCGCAAGGCACGTTAAGCTGTTGGTGCCGGCTGCCGTCGATAGATGGCAGTCGTTAAGCCAAGTCAGAGGCCTTAGGGCGGCTTGACAACTTCTGACAGTAGACGAGCCACTAGTCTACAAACCTCCACCAATCCGGACTTGGCCCCCGTGGTGGAGTATGGCCTATACCTTCATCAGGGAAGAGACCCGTGCCCCTCGGTGGGGACATAATGGGTTGATGATGATGAACTGGTCTTAAATACAGGATTAAAAAAAAAATTTATTCAGAATAATCACCGCCGGATTTGGTATGAACAATTTCTCCACGTAAGATCAGATTTCTCAAAACCGGCCAACTGTGTGTCGGGCCATGCGCAGTTTAGGGTTCCGCAGAAAGTAGGGGTTTTATCTGACTTACAAAACTAAAGGACTATCAACTTCATTAATGTATTTCGTACGAAGTTTTCCTTTTGTAAGTTGGTCGCCTATTACTCGTTAAGTTATTTGAAAATAAACAGAGTTATAGGTACCTACATGCCCGCACTAGGAATTGAACCTGGGTGGTAGCCCAGTGGGAAGAACAATGGACTCGGAAATGGACGACCCAGGTTCGATTTTATGACATCAATGTCAATAATACACAACATTTCTATAGACATTGTGTAGCGTATATTTCAATAGAATTTTCTTTGTTCAGTTTATGTTTTTGCTGTAAACGCCACATTACCATCTGAATAAATGCGTGTAGTGAGGAAAACAAGGCAAATAGTTCATAAAATAGGATAATACTATAAGATTTTGTTATTATACTATTTCATTTGAATTTAAATGGAAACAGGATAATTTCAGAAGCTTAGTTGTGAAAATTATCTTCTGTAAATATAAGATATAACCTGTTAGCTTGTTCTAAGCTATAACAACTTCCGCTTAAGGCACAGTTTCCCAAAACAACATAATATCACGCTTTCAGCAGCCTCGGAAGCGTGAGTTGACATGACAATATTGCTATATAATAATAAACCTCAATGGAGATACGGCTATACTGCCAACAGTGTCCACGAAACGCAGTCGCCTGAATCCGACTATCATTACCCCAGTAAAATTGCTCCGCAGCTCATTAAAATGACTGTGGCTATCAAGGTGTTTTTCTTGGCGTTAGTCACTTGTTTATCTCAAAGTGCGAACGTGAAATCTAGGTACTATCCACGATACCATTTGGCTCCGCCACATGGGTGGATGAACGACCCAAACGGTTTCAGTTTCTTTCGCAACGAATACCATCTCTTTTACCAATACAATCCGGAGAGCAGCCAAGTACCCGGTATCGCCCACTGGGGGCATGCGAAAAGTCAAGATTTGGTCATCTGGGAGCATTTGCCTATAGCCATGTACCCGGATGAGTGGTACGACAAAACTGGGGTATTTTCCGGAAGCGCAATCGTGGAAAACAATACTATGTACATTTACTACACTGGTAATCTGAACCATCCTGGTCAGACTCCAGACCATGAGCAGCATCAAGCTTTGGCTATCAGCACAGATGGTGTCAGCGTGACAAAATACAAAGACAACCCTATTATTGTCGGAGCTGATTTGCAGCCGAACATAAGAGACCCCAAAGTTTGGAAGCACGGTGATACCTATTACATGGTTTTGGGACATTCAATTAATGAAACTTATGGCAGTGTCTACTTATTCACATCCGAAGACAAAATAAACTGGAAGCAGGCATCAATCCTAGCAAAATCGGATGGATCTCTAGGATTTATGTTCGAATGTCCTGATTTCTTCGAATTGGACGGAAGGTTCGTTCTTCTTTTCTCACCCCAAGGAATCACACCTCAAGGAGACGATTACAGGAATCTTTACCAAACTGGTTACATAGTCGGTGATTTTGACTACAAAACGAATACATTCACACCCCAAACGGAATTCAAAGAACTGGATCACGGACATGACTTCTACGCTACACAGACTATAGATGACGGTGGCCGGAGAGTTATGATGGCTTGGATGAATATGTGGGAGCAGGCTTACCCTGAGAGAAACGATGGGTTTACCGGCCTCATGACCTTACCTAGGGCCTTGAGTTTAACCAAAGATGGCCACCTTCTCCAAAAACCCATAGAGGAAATTAACAACGCCAGAAGAGAGCTATTATATTACGGTGGGGGCTCTTCGTCTAATCCCATTGTACTCCACGACAAAGCTGGTGAAATCACTGTGCTGGCATCTTCAAGAAGCAATATAGTGGTCACAATAGAATCTCAGACAAACAGCTCCAACCATGTAACGATTACTTACGATCCAAAAGAAGGGACGGTGACACTTGATCGTGGTGGCAACGATGGTATCAGGAGGACTAAATGGAATCCTCCTAGGTTCCTGCTGAAATGGAAGATCTTCGTAGATGCCAGTTCAGTGGAGTTGTTCTGCGGACGTGGTGAGGTTACGTTCTCCAGTCGGTTTTTCCCCGATTCACCTGTTGTGGTCCGTTCGAAGTCAACAGGGCATTCATCTTTACTTGTATTGTCTGTGGCTCGCACTGTACCTGTACCTGCTGATGATTGATAATGATGATTTTTACAAAGATATGAAAATCCATAGCATCGACAGCTAATTAATTTAATCCTTATTTATTTATGTTAACGAATCTAATGGACCAATAAATTCTTAATTGAAATATTTTCATGATAATTTCATTATTAAACTCTGGATTTACCTCAAATACTGCACTCTCCAGTTGATTTTTACCGTTATCTTAACTCAGAGTAAACTTTGGCGTCCGCAACGTGAATGAGTACCATACTAATCGTTATGACAAATGACAGGATCTCAACAAGAGTTAGTGAGCGAAATAAAGGCCCCGGAGATGGCACTCGACGTCAGTTAAAACATTTTCATAGGCATTAAAAAAGAATTTTGCTGAGTTACGAGGCGATGTTCTAATGACTTAGTCGTAAGAACGTTGGACGCGCTAGAGACGGATGAGCGAATTCCGCTTCAGCCCGGAAGTTTTCTTTGTGTTCAAAGTTTGTTTTTGAGGAATCTTAATAAAACTTCTTAGGAATCTATTTAAACTGTAATAGTGTTTTATAAAAAGCGAGGCGAGGTCCTAATGGTTCAGTCGTAAGAACTTTGGCAAGCGCTAGCTAGATGTCACTAAGTTCCTTCAAATGCCTGAGGTAGATAGAAATAAAATATAGGTATAACATAAGATAAGATAAGAATATTATTTATTGTATACCGGAAAAAATGTAAAACATACCCGATTCTTCTAGCTTGAATGATACTTGTGGATGAATAACGTTATGTTTTCACTAAGTGCTATTGAGTTTTACTGAGCATCAACTGAGTTTTCACTGAACTGAGCAACTACTGAGAGTTACCGGAACCGGTCTCCTCGTCGCCTCCAACTTCCCCTAATAGCGACCCTTTTCCACACATACTGAGCTCAATGAGCAACCCCTTGGTTGATAACACCTGAGATACTGAGCAATGCGTATTGCAATCTACAAATTACACGTCAATACACTGGCCAGCGGACCACGATCATCACTGAAACCAGGACACTGAGAATTGCCATGACACTGAACTTGATTCATGTTTATTTTACGTTAAGAAACACAACACAATAAATAAATAAATTAAAAAGAGGGGTAAGCAGAGACCCTGCACTGCCACGATCCTGACAGATCACTTTCGCTTCCTCAACATTCATTAATCATTGCATGTACGCACGCCGGTTTGGTACTCTTTGTCTTGCCCTTTGCTTACTTATTTGGTGGAAGTATGTCCACTTGCAATGTCCCTTACCGTCCCCTAATCAGTATGAGAATAAATATCTGAGTCTCCCCAGAACAGCGCTCACTTGTTTGGTCGCTCGTACCTGTCTGTCGCCGCACGGCGGTTTACGGCACGCTCGTTATCGTTATTATCTACAACTGCGATCTTTGTTTGTTTGTTTGTTTGTATATTAGGTCCCGATTCCTAAAATTAAAGCGAAGTAGAACTCGCTGTTCTCAAATTCTAAGTGGCTCGTATTGATTAGTTGATTCCCTCTTTTTGAGACATTGGAAAGGAAATTTTGACAAACCCTGTATATCATCTATCAATCCGTGTGGCGCCGGATTAAGAATAGTATCACTCCATTTCCTTCCGTGGATGTCGTAGAAGGCGACTAAGGAAATAAATTACCAGAAGACGGGCAGCAGCGTCTTCCTGAGATTCCAACCGCATACTGCGATCGCCAACCCGCCTGCCAAGCGTGGCGATTATTGCAAAACCCCTCATAGTTATGAAAACCATGAGAGAGGCCTGTGTCCTGCAGTGATGATGATGGTGATGATGTCCACTTGGGACGTCCCTTACCGTCCCCTAATCAGTATGAGAATAAATACCTGAGTCTCCACTTGTTTGGTCGCTCGTACCTGTCTGTCGTCGCCGCACGGCGGTTTACGGCGCGCTTCTAGGTAAAAAATTATCACTAACCCCAATAAAAAATGTAAACATTCGGATCGCGTTCATTCGTGACCCTAAAGGCGGATGTTCAAACTCCGTTTTGGCCCGAAAGTTTTCTTTATATCCGAAGTTTATTTTTTAGGAATCTTAACAAAACTTCGTAGGTATGTATTTAAACTAAGAGTTTTATTTATAAAAAGTCGATTCCCCCCTAAAGCACCAGTTTATAAGAGGAATTCCTATCATAAACCGGCTTACTCCGTCTCAGTGGGATTCGCTTTTTATAAACAAGACCGTAATTCTTTTATCGGCGATGTCGACAAATTTAACCATTGGCCCTAATTGTGATTGCCGATTTCGAGCGCCGAGTTATACGAACGCATATTTGTAGAGTTGTCTGGAAGAAATTTCTTTCAGCAATAAGGCCGCCAACTGTAATATGCATTTTCGTAAATATGTTGTGTTTGTTTTTTTTTTCGGTCTACAATAAAGAATATATTCTTATATATCTTATATTCGGCATTCCTCACGATGTATTACCATTATGATTTCACAAATGTACGTAACTTCACCACAATAACATAATAATATCTCTTTCAATAAGAAAAAGTTTAATGTTTTCTATTTTACATTAATTTGTTTCAAGATTGTAAATTTGTGAATTTTGAACTCTTGCTGGGCTTGCTTTATTTCAGTAACAGGGTGTGTAATTAAATGACATTGTCTAGACAACAATAAAACAAGGATTTCGAAGACAGGTTCTGTTTTTCATTATATTTACTTACAATCTCAGCCGTTAAGCTAGCTCCTATCTACCATATTATTATTTTAACTGTGCACAAAGAACTTAAAGTAATAAAATAGCTTTGTTGCTGATATACTGCTAATGTAATGCTTAGATGCTGTTTTGTTTATACATGAAGTTAAACAGATGGTTTTCCTAGCGATTATACTGTTTGCAATCTATCGAACAATAAATCGCATTGTATACAGGGTGTTTAGATTGACATCCGACCCGAAAACGCATACTGAAAACCAAATCAAACTACGTACCAAAGTCAATAAACAGGGCGTTTGGGAAAGGCCTAACCATCAACGCAAACATTTTTTTATTACGAGGAAAAAAAATCAGCTGTTCTCTATTACTCATAAATTTTGATTTTTGATCTAGCATAGGCGTATGAGTGCTAAAAATCACTATTTACTTGATTGACAGCATTGTAGGTCACTTTTCCAAAATCGTTCTATAAAAATCCGGCCAACCGGTGCACGAAGGGTTCCGGACCATTATCTATACAATATTAGACCCAAAATTCGAGAAAAAAACGGCAACAAATCACGTTTGTTGTGTGGGAGCCCCCCTTAAATATTTTTTTTATTTTAATTTAATTATTTATTTTTGAAGCGAATATAGAACTAAATATGCTGAGAACATTTCAAGCGTCTACCTATTGCCGTTATTAATATCGAGCAAAAAACTGCAAAAAAATTACGTGTTGTAAGGGGAGCCCCCCTTACAACACGTAATTTCTTTGCCTGAAATATTTATTTTATTCTGTTTTTGGTATTTGTTGTAGGGCAAACCATGAGGGAGGCCTATGTCAAATGGCTGATGATGATATCATCTACAGGGTGTTTCCGAAAAGTCTGCTAGAGGTGGTTCTTTTACGGACCAATACACTACTTTTATGATTGATGAAACTCTGAAATTGCGAAAAAAAATAAAAACTGTTCCAGTTCCATACAAAATTAACAAACTTTTGATACTTGCTCTATATTGATGAGTACAATAACCTCCTGAGTTCTTCTTAAAGTATTCTAAATTAGTACACATTCTAAACCTAAATTACTTAAATATAGCAACATTCAATAAACATCTCAATGTCACAATCATCGTATCACAATTTTAATGGCAGGGCGTATCTATTTCTAAGCAACTGAAATATGGCACGTCTGGTGACCTTAGAGCTAATAGTTACAACCAAAAGACATCGACCTTTAAACTCCAACAAAAAATCTAGTAAGTGAATCCGGAATTAAGCTAATAATTACCTTTACACTTTCAGTCTTTGACTAATGATTGCATATAACAACGCAGTCAAGTTCTGGAATGCAAATGTTTAATGAAATTTGTTTTGCCATCAACACGCTAAGAAGAAGAATCTTCAAAGCTTCGAATCTGCAAATCTTTGGCTTTAAAATAAGACGTCGAAAGACTAAAATGTAAAGGTTAATAAAATCAACTCGTGATGCAATACAGCAGTGTATGATACGATAACAAACTCAAAACGCAATACAGTTTTAGTTGTTTTAATTTTCAGTTTTTGTAACCAAACTCTCCTATAAGTATTTGCAACAATAACACAGTTACGTGTATTATAGCTGAGCAAAAGAGTTTCTTTTCGCACAAAAAAATTACAGTAGTTTTTTTTTTTGCTATATTTCAACTAATACATAAGTAATATATTAGAGGTTAAAGTATGAAATTGCCGTTTTATTGCAATAGGTTCTTTGAATTGACAAAGAATCTTCATGGTTTGAGGTTTTCGAATGAAACTTTTTTCAAATGGTTTCTATGATGTTCTTTTTTTAAAAAATGTGAAACATTTGAATATCGACTTTCAATTGTTTTTGTTATTTAATTTAGACAAGAAAAATGGATACTGCGAAAATTCGAGTGATTTTTGAATACGAGTTCCGACGCGGAACTAACGCGGCAGAAACAGCCCGCAATATCAATGCTGCGTTTGGAGAGGGGTCTACTAATGAACGCACCGTGCGATTTTGGTTTAAACGCTGTCGTGATGGAAATTTCGACTTAAAGAACGAGCCACGAGGAAGACCGCCCACACAGGTGAATAACGATGAATTAAGAGAGATAGTGGAAGCCGACCCTAGTCAAACTACCCAGGAATTAGCGGCATGGTTTAACGTTACCTTACCCACAATATTGACTCACTTGCGTCAAATCAATAAAATAAAAAAATACGAAAAATGGGTGCCTCATAATCACTCGAATTTTCGCAGTATCCATCTTTCTTGTCTAAATTGAATAACAAAAACAAAAACAATTGAAAGTCGATATTCAAATGTTTCACATTTTTTAAAAAAGAACATCATAGAAACCATTTGAAAAAAGTTTCATTCGAAAACCTCAAACCATGAAGATCCTATGTCAATTCAAAGAACCTATTGCATAAAACGGCAATTTCATACTTTAACCCCTATTATAAGGATCGATGATATTCTGTTCCAAATTGCGCCACGATTAAGTGTAATGTATCACAAATAAAGTTTAATGATTAGAAACAGCAGTAAACTTAATATCAATTTAAACTCCTAGGAAAGTTACAAGCATTTTCTATAAACTGCTAAATAAACGTATTTACTCAACTGTGGCGCAATTTTGACAAATTCACGCCAAGAGTATTAGGACTGACGTTGAAAGTTCAAAACGTTAAACTTCAATGAGGCCACACAATCTTTTATTTATCATTAACTTCATAAGCTGTTGCTACCGTTTATTTATTTTATTACGCGCACCAACAGCATACATACAAAACGTAGTGAAATTGATTACCTAATGGGTTAGAATTACATAAGAAACGAAATTACGTAATTTACTTACTAAATATGCAAGAATATTGGGTGGAACCTTCAGATCACCAAATGACCATCATACAGCGAGCGAAGCAACGATTTACATTTTGGCTCCACCACGCACTTTAAATCTAGATAAGTAATTGAAAAATACATAATTAGTTTTTGTATTATTAACGTTGGATGCAGGCTGCTTCCTACCGGTCTTTTTGGAAATCCATGGTGGAGGCCTATTTCCAGCAGTGGACTTCTTGTGGCTGAATGATGATGATGAATCAGCCAAATATATCTTTAAATTTTGATTAAAATGAATACATAAAAATATTTTTAGGTACACACAAATCCAGATCAAGCTGTACCCAGTACTAGAATAAAATCCAGTTACCCTAAACCACCTAAAGGTGAACACCGTAAGTAATTTATATCTTTTTTAATAAGCGTAGTAAAGGTTTTGGTTTTCTTTTAACAAAGCAAAGAATAAGTTTTTTTCTTTCAATATTATGACTTGTGCTAGAGAATATTGCGATGATTCGCAAAACCGTTCAGTTGTAATAAAATCTAATTATATCACGATAAAAGGCTGATTATGATGATGATGATGATATCACAAAGACAAAGATATATATTAACTGTCTACGTTTTCAGTTTATAAACATAACTTGACATTACTATGGCAACGGAAAACAGTCACACAATGTGCATAAATTGTCTTTGATTCACTCATTTAAAATAAATGTTTTAAAATGTAAATCAAGGTGTTTTTACTGATTACAGCATCTAAAAACATGCCAAAACAATCATTGGAGGATCTAAATGCAATGTAGTTGTATGAAAAGGACGCAGAATATTTTTTTATATTTTCTCCGTTAATTATTCAATCCTTTTGAAAGCGTAGGTAAAAATGCGTCCCTACATGATGCATAATGTTTTTCTTTTTATTCTGGTTGAAGACAATTAATATTTGTTTTGCCATCGAGACGCTACAAAAAAGAAGTAAGTTTTAAAATTACAATTTTTTCGCGTTTTCATGAATAGTTTGGTCTAAAAATATATTTCTTGCGTTTATTACGCGACCGCGGCGAAGCCCAAAAGGAGGGTAATGTTTGGGGTAAAGGGTTTGGCTCGTATGTATGTATGTAAGTATGTGCAATTCTATGTTCCCTCATAACTACTCAACCAAAGGACAGATTTTGACACATACAGTCTCAATCGATTCGTCGTGTTTGCGCGAGTGACATAGGCTATATGAATTCAACTTAGAGCCAACAAAAAATACCGGCTGAGTGCGAGCCAGAATTGCGCACGTAGGGTTCCGTACCATTATCTATGCAACATTTATAGACACAAAGATTGAGAAAAAACGGCAAAAACTCACGTTTGTTGTATGGGAGCCCCCCTTAAATATTTTTTTTATTTTAATTTCATTATTTATTTTTAAAGCGAACTGTTGCCATTATTAATATCGAGAAAAAAGACGGCAAAAAATTACGTTTGTTGTATGTGAGCCTCCCTTAAATATTTATTTTATTCTGTTTTTAGTATTTGGCAACAGAAATACATCATCTGTGAAAATTTCAACTGCCTAGCTATCACGGTTCATGAGATACAGCCTGGTGACAGACAGACAGACAGACGGACAGACAGACAGACGGACAGACAGACAGACAGACGGACAGTGAAGTCTTAGTTATAGGGTCCCATTTGGCACCCTTTGGCTACAGAACCATAAAAACAATAATAAGACAAAAATAAAAATACTTAAATAAAAAATAACGAATAACCCGACTGCTGAGCATTAACTACTATTTTTTTATTTCAGTTTTTTTATCTGTAACTGTCATAACTTAAGAATGCGATAAAAAGTAAGGAAATAAATAATTAAAAAATCCACCGCAGGAAAACACCTCTAGATTATTTAGGACTAGATAATCTGTGAATCAGTACTTAAAACACTGGCTAAAATGAAAAACTTTACATATGTACACAAACTCACGCCTGTAGCCAGCGACTGCCACTTACCACGATCCTGACAGATCACTTTCGCTTCCTTAACATTAATTAGTCGTTGCATGCACGCACGCTGGTTTCGGGTACCTTGCCCTTTGCTAATACATCCCCTATTTGGTCGAAGTATGTCCACTTGGGACGTCCCCTACCGGCCCTTCCACCCACATTCGCTCGATATATTTGTTTCGTCAATCTTTCTCGAACACTAAACAATCCGTATTATAAAGTTTTAAAGCGTGCCATGGCCTGTGTACCGGAAAATGACGCACAAGAAGCAAATTGAAAAATTGGTCAGGAAACCTTGTCGGACTCAGCCAATCGGGTTTTAATTGACTATGGCAATTTATGACGTCTGTGACGCAAAGACAGCCGGCGTGTAATGCTCAACATTAGCAGTCAACGCCCACTGGTCACAAGCCTTCTCTCAGAGACAGACAATATAAGATAAGAAGCTAAATCACCAAGCATTCCCACAGATGTAACATTACTACTGTTGGCGTGGAGCCATAACACGGAGTAGTTAACATGACCATGACCAAATATATTTTATTTCTAGTTGACTCCACAAATCTCTGGAACCTGCTCAAAATTGGTGGTTAAATACGCATTTACAATGACATAATTCATGTTGAATAAAATAATTCCTTTTGTTAGAGACCTGCATGTGACACGTCATGTCATTACGTTCCAGTATGACATCACGAGTCGTACGTTTTGTGACGTTAAGATGTAATAATTTGATGATTTATGTACTGGAAAGTCTCGACAATTAAAGCGCGCGAATACTCGATTAAAAATTACATCAAAGGTTACAAAAAAATACTACTATGCCGTTAACCGTGGCCAAAGCCGGAAATCGAACCTACTCTTCTGGAATGTAGCGCAATTGATCTATTTACCTAATGCGCTGTCACTAATTCCGTAACTGAATAAAATGCACCGATGAAGATAAAAAGGCAGATTGTGCTAAATCTTTTTCAAGAGGATAATATCTGCGCCAATTCCAAACTCATAAAGGTTCAATTCCGGTTCAACCATCGTACAATCCGAAACCCGAATTGCTCACAACTAAATACGCCTAACGAAGGAAGTTCAAAGACGGCATTGGATCGGTTTAATCTTGCTGCAACCTCTCTACTAGCAGACTTCGCCGGAGCAATGCGGAGAGTGTACGCACAGTGTAAGTGAATAACTATGTTGTGTCGTCACAGCTTATTTCTGGTTTGTCACAGTATCCAATACGCCACACAATAGTTAGGTATTATACTTAATTTTTACATGGACAGAGAGTTTCAGAGAGGTTCTGTAGAATGCAAGGGGCTATCCGGATGTAACCGGCATGGCGCCGTTAGAGAAACAAAATCATATCTTTTGTATCATATGTTGCAAAAAGTAAACATCACACATTGACATTCAGTAATTGTGTTAGAGCCTAGAATCTGGGCCAAGAACCTAACGGTCGTATTTATAAAAGTAGTTTCTACTATAACACTCTTAAGAAGGAGTAAAAGCCGGCTTATAACAGGAACTCCCCTCATAAAGAGGCTTTTCCATCTTAAGAGTATTTTATTAGAATCCACTTTTTATAAATAAGACCGTAAGTCTTTCAAGCATTTTAAAATCTGTATTTAGTAGCAGAAATCTATTTTTGGTATTTTTTTTAAAGTGTTGTTATTTCGAATTGAAGCCAATTGGGAATTTATAAACTTTAAGAATTTTGGGGACCTGAAACAAGAAGTGTGTACATATTTTTAAGTTCCTAACTTGAATAATAATAAAAAATACGAATGTGGTCTTCCTTCTTTAAAGTTGGATGTTTTTTGTTGGTGTATCAATCAGTCTTTGCAATATCAGTTACATGCCACTTTCCACAATTACTATCGAAAATTTTATTACAGCTTTGCTGTCAATAGCTTACCTAATTAGTGAAAGTTGTAGACGAAGAATACTTTACACTTTGCTAATATATTTTACAAGAGAGATAAAGCTAGGCTTCACTTAATAAAAACAGCATAAAAATATTTACAAGCTTAGAATCAACTCTATTATTATTATTGTTTTAAAAGTATAATCTAATAAAATTTAATAATTCTATATCTACAAACACATTAAATTGATGATAGTAATGTCTTTCTACAAATATTTTCCTAACCTATTGCTTCAAAAAATGCCATTCTAGAGCTGATTGTTGGCAACCGAAGGTGTAAAGATCCAATTACAAATAGGTAACTTATTATATAACTCTGAATAACAAGCTTTACACAGAAAGAAAAAATCCCTGCCCGAAGTTTGTTTATCCGACGTAGGACCCACGTTAATTAAAAACTACTATGGGCTGTTGCTAATATTTTTGTTATTTTTTTAACTAAAGTGAATTCATTTATCGCTTGATTAAAAATTTCCTTTTGATTCGGAGGTATTTAGCAATTCGGATTTTGTGAGTGTAATTATAGTCAAATCAATATACGATATTGTAGATCTTCGACGAAATAAAATTGATTTTAATATAATTATCTTCAGCAACATTTCCACAAAAATACCTTGTTAGTATAAGCGCCGTAATAATTTTATTATCTTTTTTACATTTGGTATTAGATTCGCAATTAATGCCACAACATCAGTCATGGCTTAGAAATAGGTAAAATCGTCTTCTCAATTTAAAAATTACATTAAATTTTAGATAATTATAATTTCGATAAAGTCGAAATCTATTTTATAAAGGTCTCCATAGACACCAAGGGAAAAAAACATAATTCTATTTTACAGGTCATACTTGCAAAATGTGTTTATCCAATCTCTCAATCACGTTAGCTAGGACTTAATAGCATTAACGCCAAAAAAAGCCGTTTTGGCATAAAAGCTATCTATTCTCAGGTCCATGACTCTATGTTATCTGTCGTGGGTCCAAAAATCACTATTAACATGATTCAGAGATTGTGTAGACACTTTTTCAAGTACGATCTGTACAAAAAGATATATATTTTTTTTTATTGGTGGTGCTAGTCAGCCCTACGGATCCTCTTAAGAGAACAAAAGAGGTGCTGTTTCGCAAAAAACGTTTTTTTTTTCTAAAATGCTCAGAAATGCTCCAATATAACGCTACTTTAGCTCCAATTTATAATTTTTTGTATATCGGTAATGGGCATGCCTGATTTATTTTCTCGTTTGTGTTTTCATAGTTTTTATGATTTTTATGACGCTGATTAGCAGTGATCGGAATGGACAAACATTTGGCTGGATTAATGGTGACATGTTGGTTATTTTTTGCAAATTTAAAAAGCTGGAAGTAAACTCGTGAAAAAACAGACACTTGAACTATGCTAATTTGCGTTCATCAGTAACACCATACCTACATTTAATGGATTGAGAGAAATTTATTCAGTAAATTTTCCAGTTTTTATTCTTACAAGACAATTTTTGCTGCGCATGCATTTAATAGATAGATTAGATAGGCACTAGCTATTAGTAATTAAACTTAAGCGTTTTTATGTAAATATATACA
The DNA here is from genome assembly GCA_947308005.1 of Yponomeuta malinellus. Lineage (NCBI taxonomy): Eukaryota > Metazoa > Arthropoda > Insecta > Lepidoptera > Yponomeutidae > Yponomeuta > Yponomeuta malinellus. The sequence goes on from OX370994.1 coordinate 3,020,709, forward strand.
TTTGGCGAGGAGACATAACATTTGGTTGCTGACACAACCAAACATATCCCTGTATTTCTGTTGAATTCCAATATCCCACAAACTGAACATTTGGGGTAATACAAACAGATTTCCGAAACCCGGGAATTTAAGCACCTAAACTAACAATGAACTCCACAGTTCCCGAGATTTTAAAAAACAACAAAACTAAATAGCTTTACTTGGGTGTTGTTAAAAACTGTATATTACGACTCCTAGTCACCGTAGGTATTTATACTCAACCTATTCCGATCACTGCTCACAAGGCACAATGGGGATGCCAATAATGATTACAATAGACTCTGTCAGGAATGCAGAATGCATACACAAAGGCCGATTATGCGCAATCAAAGCGGGCGCAGTATCGCCTCTCGACTGGGTGCTAAGAATGCTTCGTCTTTAGCAGCAGAACGGGCCAATACATCGTAACAAAGAGCAGGAACAGCGCCGGGAACACAACCCGGGAGAGCTTGTCTATTTCTCGCCAGAGGACTCGCTCTTGACCGGTGTCGGCGTCCAGCCACGCCACCTGGTGGATGAAATATTTATTGGTCAATATTATTAACAATATTAACAATATTGCTGCCACCACGATGGCATATTTCAAGGCATTTTTGATTGAACACGCCCAGGATTAGGACTAGTTGGCGGCTCGCGGTTGCTGCGCCGGAAGCATGCGGCCCGCTCGCTTGAAGCGCACCGGCCGCTAGTTGAGTTGTATGGTAGCGGCAAGCGCACTGAGTGCCCGCCGTCGGCTTTTTAGGGTTCCGTACCCGAAGGGTGCCAATCATCATCATCATCATTCAGCCACAAGAAGTCCACTGCTGGACATAGGCCTCCTCCGTGGATTTCCAAAAAGACCGGTTGGAAGCGGCTTGCATCCAGCGTCTTCCTGCCACTTGGATGAGGTCATCTTGTGGCTGGTCGTCCTACGCCGCGCTTGCCGATATGTGGTCTCCATTCGAGAACTTTTCGGCCCCATCGGCCATCAGTTCTGCGTGCTATGTGCCCCCGTGCTATGGGCAAGGGTGCCAAACTCGATATTAATGACGGCAACAGGTAGACCCTTGAAATATTTACAAAACATTTAGGTCTATATGTGCTTCAAAAATAAATCATCATTAACCCATAGCAGTCCACTGCAGGACATGCGTCTCTCTATGTTTGGAGGTTTTGCCGTAATCTCCACGCTTGGCAGGCGGATTGGAGATCGCAGTGTTTGGTGGTCTAGTGTCACAGGTCGACGCTGCTGCCCGTTTCCTGGTTTCCGTTTTTTAGTCGCCTCTTACGACACCCACGGGAAGAAATGGGGTGGCTCATTCTAGGCTGGAGCCACACGGCTCTTCTAGGCCGGAGCCACACAGCTAAATAAATAATATAATTAAAATAAAATAAATATTTAACGGATTAGTAAGTTGAAGTGGCAGTGGGCGGGGCACATAGCACGCAGAACTGATGGCCGATGGGGCCGAAAAGTTCTTGAATGGAGACCACATATCGGCAAGCGCAGCGTAGGACGACTAGCCACAAGATGGACAGATGACCTCATCCAAGTGGCAGGAAGACGCTGGATGCAAGCCGCTTCCAACCGGTCTTTTTGGAAATCCATGGAGGAGGCCTATGTTCAGCAGTGGACTTCTTGTGGCTGAATGATGATGATGATGAAATATTTAACGGGGGCTCCTATACAACAATATTACATTACTGCAGCGGCCAGCAAAAGAGGCATTGATGGACGAACGTGGAAATGTGGGCCGAGGCGAAGCCGGGGCACACATACGTGAGTCCATCAATGCCTAATTGTGGCCAAGGCTTGTATATGATTTTTCTCAAATAATGGGCGGAAATTAAAACTAAGTAGTACTAAGGCAGAACTTTTTATTTGAAAAATTCAATAAACTTTCAAAATCAGACGAACCACGAATGAAGAACAATATAATTTTTGCCGCGTTAAAGTGTTTTTTTTTGTCAATAGGTAAGTATAGGTCAATAGGTTTCTATCGCAAACCAGTTCGAAATTTAATTAAAACCTCTGATAAGTTACCTCCTTGGTTGTCATTGTTCGGAGTAAAAGATCGTTCCATTTTTAAATAACACGACAGATATGAGTTTAGTACCTATGTAATTTATTTGGCCGCAAAACACGACAGTTATGAATTTTCATAGAACTTTTTCCGGCCGCTGCTCGCGTGTAATTGGCCAGTACAGCAATTTATCAACATATTATCTCGATATATTACGACATATTTTCTCTAGTAATCTGCGAAAGACCACAGATGGAGATATAATATATATATTTCTATGACGTCAGCAAAATATGTCGGGATATACATCTCGATATATTTTGGCGTATTAATATATATTTCGTTACATTAATATATATTTTGAGGATACAGGATGCCCCCTTTTTCACTTTGCCCACCGAAGCCTGCCCGATGGCCGTGCTCGATGCGCACGAGCATTTCTCTCCCGCTCGCTTCAACTCAACAGCGCGTACCTACCTATTATTGTGTCTGGGATGTTTGCGAGCCGCATTCGCATCGCCATCGGCATCGGAATAATTCTCTGAGGAACTTTCAATTAGATCTAATAGTAGTGGTCTTGCCGAATTCGTTTAGGTACCTATGTTGATTCATCATCATCATCATCATCATCATCATCATCATCAGCCTACGCTTGTCCACCGCTGGACATAGGCCTCTCCTATTGCACGCCACTGAGCACGGTCCTCGGCTACTCTCATCCAGCTCTTGCCAGCTCTCTTGCCTATGTTGACTATAGTGTTACAAAATTTGAACATCCTGTACAGAAAATAAGCTTTAAAACCTTGCGCTTGCATCGACGACCGCAGACATTAAGGTTTGTTATTTTTTTGAAACAAATAAAAAAAAAGACCGAGTGGGGGCAAAAATATATAATTTATACCTAGTATAGCTCCCGTTCATCGCTCGTAGCCCCGGCTGCCTGAGTGATCTTAAACGATCACGAAGGTTAAGCAACACAGGGCGCGTTCAGTGCATGGATGGGTCGCCGTCTATGCCTAACGCTAGTGGCATTTTTCCGAGCGGTTCCGTGCTTCGCAAGGCACGCTAAGCTGTTGGTGCCGGCTGCCGTCGATAGATGGCAGGCGTTAAGCCAAGTCAGAGGCGTTAGGGCGGCTTGACAACTTCTGACAGTAGACGAGCCACTAGTCTACAAGCCTCCACCAATCCGGACTTGGCCCCCGTGGTGGAGTATGGCCTATACCTTCCTCAGGGAAGAGACCCGTGCCTCTCGGTGGGGACATAATGGGTTGATGATGATGATAGCTCCCGTGTGTGGTCGTTTGCTATACTATGATACAAATCTCGGTATATTAATATATATTATAGCTACGCGACTGTGACGGGCGTAAGGTACAAAATCTATTTAAACTAGCGGTCAGTTTAACATGATCTTTTCGTACTTACGATGGCGTCTTGTGCCCCCCAGCCCCGGAATATTAAACGTATGACCCCGATAGTAAAGAAGAAAAGTTACTATGATGTAAAACACTCCAATGGCCAACTGTGATCGTCTAGTCTAGTGAGGACCCTTCATTGTGAACGTATTAATAACCCAAGAACTTTTAGGATATGAGATTGAGTAATGAGTGCATGTAAGAGATCCGTTAAAATAATAAAAGTGGAACTAAGAACATTCAGTTCAAACCAAATGTTTATTAGAAAAGGTAAATTTCAGAAAGATTCGAAGAAACTAAAATAGCAATAAAGCAACAATAAATAAGCAGAAGCGAGACAAGATTGGGATAAAGAAGGAAAATTTAAATAAAGAAGTTAAGTTTAGTAGACAATAAATTAAAGGTTAAATAAAATAAATTCCATGTAAATAAAATAAGATTATAGTAGCAAAATATTTGAAATAACTACTTGTCATACTACTACACATGTGAGTGTTTTAGTATAACGTCCCCTACCAAAGGCCGGTTAAGGCAGACATTATTAGCCAGCTAAGTAGATAATATTGGATAAGAAGAAGAGAGTGCAATACTCAATTATCTACTAGCCGATAGTGCTAATTATATCTACCGTGGATGGGGATTGGCCACCACTACGTTATACTGTTAATATATACTTAGAAATAATAAAACTATGACTGACTAGAAATAAGAATACAATGATTCATTATTCCGAGTCTATGCCTTAAGAAAACATACATGATTAACGCAAGAATTGGCAAAGAGACGTTCAGCAGTACAATGCATTGGCAGACGAGAGTGAGAGAGGTAAAAAAACCAAATGCACAACGTACGTTGGAATAAGACTTCATCGAAGCTTACCAACACTGAAACAGTCCGGCCAAACCCACGCAACCATGAAATGTCACCCAAAGACATAAGTCATACAAATAAATATAGTAAAAGCAATAAAAGCTTTGAGCAGGCATAGACATTTTAAGACTCAAGTCACTTCACACAATTAACGCAAGAAACGGCAAAGGGATGTTCAGCAGTACAATGCATTGGCAGACGAGAGTGTGAGAGAGGTAATAACCAAATGCACAAAGTACGTTGGAATAAGACTTCATCGAAGCTTACCAACACTGAAACAATCCAGCCGAGCTCACGCAACTATGAGATGCCACTCAAGGACAAGTCAAACATAATAAAAGCTTTAAGCAGGTATAGAGATCTTAAGACTCAAGACGCTTCACACAATTAACGCAAGAAACGGCAAAGGGATGTTCAGCAGTACAATGCATTGGCTGACGAGTGTGAGAGAGGTAATAACCAAATGCACAAAGTACGTTGGAATAAGACTTCATCGAAGCTTACCAACACTGAAACAATCCAGCCGCGCTCACGCAACTATGAGATTAAGCAGAGTATTAAGCCAATATACTTAAAATGAATATAGCATTACTACTACAAAGCCTATAGTGGCTCTTAACTACTCTCTAACGTCCCATAACGTCTTTCAATTCCTAACAATAATCCGAGTTTTGACCACCCTATATATTATTCACCCTATATATTATTCACCCTATATTGCGCCTAAAATGCAATAATACTAAAGAAACAACGGTCGGAAGGAAAAGTATCTACGCACCTACATAAATTGTTCCTACCTCTGCAATAGTGGAATGACCCGTCTGAAGGTCAAAAGATAAGTACCTACGAAGCTAATATTTTCGTTTCGTTTTACCTATTCCTTAGTTTCAAATGATCACCGTGTGGATGAAACGCACCAACCTTTACGTCTAGTTTTAAGGTAAGGACCAGAGACATAGATAAGCAGTAAGTTTAGTAGCTACTAATTCAAGACTCGCACAATTAAATAACGAATACAATCTTTTAGTCCAACAGAGCTTTGCAGGTTTACATTAGCGCGGCGCGGAATTTTGCGGGGTTACATCTACATCCTTATGAGTAGGTGATAAGAGAATTACTTAACGCTATCATTTACAGACGGGTTTGGAAACAGATTTATTGAACACTAAACCTATTGCGACATATTGATTACAATATCACTACACTACAAAACATTGTGGAAGCACCAATTTCACTTATTTTAGCTTTATTAAATGAACCTTAAACGCATCTAATGACCGCATTGTTATGGTGGGGACTTGGGTAAATACTTACTCTCATCATACAACTGGATACCCTGAAAGAAAAGGGGGAGCCTGCCTAATTTTTCCCAACCCCGTAAGCTAATATATTTAACCACCCATCAAAATTATTATTGTTTCAGCAAAACAAACCCCATTTACATTTAATCGTGTGTATGCGTGAGTGCCTAGGGTGTCTCCCTAGTCACAGCTATTTCCTACTTCTATCCTCCCTAACTCCGGAAAACCAGACTGTTTCAAATTACTTGGTAACTTGACTCAGTTAGCTTTCAGACTTTCTGGCCGGCCAGAGTGTGTAGCCTAGGATGTGTATGCGCAGGTGGTTTTATGGGTTCGGTAACCACCCGCAAGGTAAGAATATTCGGAATATAATACATAAATATGTTATGGGTGCAAAGTGCCAGAGGGCTAGAATCGTCTGTCACTCAGGGTAAGCAGGGGGAAAATTGCTACACCACGTATGCTAACGGAAGAAGATCTAACACCGCATTCACAAGAAGCATTTTATCCCAATCTTCAAACAAGATAATTAATGTAATTATCTCAATTCAAAATTATTGTTAGTATTACTTTTTTATTATTAAATTAAATTGGGAACGCCTCCGGTGAAGGGATTCTTTAAACCTTTCAACCCAAGCAGACTCAGATTCAGCCGTAGCATAGTAAGCAGAGCTAGATTTTGGGTTCCTTAGTCCATTAATTTAAACTTCTTAAGGCTCCCAAGTGAATTCGCTCTAAATTCACACGTTTGTATACTGAAACTCAATTACCACTAGCTAGTGGAATTAAGCTAAAGTAATAAGTGGAATTAAATGTCTGCAAAGGCTCAGAAAGCTATGACGCAAGAATGATATCGATCATCTCGTGTGCCCCCGCCGAGCCTTGGTTATTTGACAAAGGCTAGACACACGGACTATCCATAGCATACCTTTGTCACCGTGAGTTTTCCTTTGCACAAATTTACTTCCGCATAAACGTAGTACTGTGGAGGAAAAGGATTAGTAAACTTTTATTTCGCGAGAGCTACCCTAATTACTAAGGCTGAAAACCCTATTTTACGCGGAAAACTTCTAGCTAAATATACAAACGGTTTAGGAATCGAAGGCCGCTTCTAACCTTACACTTCACTTTCAAATCTCATTCCCTAGCTAAGAAAGTAATTCAGAACCTGAAACTTCACACCAGAGCTGATAGTCTGGGACGCAATGCCCACAGGTGATGTTAGGTTACAAATCCAAAACCACTCTCCTACTTTCGAATTTAAATGCAAACGAAACTCCCTAATAGTAATAAATTCGCAAAATGGCGAATTTGCCTACGAGCGCAGCAGACGTATTTACTGTTCAATTTTCTGTTCCGGAAAAAAGCCCCGAGCACTTCCCGAACCCAGCTTTTATAACCTCGCAGCCCCCTCCTAATATGATGCCACTTCTCCCTCTCGCGAAACCAATAACGAAATCCCGCCAACTAAGAATTTTATTCCTTATTGCTATTAATTTAAGGACTTCAACATTGGTAATTCTATTTTTGTTCGTCAAACTCGTACCACATCGCGCCACTATCTTCTCAATCAATTTCAGAACTTTAATATTATGCTATTTTATAAATTAATATTTAATGTCTGCAATTATATTGTCAATTAAGTTTCTATTTATTTATCTCGATATTTCCCGATTGATTTATTTTTCTACAATCCTTTTATCAATTTATTCAACGCACATTTGAATGACGCGGTGGTGTTTTCGAAAAACTAGTTTCTGTTAATAACAAAGTTTCGTATCTCGTATATAGAACAACATCTCTTTAATTCAGTCTATATTCATCTAAACATACTCTACTTTATCTACAATTGGGATTTGAAGCGTTATAATGATTTATTTGGTTGGCGCCAACCGGACGGAAATAACAGTGGCGCCCCCCCACTCAAACGGTTAATATCGTATTAACAAAGAACTAATACTGATACGCTACTCACTCCTAGATGGAGCTAACTCTAGAGCTTATGCGAAGATATTCGATAATGGGGACTTGCACTAAGAAAAACTTTAATAAAGTATGAGAGGACACGTCCAAAGGCAAACAAACGTGGTATCTCTTTCTTCCGCGACCATACACTCCCTACGATACAAACAGTCAAAAAGTCAATACAATCACGTGGCACTACAACGCGGCATACAACTCGACCTCAGACCATGACGTCACTCCCCAACGTATGAACGCAACGCCTACAATATATGAAGCGTTTATCAATATATATGAGTCATCTCGTAAAATAATGTTTCTAAGAAAACGTTCAGAGTTCAATGAAAAACTAAATTCTACGTTTTTAAGTAGAAATGAGGTCCTTGAGAAGTATGTCTGGTGTTACTTTGAATGACCGGACACATAACCGTGTGACTAGAAAACGTTGTGGACTAAAAGAGGATGCAGTGACTAAAATTGAGAAAGGAATGTTGAGTTCGTTTGGACATGTGGAGAGGAGGAAACAAATCCATCGAACAAATGTGGGTGGAAGGGCCGGCAAGGGATGACCCATACGGACACACCTCGACCAAACAGGGGATGCATTAGCAAAGGGCAAGACAAAAGCACCCGAAACCGGCGCGCGCGCAAGCAACGACCAATGAATGTTGAGAAAGCGACAGCGATCCGTCAAAATCGCAACAAGTGGCAGTCCCCGACATTCGCCTACCCCTCTGGGACACAGGCGTGAGTCTATGTTGTTTTGTTAAAGTTTTATATGATTTAAGTTCCCTATTTATTTAGTACCTGAATGACCGAGCTTTTCGGATGCAATTTTTTGTTTTGTTTTAGAGAATGAATTAAAAAAGCGTCATCTATGAACAAAATAATGAACTGCCATGTACTGTATTAGATTTAGGTAACAGACTTTCTTCAATCCAAAATTTATTAGTTATGCTATTTCGCAAGAGAGATGTCATTGTGATTAATCTCAATTATCGTAAACCATCCCTAAAACCAGTTGCATAATTTAATCTACAAAAGACAACGCAATAAGTATTTTACAAGAACTGTTTAAATGTTTACAAATGCTACAAAACAAAAGCTTTTCGGATGCACTTTTTTTTGTTTTTGTTTTATTAGAGAATGAATTCAGACCCACGCGTATAGACCGGTAGCGTCACCTACGAACAAAGCGATGAACTGTCATGTATTGTAACAGGTTTTAGGTGAAAAACTTTCTTCAATCCATAATTCATTCGTTGTGCCATCTCGCAAAATAGATGCCGTTGTAATTAATCTCAATTATCGTAAAAATTTAATCTATAAAAGACAACGCAATATCTCACAAGAACTGCTTAAATATTTACAAATGATACAAACAAAATATACCTAGCTGTATTTTATGTCGAGGAACCAAATACGTTTCGGCGCTTTATCCGATTCTATAATACGCTCTTTAAATGTTTTACAATCCCTATATAAGTATACGATTATCATTTCTCGGTTTATTTTAGCTTCCATCCTTAATTTTCTCGTGCAGAACACAATTCAACATGATATTAACGATCGTGAGCACTTGTACGGAGCTTGGTCCGTCACAGTCTGTACCAGTTCTTTGCTAGAACTGCATTACATTCACCAGCGCCACTCCTCGAAATGGTATTTTGAGTTTATTCTAGATTACTTCAATAAATAAAACATGAATTTTTAATACATGTCCAGTATTGGTGCATGAGTGAGGAGGAGGAGGGGGAGGGGGAGGAAGGGGGTCGTCATGAGGAGTTGGTAAATGCCGAGGTTCAAACTCACGGCCTGTTGAATGTAAACGTGGGTGGTAACGATCTTACCAGAAGCACCGAGGGAACCAGAAGTATTCATCTTCATCATCATCAGCCATTTGACACCCACTGCAGGACATAGGCCTCCTTCATGGTTTTCATAACCATGAGGGGTTTTGCCATTATCGCCACGCATGGCAGGCGGATTGGCGACCGCAGTATTACCAGAAGTAATATTAGTTAGGATTTAGGAGAAATCAGAAATCCAAATTTAATAAAGTCTCAACTTGAAGGATTTGTTATTGTTACAAGCTGGCTCGGCAAACGTTGTTTTGCCATATTAATAAGCCTTCGCCCTATTTTCAGATCTACCAAATAAACACAAAAAAAATCATATAAATCGGTGAAGCCGTTTCGGAGGTGTTCGATAGCAAACACTCTTTTTATATATTAGATAAAAATTGTTTATTGCACCAAGTAAATAGTGTATAATAGGCGGGCTTAATACTAATTAGTATTTTATTCTAACCAATCAATGGGTGATGAGACAAGAAGTTTTTCTGCTTTTGAATGACAATGTTCAATGTTAGCGGCTGCCTTCGGGTGGAATTTGTAACTCTTTAGCAGCCTATAAACGTCTCACTACAAGGCACAGGCTTTCTGTAAAAGAGAGAGAGAGTACGGGCTGCCATTGCAGATTGTTGATTTCAAGCGCTGGAATACCTTAGCCACCTGGTTTCCTCGGGATATTTTCCTTTACAGCTCCCTTGTGGCCCCTAAATTGGCGCTACTTTATTTACTTTTAAACTGAAGTAAATCTTAAGTAAATGGACCAAGATTAATATTCTAGACTCCGCAATGTTTAATTTTCATCTGTATTTAAGACTGATTGGGTAAATATTGGTTTTCGAAATTTTAGTGAATTTCGTGTTGTTTATAGCAAAGCTTATAGCCCAAATCGGCAACGTATTTAACATTGTCAATTTGGCACATTGCCAATATGGCCACAAAAATTTTGCAAAATTACCAATGTTTTTATGGGCTCCATACGGTAATCCTAGTGAATCTGCAATAATTAATAAATAAAACATTTGTATAATTCTCGGTAAGGACACAACTTGACGAAAAGTCTGCATAGTCGGGATGTGTTTGCGACGGAGACTTAGAGCATGTTTTATTTATTATTCGCTAATGAGATATATTAACATCGTGAGGAAACCTGAGTATCTGAGATGTTCACATAACTCAGCGCATGAAATTGCCAATCCGCGGTGGGCACGCATAGTCATTAAGCCCATACCTACTCTTATTCTGAGAAAAGGCCTGTTCCCTGCAGTGGGACGTATGTAGGCCACATAAAAAAACCGGCCAAGTGCCTGTCGGGCCACGCGCAGTGTAAGGTTCCGTTGAAAGAGGTGGTTTTATCTGCTTTACCGATCTAACAACAACATCAACGTAATTTTCAATGGATTTTGTACGCAGTTATCCTTTTATAAGTTGGTCGCCTATTACTCGTTAACTTCCTTTCGGCTCACAATGTTGAATTCTTAAAATGTTGAATTCCTAAAATGTTGAATTCGCAAAATGTTGAATCCCAAAATGTCGAATTCGCAAAATGTTGAATTCATTGTTATCCCAAAATGTTGAATTCGCCAAATGTTAAATTCGTGGTTATCCCAAAATGTTGAATTCGCAAAATGTTGAGTTCATAGTAATCCAAAAATGTTGAATTCGCCAACTTGTAGAGCCTACTTAGCCGTTATTTTTCCTTTTAAGTTCATTATATGTGCTACTACCCTCAATTTTTAGACATTTATAGAATCAACCGTTTAGACAGGAGAGTAGGAGTGGGGGGGACGCCCTACTGGGACAAAAATTTGCACCTTAAAGCTTAATAATTCGCAAACGGAACCCCAAATAAAAAATTATCTTCTACCACCCACAATATTTTTAAGCGTTCAATCCAAGGATACTGCACACTATACGTAGTGTAGGCGAAAAAAAAATTGCTTCTCTAATTTAGGTGCACCATAAAAAAATCTTTTAAAATTTTATTCTACCGTTTTGTCGGCGTGATTAACATGAATTTCTATGTCAAATTTCGCTTGTAATTTTATTTTGCTTGTACTGGTCGTCTCTGAGCTAGGCCGAGGACAGACCTACGGTCGACAACAGAACCCTAAAAATGGGGTATATTTAAATGTACATCAAAATAATGGTTTCCAACCGTAAATCTTTAAATGAGGTGTTTTAAATTTGCTCTTTCATTTTACATTCAGTAACTATAAAGATAAGATCTTGACAGGCCGCTAATTGTACCTACCTATATTTTTCAAATTTTCATGTCATGTGCTCTAGTGTACAATAGATTATATTCTTATATTGTTTTATCCTGACAAATTGAGCTATCAAGAGATGAGACTCAGGTGAAATGAAGCAACACATTTTAAAACCACTTTCTCTTGTTAAAATTTAAAAAATGCGATTCAGGAAAGGAAAAAGTTCCTTTCCAGTACCGCACTTTCAAAATTTACACTCTGGTAGCTCAATTTTTATGGCGCTTTTTTTAACCACGCGACAGGTATTGGACGTAGAGAACTTACCACGTTTATTTATATTTTATTTAAAATGGCCTCTTCGATTGCGGTATATTAAAACATTTTTTTTTTTGCAAGTTCTCCATTATGATTTATGCCTGACTGCTAGAAGGAGATTGAGGTAGATTGCTGGCAGCGGCTGGATGAGGGTGGCCGGTGACAGAAGAAAGTGGCGCGCTTTGGGGGAGGCTTATGTTCAGCAGTGGACGAGCACAGGCTGATTGATTGTAATTTCTAAAAAGTGCATTATAATTTATACTACCCGGAGTCATAAAAGTATTTTATTGTGATTTTGCCATGTTAAAGTAGTTAAATAAAAGTTTATTAATTTAAGGCAGCTATTACGTCGGGCACGCTGTCTTGCTCACACAATCTAACATTTTTAGTGATTGTAATAAAATAAGTAAAGTTATTAAACCAAAAATGATAGATGGTGCGAGCGAGAGAGCATGTCCGACTTAACGGCAGCCTTCAGGAAATTCTGGGTATCGATTAACAATACGCATTTTTTTAGAATGGAACATTATTTCTGTTTTATTGGTAGGGAAAATTTTTTTTTTCAAAAATTTAATCTTCATAACTAATCATATTTGGGACACGATGGTTTTCGTCTACTCAATTTGAAAATATTCGTTGAGCACGACTCAAGAGAGCAAAATTGGCAACTTAACTGACACTCACTCAAATCTGCGTTGAGAAGCGTTTGACAGCTGTCAAAGGTGTTCAGAAACGCAATTTTCGACATAAGCCCGCACTAAGCGCTAGTTTGAGATCCAAACTCAATATTTTAAAAATGATCAAGCATAGTACTCAAATTTGAGCATATGATAAATTCTGAAACGTAATTTTGATTAAGTCCAGGTTAATTAGCGTTTGAGATGCTTTCAGTGTTGATTCTCAATTCAGAAATCGGCAGAAAGTCGTCCAGTTTATGCAATAATAAAATGGGATAAAAAAATCGGGTTTGATTACAAGTTCAAGTCTTTTCCGTCTTCTTACGCTGTCATTCTGAGGTTCCAAATTCCGAGCAGAGTGACTGGCTGACTTTGTTATTTGGTTCGCCATGTCAGTCCGTCTGTCTGTATGTCTGTCTGTCCGTCTGTCTGTCCGCGGCTTAGCACAGTTATGCATTTTAACAATGTTCTCCACACTGAAGCAAGAGGCGTGTAAAGTGGCGGCCGTTAGGATTAACTTGTGGTTTGACACAGCGCATGAGACTTGGGTAAAATAAAACTTTAAATTGACAATTTAAACATAAAATTAAAGAAAGATAAGGATGTTTCATAGTGGAGTGTGTAACGTTTAGCGAGTGGTTTGAGCGCATTGCATGTGATGCTTGGTATAGTGAGTTGTGTGTGTGTGTGTGTGTGTGTGTGTGTGTGTGTGTGTGTGTGTGTGTGTGTGTGTGTGTGTGTGTGTGTGTGTGTGTGTGTGTGTGTGTGTGTGTTAGTGCGTGCGTGCGTGCGTGCGTGCGTGCGTGTGTGTGTGTGTGTATGATCTTGTGATTTGAAGAGATATTGTTATAGATTTACTTTTACCTCTCTAACAGTGCAGTTAAGAATGGAACAGACTTGAATTTGGGGAACTGTTGACGAAAGCTTGTGTGTAATAGAGTGTCATAGGCTAATACTACAGATTCAAATATGAAAAGTCGTCGAACAGTTGGTACATTGCATTCAGAATATAGAATGTGTGAATGAGAAGAATTTTCAAGATTGAGCATTGCGCTCTCTCAAGTTACAGCACTCGTGACTTGACTGCTCCACCCCAGTTTGAAATACAAAAGGAAATTGTAGACTCATACAATGCTTTGTATGCTAACTTTTGGATGGATTTATCGGTTATGTCTCGGATCTGCTTCATGGCGAAAATACGTTTCTTTTGATCGAGTAGCGTCAGCAGCAATGTGTGCGGATCAGTTAAGATTTACGTCGAGAATCACTCAGAGATAACGTATTAACTCCACTCGTTTAATATTAGTGCAAGAGCGAGGCTGAGAATTTAAAAAGAGGTAGCTATGGAGCTTTACAGAATCTAAATGGTTGGGCTCCGAAGCTTTAGGTTTGTGAAGGCAAATTAATTTCGGTTTATCAGCGTCAAGTGTGAGTGAATTGCTGCCCATACCGGTTTTAGTTTTTGCGAGAACTTCTTCCTTTGTGGAACCATTAAAAATGATTACTGTATCAATTGCATAGCAGAAAAGATCGGCTTTAGTTGAATCATTGAGGGACCGGTTAATATAATTGATATATGCTAAGAAAAGGGACGGACTGAGAATACAGCCTTGGGTACTCTGAAGGAAGTTTTCTCAGCTCAGCTACACTGATCTTTATCCTTGTAACTTGCTACTTATTTGATAAGTAACTGGTAAACCAACCCACTGGTAAGTAACGTGAGCAATACCCTTGACCCCAAGTGTAGAGAGTTTTTCTAGCAAGATATACATATTTATTATACCGACAAAGCGGTCGAATAAAATCTCGAAAAAATATTTTTTCACTGTATACACCTAACATAGTGATGCATTTTTTTATCACTTACACCATAGTGTGGGGTATTGTTAGATTTTTCCTTACAAATATTGTGAGTTAAGCACGATTTAAGGCTCTGTTTGCAAAATATTTAGCTTTAAAGCGCAAATTTTTGTCAGAGTAGGTATCCCCGCCCTCCCTCTCCCGGCTAAACGGTATATTGTAGAAACGTGAAAAAATTTAGGGCACACACAATGAACTTAAGGGAAACTATCACTAGTAAGCAGGCTTTATAAGTTAACTAGTAATAGGCGACCAACTTATAAAAAACCTCAAAACTTAAGAACTTGAAAATTACTTTGATGAAGTTGTTAGTTCTGTAAAGCAAATAAAAAACCACTGTTTCCGCGGAACCCTACACTGCGCGTTTTTCTAAATGACTCAGAATATAGTCAAGTGAAACGACAGTTCGTATTCTAATGAAAAAGTTAATAATAGTCAAACAAAACAGAAAATATCGTACATTCCTATTGTAAACAAATAAGTCCTACCACAAAAAAAATAAACAAACCCCATGCTAACAAAGAGCGTATTGAATTGAAAATAAACAAGGAAAATAGCTTTGAAATTGTTCTCGTGTACGCCTGGGATTTAGTGAAAGAGAGTGTACATAAGCAGTCTATATACGTCCCACTGTAGGGCACAGGCCTTCTCTCAGAGAGAAAGAGTATGGGCTTAATCACCACGCGTGCCCACCGCAGATTGGCGATTTTAAGCGCTGAGGTATGTGAATAGCTCAGACACTCAGGTTTCCTCACGATTCCTCAAAGAGAGTGGAAACATACTAGGTATTGTTAGTGGCTCCAAGCTACGTAATTAGATGTGGGCAGCAGATTTAAGGCCGCTAATTCAGGACTTTAACGTTTTATTTAAATAACATAACATAAACTCTTGCCTTTATCCCGGAGTGGTAGACAGAGACCAAGGTTTGCCACTTGCCACTATCCTGATTCCAGACAGATCTCTTTCGCTTCATCAATATTTATAAGGCCGCCGGTTTCGGGGACTTTTTATCTTGTTGCAATACATATTTAAAAATAACGATAAATTACTGTATTTTTTCAGCATATAAAGGAAAAGATACTATGTAGCATATAAACGTCCCCCTGCTGCTCACAGCCCTTCCCTCAGAGAGAGAGTATGGGCTTAATTACCACGCCTACCCGGTGCATTGGCAATTTCAAGCGCTGAGGTATGTGAACGCCTCAGGCGTGAGACACACAGGAAGAACGTGGGGCGAGGGCGCGCCCTATCTCCACGTCTTTCCAGTGTGTCAAACGCCTCAGAAACTCAGAAGAAAATAAAATATAATTTGCAAATACCGAGTTGAAGGCAAACAAGGAAACTTGCTTTGACAAGCCGTTCTATTGGAATATTTCCTATCCATGAAACCAGTGTAAACAGGAAAATATGTTTACTCCAAGTTACGTCATTAATTTTGCACTGCTGACAATGGCTGGACGATAATCGTAACGACATACTAAGTACATCGCCGGAACGGTAGTTTCATATATTTGCTATGGCCGATAAGATAGGATAAGATAAGAAAATTATTTATTGTACACCAGAGCACATAATATAAAAATTTGAGATACATACACGGCACAATTGGCGCCTTTATTGCTGAAAGAAATTTCTTCCATATAACCCGATAATGGAAAGTTGCTGTAGGAAAAATGAAAGCAGTAGTTGGTGCACAAAAACAAAGTGACGCCATTGAACTTTCTTAATTTTTTATTTAAAAGTTACCTAATTAAGGTATAGAAAAACGACCGCTTTTTTTCTGTCGACGCTGACTACGTCTTCTTGAGTATTCTTTCGTCTCTGGGTATTGCTTCCATACTCCGTAGATGTGCCGTAGGTATCAAAAGGGGCGACTCTATGCCAGTTCCTGATTTGGTTCCCGGAAGGCTTGTCAGGATCGTAAGATTTTTATTTTTAGAATTATCTTAATCCCGACAAAACTCTTTCGTTTCATTTTATTTTATTGATTCAAGGAGAAAAAGCTGAATTGACTAAATAAGATAAGACAATATTAGAACCCCTACATTACATTTTTCCAATTCCTCAGCATTTCCCACAGTTTCATCAACATTCACTAGTATTACTGCCCTTTGACACATTCCCTACTTGGAAGGCTTGTCATTATGAGTATGTCGCCACCAAACGATAACATTAGCCGTCTAATATAAACTATCTAGTCTAGGCCTTTCATGAGGCGGCGACATCATATTACGTTAGCCCTTTCATTATAATTAAGTATCGTCTAAAACTCTTAGCCGTTTAAAAGTTTGAAAACATAACATAACATAAACTCACGCCTGTATCCCAGAGGGGTAGGCAGAGACCAGGGACTGCCACCTGCCAAGTTTGACTTGGAAAAAAAATTACTACTGGTTGCGGTAAAGGCAGATCGTGGAGAAGATTGTAGGTCCAATAAGGAGGGAAGAGATTAGTTCGAAAGTTAAAAGGAACGAGGAAATTGAAGAGCTGATTGCACTTAGTGAGGATGGTAGAGAATCGGCCAGTGAAACGGGCGTACCTGGGACTACCATAGCGGCCAAGACCCCATTTCGCAGCTCTCATTGGAAAACCGCGTCAGGTTGCAAATGCGGTTTAGTTTGAGGTCAACGTTGGAAATCATTTCGACGTTGGAAAATATTTTGGTTGACTGAGTATTTTTGAGAACGTTAGATCATTGGTGCCAATGTTATAATAAGAAAAAGGCTACGCTTGAACAAAAAAATCGTTCCAGGGAATATTGGCAGTACTTCTTAACTAAGTATTGTTAGGTTAAACACTGGGCAAGTGCGTGATGGGCCACACGCAATGTAGGATTCCGTAGAAAGAGGGTTTTTTATCTGCTTTACAGAACTAAAAACTTCATCGAAGTATTTTTTTTTTACTTTTATAAGTTGGTTGCCTATTACTGGTTAACTAGTAAAGCCTACTTAGCCGTGATACTTATCCTTTTAAGTTCATTATATGTGCTACTACCCTGATTTTTTTCACATTTCTACAATCAACCGTTTAGGCAGCAGTGGAGGGGACACCCTACTCGGACAACAATTTGTGCTTTAAAGCTTAATATTTCACAAACAGAACCCTTAATAAAAAAATAGTCTTCCTACACCCACAATAACAAATTAACGACCAATCCAACGATACCCCACATGATGGGGTAGATAAGAAAAAAACATTCCCTTTTTTCACGTCAGGGGAGGTACAGTAAAAAAAATTTTTTTTCAACAAAAAATTTCCACCATATTTTTTTTCACCAACACTTTATTCTTTAACTGTGTCGGCGTGATAAATACTCGTATGTAGACACACACCAAATTACAGTTTTCTAGTACTACCGGTCTTTGCGCTAGGTCGCGGACGGACAGACAGACATGGGAAAACTATGAGGGTTCCTTGTCGGACTGCGGAACCCTTAAAAGGAATGTACATTGTGCCTTGTCTTTCACCCTCACTCGTTCGATATATTTCTTGCGTCATCCTTTCTTCTATACTCCAATTTATTAAGTTAAGACCTCACTAACAAAGAAAAAGTGAGGTTTTCACTTTATTTTGTAAATGATTTCTAATCTATCTAATAATGTAATATAATAATAATAACTTTAAATGAGAAATTCTTGTGTATATATATATAATCTGAATCTCAGAAACAGCTCCAACGATTTTCATGAAATTTAGTATGCAGGGAGCTTCGGGGGCGATAAATAGATCTAGCTAGGTTTCATTTTTAGAAAACGTCGTTTTATCCGTGTTTTCAGGGAATGAAAAACTGCTACAATATCATTAAAATACGAAGGTAAATTCGGGCTGTCTTGAAAGTAGAAGACCCCGGTTCGAGTCCAGATGTCTCCAGTTCAATTATTTTTTTCCCTGTTTTTTAATCGTATCTAGATATAATTTCCAAAAGAACACGATTAACAAAAAAAAAAAATACCAAGCAAAGCTCGGCCATCCAGGTACACCAGTCCCTTCCTATTTTCAAAGAACTGCTAAGTCTCACTAACTCGCTAAATACCTGTAATGCTGTTGAAAGAAAGAAAGAAAGATATATTTATTTGACCACATAATACTCAATAGTAAGTCTTGTAATAGTAAGTAAGTCTTGTCTCTTGTTTGTTTATATGTGAAATTTATGTATTGGTATATTATAATTATATACATGTTTGTATAGTATATATTTGTATTCTATGGTTAGTTTAAGTATTTCATTAAATATGTGTGAATATTAGTTGTAAGTCGGTTAGTTTATGCACATATATTTCATTATAGGTAGGTGACCTACCTACTCTCTTCATCTTTCAGTTCTATCCGTCCTAAGGTTGTTTGAAAGAGATCGCTTTTAGCGATAAGACCGCCAATTGTATACGGCAAAACTTAGACATGTAGACCTTTTAATGTATTTTGTTTTCTGGTGTGTACAATAAAGTGTCCTAAGTCCTAATCAAATTTAACCTAATCTACTTTAACTTTAAATAGGTACGGTACATAGTTGAGATCAAACTCCACTTTATATTTGAATGCTCAACAAATTGCTACTCTTTCAAAATAGAATATCTTCCGACTGAACCCTAGATATAATAATTTACGTTAACTACTGAAGCGATTTAGCTGATTTTTATCGCCTAATAGCCCTATTTTATCTCTGCCGGCCTAATCTACGGTAGTTAATACTTTCGAATTACCTGGCGCGGGTGCTAGATCAACTTAGACGCGGCTCATTTATTTGTTGGGTGCGTAATCGTATAAAGGAAACTTTATTCATCTCCTTTTGATGCCATCTCCTACTGGAGGTTGGCCATAATTGTGGCTATTTGTCCCGTGATATTTCTGTTTGGTAAGAGTACAATTAAGGCCGACTTGCACGACTTTCTTAAATGTCGCTTAAACAGCGTTTAACTAAAAATTCTTCATACGAAAGTCGATTTAAATGGCGACTTAAGCGACATTTAAGAAGTGGTGCAAGTCGGCCTAAGAGTAAATGTTTTATTTATAAACCATAACACCAGCTATAAGCAAACAATTTTAAATGGCAACATATTATAGACTGATATTAACAATACACTTTGAGATTCAATACTTACGAACTAACATGTACACTTAAGTACATACAGTAGAACGATTTTGCAAATTTTTCTCATTGTTAAATAACGTGGCTCGGAGCTGTTCCACATTTCTCGTACTGAACCACTCTGCGAAATTTTGGAGCCATGATGCTTTTTTGGCCACGTTTCATGCAACAACAATTCATGGTTTATTACGACAATTATCTGTACATGTCTTCCTTGTTATTCTGTGGGTTACTTGAGTGTACATTCAACTGTCATAGTAAATTATGAATTGTAGTTCTATGAAATAGCCCTCAGGTCTACTTCGTTCCGAAATTGTGCTGCAGCTTGGCATGTTTTATACTTGCCTCCACGTGATATGACAAATATTTCGATGTTTTTTTGGTTCATTTTATGGTCATTAAGCGGAATAAGTTTTTGTTGACTCTACAATGTCGTTAATACTACATTATACATCCGTAAAAAATATGTTGAGCATTCTTCGTAAAAACCCTGTATGTTAGAATTACCAAAGCTGCAAACGGCAGAATATCAGGTAATACCTATACACAAAACTTCGATTATATTTTCTTAACGCAAGACATTACATAAAAATAGTTTTTACTTTCAACGGGCCAAGCATCGTGCATCGCTGCGTGTGGTGACATTGCATTGTCCAAGTCCGCTCGAGACACTCGCCAGATACACAAACATCCTTAACTAGGTACTAAAACAATGTACCTAATTCTGTGTTGGGAATAAACTGCTATGAACAGATAAACTAGGTACGTATTCCTCCACCACTGTCCAACGTACAAAATCTGCTTTGCGGCAGAGCGAGGGCTGCACACGCCCTCCTCTGCTCGTACAACTCTGAATGCATTATTAAATAACTTTTGTTGCATTGTAGTTATTCAATGACCACTGAATTAGAAACTCGAATGACATAATATATTCTATTTCAATCAGGGCCTCTAGTCCGCAAATGTACGAAGAAATATTGTATGAAGAACTAAAATTGTACGAAGATGTCAAGTCAAAAAATAGGAATCACCGGATTGACCTTGAACTTGAATTTCAATTTCGGAACTGAAAAGATTCCCATTTTCTCAGTATATTAATCTGTAGAGTTCTAAATGATCCGATTGGGCCACCATAATAATGGTTTTTAATTGTTCTTTTATGTTATTGTATTGCTAATTGTTTTAATGGTTTTTAAAGGTCTTCTAACAGGTTAAACTAAATAGAACTAAAGAGACTCTTCCAAAGTATCAGAGACTTCGTTGCGGTTCCTTATTTATGAAATTGTAGCAAGAAAGTCTGAAAAAGGGGAAAAAACTACTGCTGCAAGTTTTCTGGATTTTGTAACCTTCCCATCTGTATGTACTTAATCGATTTGTCGAGGAAACATACGGAGAGGGGAATATCCAAGAACCTTGACATCATAACTTGCGTCTCACTTGTCACTCATGTTGGAGTGACATATCTTATATATCCTATAGAAAACATATAAACACTTAGGAAAAATTATAGAATAAAACCATTAAAATGTTTTTTTCGGGCTTTTCGGGATCTCAAAAATGCAAATAAAGTTACTTATATTATTTTTTCATTGAATTCTAAACGTTTTCTTATAAGCCTGTAGACACATAAAAGGAAATATCTAAAAGTCGGCACAGGGCGATAGTCGGCATCGCGCAACTGAATCAATTTTACGAGATAACTCAAATATTAATAAACGCTTCATACATTATAAGGCATTACGTGCAAGTTGTGACGTCATAGTTTGGGTTTGGTGTTTTTGTCCCACGTGACTTTATTGACTTTTTTACTTTTAACGTTAAATCCTAGAAGAAAATAATATTCAAAATGTAGGAATACCTACACATTTAACTCCTGAACTGCCCTCGCGGAACGCAACGTATAGGTGGCCCATACTAAGTTGGACACAGATCTGTGTCGCGGCAGACGAGTGGTTAAACATATTTTTTTTGCTGTTCAAAAAGCGTATCAAGCTCACTAGTTACAAGCCCAGAAAAGTGCGTGTCGGACTCGGCCCCGAGGGTTCCGTCCAATTGGAGGTATTGCATATTATAAATAGTTCCAGAATGGAGTCTCGCAGTTTTCCCGAGCTTTTCCTGAACTTCAAAGACAACTTTTTTTTACGATTTTATTACAAATGTATAGTTTTCAGATTTTTCCCTGTACTTGTAGTATAGGACGATATTGTTTGCCAAATTTTATATTCTAGGTCAAAGGAAATTACCCTATAAATTTTGATACCCTTGAGTGTCGAAATATACGTTTTGTGCGGCATAGACAGCCGTAACTTTGTTTTAACTTAGAGGTTTGACTTTTTCACAGCTTTAAGGGACTGTGGACTTAGTATAATATGGTTTCAATTTCAACTCCATGCCTTTACGCGTTCTCGAGATAAAAGGTCTTAACAGACAGATGGACGGAAGGACGGACAACAAAGTGATCCTATAAGGCTTCTGATTTTCTTTTTGAGGTACGGAACCACTATTTAACACTATTTAGATGACAATGATGTATAGAATTAAAACCGGTTCTATGCATGAGTCCTAGGTTTTGCAAAAGACAAAGGCAAATTTTGAAATTTATTCATCCACTATTTGTTTAATTTGTAACGTTTATTAAATCTCACAGTCTTTGTTACTTTGAATAAAAACATTTCGACTGACTTTTGAAACGTTCGTTTCATGAATTAAAAAAAAGAAGTTTTTTTTTCTCAACTCCGGTCTACAGCTGCATATCGGGAGTCAAATTGTTTAGATAAAAATTGCTAGTGGTTCTTACCTGAAGTATACTTTGCCTCCTCTCTACTCCGACAATATGGGGGTGAGGATGTGGCGTGGTGGGCGCGGATGGAGCAGAGTGGACGGCGGGGCCGGTGGGGGGGGATGTGGGCGAAGCGATATCCAGCTTGCGGCAACGCACCCCGCTTCCCTCCCAGGCTGCGACAGTACCGCACGACCCTTTCTCGCCGTTTATCCTCTATAGAAAATAAAAAAGTACAACTCGCATGATTTTCGTAGAATGCTCCTACGTAACTCGAAGATTTCTCTAATTATTAAGTTACATGCGGATGCACATACGTACTTGATTTTTTGCCGGAAGAATCCGACCAGGGCCTAGATTCTGCTAATGCATTGTAGTAACATGACAACTGCATGAACATGGCGGTTTTCATTTCATGGCTGCTTTAAGTCTACGCGGGCACACCCATCAAACCTTCTAGGCGTCAATGGTACGAAAAAACACGTCACCCGACAGTGTACCTGTCATTATACTACAATGCACTAACAGAATCGAGGCCCAGGTGTCGCTCTGATTCACAGAGCTTAATCATGGTTTCATCTTAATCAAGCTTACGAAAACTTTAGTTCGAACATTTCTCCAATGTTTATAGAGGGTAATTTTGAAACGTTAGGTATAATTATGTGAGAATGTTATTTTCATTGTGAAAAACAGTATCATTAATGATTTATCGGTAATGGTATAAGGAACATATTTGTAAATATTCGTGATTTCCGACCTTTTGCTCGAGACTTTGAATCAAAATTCAAAGTGGTAGGAGGTACCGTGATGTTGAAAAATAAATGTTAAAGAGTCTGTCCTCCGATAGGCGTAAACAATTAAAAGAAAAAATGACTTAGCCAGCGCTGACCATGAAACGCATAGTGTTTTATCGATTTTTGTAACTTCTCGCCCTGATATTGTTGGTCTCTGTGTGAAGTGAAGTAATTTTGATTAATAAAAACTAAATTCGCACGGATATTTACTCGTTTCAAGTGCCATGATCTCGGTAGACTGGCAAAAGTACCGAAACGTCGGAATTGTAAAATGAAAAAAAAAACGAGTAAATATCCGTGAAAATTTACTTTTTATTATTTTACAGAAAATAAGAGATGTAATGTGAAGTCATACTCTTACATGCAGCCATACTTACGCGTATACATACACATTAATAAATTATAAGAAAATTATGCTAGGGCACACATACATTTTACAGCTAAGTAGGTTAAAATAAATAGTAAATTAAACTAATCAAATATACCGCCCCGGGACACGCCCGATCCAAAAGTTCCCATGACGCTAGCAGGCAGCGTTCCCCCGCTTTTTATTATGTGTAGTGCTCATGTTAACCTTAGAAAATGATTTATAAATATTTAAATAAATAATAACTTGACGCCTCATTTTTTTTCTAAACTAGCACAAAACTTGTTTCTAATTCAAGGTTAGAATGTCCCCTTTAAATTTATCAAACGAATTCTAAATCAACTGTTTTGCAGCTGCACGTGTATATTACACGTGACATAGCCGTAGCCTGCGACAACTGCAATTCTATGTCATTTCTATTTCAGTTATCTTTATGTTTATGACAAGATCTGATCTCTCTCTATTATAATATATTTCTTGGTACATTGTTTCATAATGGAGTTTCCCGGTACAGTCAACAGTAAGCAAACTTTAATTACGTGCATTCTACTCAGTTACGTTTTGAGCAGTATGTAACTGTCGCTTGTTTCATTCTCTGACGTAATCGCGTATTATTATCTGTTCATAGGCGTACGACATCACTGTTGCCTTGACTTTACTTGCAAGCCACAATAATATTCACCTTTCACTCAAACTGACATTTCAAAACATTTCAAGACATGCCGGATTTTAACATGGATTAGCGATTCCCAGTATTTACCACAGGAATAATCCGTGGCATAGACTCCTGGGCCTTGTTTTTGTTGGTCTGATACTGTTTGTCCAGTACTTTAACCACGACAAACTCTCCGAGCGCTGCAAACACGAACATCATACAGCCAGCCATCCATAGGTCGAGAGCCTGCGAAGAGATGGAGAAATTGGTCAGTTTAATTATGAATGAGTGCTACACTGGTTGAGGATGATCGTGGACAGAAGGAAGTGTCATGCCTTGGGTGAAACCTATGTCCATCAGTGGACATGTAAAGGTTTATTATTAATTGATTGAGTACTGGAAGAAGTACTTGATAAGAAGGGCACAGTGCTGTGTAGGGTCTACAGGCGTGAGTTTATGTATATCATAGGTATGTATAATCAGGAAACTGTCACCATGCAGTATCACAAGCAAAACTATAAGGCGATAAAGAAAGAGAAAGAGATAGTATATATACCAAGAGAACATAATGAGAAAGCAAGAAAAGTAGAGAAAAATAAAGAGAGAGAAAAAAAGAAAGGACAACAACAAAGAAACAAAAATACCAAAAAAACAGAAACGAACCTTAACGTAGGCCACAGGCGGTATATCAGCCCGCAGGCCGGTAAACATGGTGACCAGCGTCAGCATACAGGTGACCAGTAGAGTCACCCTGCCAGGGATGGCATCTAGGTCCAGCCAGAAGCTAAACCAGGAAAGCATCACCACCAGGGAGGATGGAGCGAAGGTTTGGATGAGGTGATGGCCGATTTGACGCTCGAAACGAAAGTAGACCACTAAACGGGAGTAGTTGCCTGTGAATGAAACACAAATTGTATTAGTTAGAAAAAAATTGTTCATGCCAAATCTCGGAAGGGTTCAAAAGATACACCCAACACATTAAATTTCAGAAGACGAACGTCTGTCAAAATAAACTTTGCTCGGTTTTAGGATTCTTTATTGCTAAATCGAAATCTAATTTTTTTTTAATTACCGTGCATTAATTGAAATAATAAATAATGATAAAAAAATGTTTGTTTTAGATAACCATAAACTGAATTTAAATCTGCTATTTGCAGTTGCAAGGCTTTCGAAGAAAAGGCTCAAAGCTTTGGCCTAGAAAAAATTTACCAAAATTAAAAAGTTAAACAAATGCCAGAGAGCTCATTATATGCCTTGACACACCATAAGCCCTTTGTCCTATGCTAAGTGGCCAGATTTATTGGTCAGGATATTATCAAAGTTGTAATCAAATAAAAAAATGTTCTAATTGCATTCTCAAAAAGCGCTTTTTTCTACCTGATAAGTTTATTTACCCCCTTGAAACTAAGAGGAAAAAAATATTATTCTCTTATTCTTCTCGATCGGTAAGCTCTTGACTGAGATGTCATGGTGCTCATGAAGAGACTTTATGCTGGGTTGATGTCACGTGCCTCACGATGTCTCGCCATTCCTCTCGGTTAGATGCTGTTCTGGTATTTTCATGCACCGGCCTACCCACAGTGGACTAAACTTGGTCAGTTCATCACATTTTTCTACCTTAATTATTACCTTTAATGTTCTCAATTATGTCAAATAATTTCAACTTTCTGCAGGAGGTAGTGAAGTCGTCTGGGAACTCAGATCTTTAATGTCCAATAGTAGTTTAGTGGTCCATCTTAGGTCATCCAGTGGACCACTTCGATCAGTGGACTGTCTCGTTGGTCTAGCGGTAGTACATCTGATTACCATGCCGGAGGTCTTAGATTCGATTCCCACTGGGGGCCACCGTACATTTCTGCAAATCGCCTGAGTCTAGGTGTTTTCCACGTTTGTGATGTCCTTGGATAGTTACCATAGCACAGGGTATCATAGTTTGGGACAAGGACAAGTGATTGTGTTGTATGGAAGTTATTACTATTACTTGAACTAGTTTCATGCCATACATACACTCACCATCTTTGTCAATCATATATCCATTGGTCTCCTCCAATCGCAAAGGCTCCCCAATGTGGTACTGCAGGAGTTTCAGCTCAGGGTTGATCGTGACGCCCGCCTCACTCCACCGGAACCTCACCTTTTGGTTACTGTATGAGACTGTAAAGAAGTTCTGTATTTCAGGGGCTGCCCTAAATATCACCCACGACGATAAAAATCTTAATCTTCTTTCATAATACGTTTTTTGCGAAAAGTGAACATCATAAACCTCAATAATCACGAAGACTATTTTTAGAACCTACAGCCTAGAATATAGGACTGCATATGTGCCAAAAATGGTCGTTTTAGCGGAAATGGATTAAAGTCCTACCTATGCTAGAGGTTACGGATCTAGAAGTTTATGAGATCCACTTTTAGTAAAAACGCATTGTAAAAGCAGATATATATTTCCCTAAGTGGCGCCAGTTAGCTTTAGGTTAGTTTGAAACGTTGGATTGTTTTCAAGAAATATAGCATCTACATAGCATATCGTGTAGCACCGAAACTTTTGACCACCTTATTAGACTTAAACAATTATGTCTTTGAAAGGAGTAATTCAGGAGCTATCAAATAAAAATTGAATGAGATAAAAATTGGTCGGTTAACCTTAACGTTTAAGTAAGTTTATGGTTAACTTTAACCATAATCTTAACCTTTAAGTATGGACCGTGGGTCTCACAGACCTGGTCTTTACTTGAGCATTGCAAAAACTAGCCCTCCCTCTCAGCCGGACCCGAACGGCTCAGTAGCTTCAGTTTTAGTTGCACTAGGATCGAGAATGGCGAAGTTATCATTGTGTGATACTCAGTACGTAAGTAATATTAAAATCTGATCGGGGTCCATGAGACCCGCTGTCCATATGTGTAATTCAAATAGTGTTGGGTCAATGAGAGCCATAAACTATAATTCTCTGATATTATGTGTTTCTTTCCTTCACCGTTAGCGAAAGAAAATCAGAGTGTCTGAGCTATTCACATACCTCAGCGGTTGAAATCGCCAATCCGCGGTGGGCACGCTTTGGTGATTAAGTCCATACTCTCTCCCTGAGAGAAGACTTGTGCCCTACAGTGCTTATGTATGTTATGTATGTGTTTCTTTCATAGTTTAATCTTTTATACTTTGTAGTAGGTATGCATTTTTTATTTAAAAACAAAGTGGCGAAAATAAAACCAAGCACAAACACTATGAAAAGCTCATCACAACTATAAAAAAATCATTCCAAGCGCAAAGTTTCGAGCAAAATTTGATCGGTGTTAGACCCTGGTGAGAATTTTTGTTGTATTATTTTCAGAAGTTTTGTTATTTTTGTTTCGCATTATGTTTCTTCAAGATATCGAAAACACCTTTTATTCAATTTAATGTTATACCCACAACAATTAAGAGTCCTTCAAGTAATCTAAAGTTAATTTAGACTGAAAAGTTCCTAAGTTCGTTGATTTTGTTTATTAATTATGGAAGTTTATTATTTGTACTTTGACCTCTTTAGTTTGAACCTAATGAATGTATATTACCTACCTTCTTTAAGAATAAATATACCTGGGAATACAGATAAGGGGGTCTATGAGATCCACCGTCCATGCGAGTTTTTATGGAGTGTTTAAGGGAATCGTGTTTCTATAAATAATACCGTGTATATTCCTCCCTCATGGTAATGAAAACCACGAAGGAGGCCTATGTCCTACAGTGGGCGTCAAATGGCTGATGATGATGATATTTATACTGATAAAAGATAAGACAGGACTCACAGCTCTCAATGTAAATTGGGCAGGACTGAATGTCCATGGGATACAGCTGAAACTCCATCTGACAGGCAATGATGGCGTGCATCCTGGCTGCATATCGGACTGTCTGATTCCTGTACAGCGTCACCGATGAGAACTTGTGCGTTAACTCTGCTATCTCTGTAATGGAGGGATAATTAGATATGAGTATACCTAAAATAGAAGAAGATAGGTAGTGTTTTTAATAATTCGGGATACTCATACATAGTCGCGGGTCAAATCGCTATAATAAACGGAAATAATTGTCTTCAGTCTACCCGTGACCACTGAAACTGCAACATGACCGAAACGTCAGGAATTTTTATCAATCCACAAATTTTTATTTTCTCAATCCACAAATCAAGAACAGTTTATGTATGTACAAATGGTAGATGCGTATAGTAGGATTTGTGGAAAGACCCTAGGCTAGATCAGTGATCAGTACTTTAGGTTTCCTAATAAATAATCGCGATTAGACCATGTTAACTAGAAGATAATAATATGTAGTTCACTGACGCAAATAGACTACGTTTATTTAAATAACTTTGTTACAGAAGGTGCAAATAATTACAGCCTAAAATTTCACGCTTCTTTTCATATACGATAAGCTTCAGTTCGGCTTGTAAGAGCAGCTTGCGGCTTGCAACTTGATTAATTTGTACGAAAATATTTTGCTCATCTAGTTGTGTTGGTGAACTGTATTGTGATCGGAATAATTTAACATGCATTAGAAGAGGAAGTGCTCTATTTCAATTTTGAAGTGGTCCAGGTGTGTGGCTGGTTCAGCTTAGGTTTGAACCTAAGCTGAACCAGCCACACACCTGAACCACTGGATATGATCGGAATAATTTAAAATGCATTAGAAGAGGAAGTGCTCTTAGACATTTCAATTTTGAAGTGGTTTTAAATTTTGAACCAGCCACACACCTGGACCACTTCAAAATTGAAATGTCTAAGAGCACTTCCTCTATTAATGCCTTTTAAATTATTCCGATCACATTGATGGATAGAATGAGTTATATAGGTGATTCAACGCCAAATGGGCTTTAGAATAATTCATAAAGTAGATAACATTCCAAAAAATAAAATAATTAATCAAATCGAGAGTTTTCAGTAAAGACAATTACTTGTAAACGTTGATTTGTTCAATAATACTCTTACGGAGAAATACATGTTCCTAATTAAACTTTCATGTTCTTGGAATTTCTAACCAAAGATTTACACAAAATTTTGAATGTAGGTACATCAAAATCAGTGAAAAAAACGGAAAGAAAGAAGGAATGGATAACCTGTAAACAGTAATTGGCTGTCGATTTGCAGTTTCTATCCGAGTATATCTTTTTTGTCTTCTAATTTTCCGTAGCTCACACACTTAACTTACTAAAACGAAAGTAAAAACTAGGTGCAAAAAAGATTTTACGTTACCTCAGCACACTAGGTGATAAAAATCCTTGATGTGTGCACGTGACTTAATGCCAGGTTCTCCAAGCGCACGGATTTGCACAGGCCTATTGCGGTGCGCAAGCGCATAATTTCAGAAAAATAGGCATTTTGGACATTACAGAATACTAACCCAGTTAATAGAATGTTCACGACCGACGTTACTAGCACATTTAGTAATAATCATTTTGGTATATTTTTTACTATCCAAAACTCAGCACACCTCAAATAAAATAATTTCTAGTGATAATTTGGATTCGTGTTCGCAATTTGTTTTATTGCTATAAAATTTCAAAAATCACAAAAGCAATAATGACCTACGGCCCTAGATAGGACATCGAAAAGTAATATACATTTTTGTCAGATTTTAAATAAAACGATTAGAGAGTGAAATAGTATTTTAAAACACCTGATTCAGGGGTAATGTCGGAGAATCCAGCTTTAAGCATGAAACGCAATGTACCTACTGCGCAAGTCCTTGAAACTCACTTCCTTCTTCCGAGTTTTGTTACTACAAACCAAAAAGTATATAGGTACTTGCAACCTGAGTGAATGCAAAAACATATTTGGCCTGTCAGCTACGAATCATTATCACCATAGTACATCGAAATATATTGGAGAAACCCCCCCCACCCATTCGCACTCATTCATCACACACACACACACCCACACACACACACACACACACACACACACACACACACACACACACACACACACACACACACACACACACATAATGGGCAAATCTTGAATCTTGATTAGTTTTAAATTGTAAAATGATATATATATATTTTAATAATTAAAAAAAAATAATGCATGTACCTATTTTTATATTGCATCTTGATTAGTTTAAAATGCAAATCTTGAATCTTGATTAGTTTTAAATTGTAATAAGATATATTTATTTTAATAATAAAAAAAAAAATATGCATGTATTCTTATATTGCTGAGCGCTATCGTGCTATATTCTAGTAATTATGAACTGCCTATTTGTGGATGTCTGTTATTGGCCTTGTGAACTGTTTCTTTATTATTGTAATCAAATTATTTGTTTTCGCTGTTGATATCCTTAATAAAATAAAATAAAAATAAAGACCTATAGACTGCTGCCGCTGATAGACATGAGCATTCACGTTTAATGAGCATTCTGGAGAATACTCATTAAAGGTAAAAGCTCCCGAAATAAACGGGAGCGTTTTAGTGACCATTATAGCGGGCAGTGTAGCGAGAATTCTAGTGAAACGACCGTAAATTTGCTTCGAGATTTTTGCCGAGCCGAGCAATTTTGTCATTGTTCCGCCGCCGGATATCCAATACATTATAGGCCTTATTTATAAAAACATGATTAACATAAAGCACTCCTAAGAGTCAGTTTATTTAATTTATGGTTACTACTTTTCCTTGTAAAATCTCCACCACAGACTATTTAAATCGGTGTTTTAAGGAACCGTGTTTTTTATAAATAAGTATGACGAGTACTTAAGACG
The DNA here is from genome assembly GCA_947308005.1 of Yponomeuta malinellus. Lineage (NCBI taxonomy): Eukaryota > Metazoa > Arthropoda > Insecta > Lepidoptera > Yponomeutidae > Yponomeuta > Yponomeuta malinellus. The sequence goes on from OX370994.1 coordinate 3,051,616, forward strand.
ATCCAGTGGGCTAACTAGCGCCACCAATGAAAAGAAATCATATCTTTTACAGATCGTATTTAAAAAAACCTAGGACTAGGATAGTCTATCTAGTCCTAGGTTTTTTGCCTTAGGTTCACGGCCATGGGTCCTAAATTTCCTAAAATCACTATTAACATGATTGAGAAATCGTACAGACACTTTTTGAAAATTCGATCTTTAAGAAAAGATATGATTTTTTCCTCGGTGGGCTAGTTTCTCTGGAGCCCCTTAACGGAATGTTTTCAATATTAATATCAATGTTAATATATATATTATCTATTTTCACTACAATGATCGTGAAATTAGTCGTAGCGATGTATAGCTCCATGATTGACATTTTTTTGTTGTTCAGTTCGACAAATTTAGAAACGGCGAGTGATCGATGCTCTGTTACAGGTGAATGCAGAGGGGCCCGTTTCATAAGACTACAATTCAATGTTTATTATAACAATTCGATGTACATTGCAAAGCCCATTAACCGACAGATTGACTCTGCTACGCAATATACATTGAATTGTCAAAATAAACTACATTGTTGTTTCCGGCCTAGGTCTACCACGACCTTTCATATCCATGTCGTGTAACAAAAGTGCAACGTAGCTGACAGATCAGAATGACAGACCAAAATTTGCACGAAGTGCAACTGTATTTAATTCTATTTTCCCAATTTCAGCTTGCACATTGATGGGTGTCTCCAGTGAAGTAAAGTGAAATATCCTATATTTTCCACTTTTATGACGTGAGAACAAATTGATCTGGATTAAGTGTCACATTTTCCCTAAAGTCTTAGCTAGAGTTTACTTGGATTGTGGACGCTTACGTATTGACGACACAATAGTTTTGTGAATGCCCCACTAGGTTTGCTAATCTTTTCAATTATATATTTTTCCATCAACACATTTTTCGTCCACGCTCTGTAAACTTCTCAGCCCCTGTGAATGCATGGTTTACGACATTCCGACATATCAATTCGATGCATAGTCGATTAATCGACTCGACTATGCAATGTGCATCGAATTGTCATGATAAACTACCTATGAATTCTTGTTTTATGAAAAGGCCCAGCTTAGGGTACTGAGAACTGAAGTGTGCATTGTACTTAGGTATCTGGCCTATACACAAACGACACTAAAAAAAAATTTTAACACATCAATGAAGCAAAGTGCTTACAGGGTAAATTAAATATGCAATGAATCAGCCATAAAGTAAAAATAAAACTAAATCAGATGTGTGAGAAAATTAATAAAAAATAGGAAACTACGTGATTCAATAAACCAGAAACATATTTTTGCATATATTTGCATTCACGCAAAAAACTAACATTGGTGACAACAAAAAGTAAGATTTAATCCCCGGAATAACTTTTTTGCAAGTTAAATGCATCGGAAAACTCGTCCTGAAATGAAAATTAAAGCAGCAACCTCGTCAGTCGTAGAAAAATCTGAATTTGGTAAAAGCAACAACTGGTCAGGGTCGATTCCAGTTATTATATAGTTTTATTAAATTATAAGTGTCAATTATATGAGTAAATTACACGAGTTGTAATGTGGATTGTCCTCAGAACAAAAAACAATCAGAAAAATCATGGCGAGTAGAAAACGCTGAGTTCCGTAAAAAACATTGCAAACTTAGCTTTGCAGTCGAAATTAACTTTCTGCAATACAACCCAACTGCAAAAGTGCGCGTATGGAACCATCAAACAATTAGACAGTGAAAAGGGGTTTCAGAAAACAGAAATTCGTTTTAACCTAAATAATTTACATTTGTTTGTTAAATGTCAATTAGAATGTACAACATCAATGTACAATGTTACATTTAACGAGTCTAATCGCGATTAATATTAGTTTATATTAAACAAAATAATCACGATTAGATCCATTTCGGGGCTCCATGGGCGCCACCAAATGAAAAAAAAAAGATCTTTTACAAAATATTTTGCAAAAAATTACAGATCCTCTCCATCAAGTCAATAGTGACCCATGACCGAAAACCTATAATCACGAACCTGCGACTAGACAGCATTCATGCTAAAAACGGCCGTTAACTCCTGAACTGCCCTCGCGGAACGCAACGTATAGGTGGCCCATACTAAGTTGGACACAGATCTGTGTCGCGGCAGACGAGTGGTTAATGCTATCTAGTCCCAGGTTTTTTGTCTTTGTTTCACGGCTATGGGTCCTAAAATCACTTTTAATATGATTGAGATCTGGCCCTATATTACGCTCACCAAATCCTGAGCGATTCCAATCGTCTAACTGTCAAATTAGTATGGAATTTGACAGTTAGACGATTGGAATCGCTCAGGATTTGGTGCGCGTAATTAGGCCACTGACCTTTTTGCAAAAGCGTTTTGTAAAAGAACATATGATTTTTTTTCATTTGTGGATTTCAATGGTTCTCGAGGATCCCTTTAAACAAATTTATGTGAGCATCGTGACTCAATAAAAAATATTTTACAATGTACAGTGTTTTATAGCAACAGAGCTTGCGTGGGTATATTTTGTGCACATCTCCAATAGGACAACCATGACCGTCGAAGCGTGACTTATTGCTCAGTACATCCGTGATACAAACGAGAGATCTAACAAAGTGTTGTGTTGAATAATACTGGCAATTGTTCCCTACCCGTTGATTGACGGCGGGAGTAAAGAGCTCCTCCTAGAATTAGATTAATGTCATTAGAAAAAAAATAGCCGATTAAAAGCGAGACTTTACTGAAATCCCCAAGAGCACACTGTTACTCAATTTTCTCATAAAAATACCTCACAAAATTACACAATATGTTATTAAAATATCACAAAACCTGCAAAACGTTTTTGAAATGAAATGACTATACTTATTTGAGTGAAATGTAGTGGTCAATATAGACATAAATGGTGGTCGGATAAGTGTTTGGTTCTACACATTTCACATTTCCAGGAATGAAAAAAATATTGTCACACTGTAAATTTTATAATATGACAGATATAACTAGCCAAAATCAGCAAATTAAATACCCTATGTACAACGTGTTAAATAACAAATTCGCGCGACCTGAATACCGTTACTTCTAATTTTAATAAAATCGATGATTTGACCACCAATGAGCAAAAGGTCAGTTCGGTCAGTGGGCCGACCGGCAGGCAGCAGTGCAATGGACAGACTTTTGGATGGTCGGCCGTTGAGTCGGCGGAAGGTTCATAAATGCGGATGGTAAACGACTGACAGAGATGGCATTTACGGGAAAAGGCCTCTAGACTGATGAAGATGATGAACATAAGGTTAATATTTTCTTTTATTTTTAACTTTTCATGCAATCTTGACACCTTACGCGGTCATTATTTTTTTTACTTTTTCCCTAAAAAGTACGGAACCCTTTCCGTAGTCGACAAGAAACCCTTATAACCCTATAACCCTTTCGCCATGTCCGTCTGTCTGTCTGTCTGTTTGTCTGTTTGTCCGTCTGTCCGTCTGTCTGTCCGCGGCCTACCTCAGAAACGATTAGTATGAGAAAGCTGAAACTTGGCATAGCCATACAATATTACCGTATATACGGAGGTGTTACAAACTTGTGCCATTATGGACCAAAACAACTCCTTTTCCACAAAATTTTGCTGAGATTGATATTGATATCTCAGTTTTTGATATTCAAGTGAATATAAAAAATGTGTAAAGTTCACGCTACAAATGTTATGTTAGTTATAACATAGCACAAAATTATGTAGTGAAATTGATGGATTTGGAGTTTTAAAATAAAAAGTTTCTTGTTAGGATGAAAGGAAAAAGCAATTTTCAACGACCGTCATATTTTCGTCAAATAGTATAGAAAAAAATGTATCCCGTTAATTTATTAGCTTAAAATAATGAGAATTTCTTTTGCTTCCTTAATAGCCATGATGCGTCTATTAGATTACAATAGAAATACAACTTGACAGAAACGTAGACACATGAAGTGAAACTTCACTTAATAATGTATTCATATGCCCATTTCATAGAGCTACAATATTTGGTTTACTATGACAATTCAATATTATATTGCATAGCTTTAGCCCCCAGATTAACAAGTAGGATGATTAAGGCCGTCTTGCACCACTTCTAAAATGTCACTTACGTTACCGTTTAAATCGAGTTTTGTATGAAGAATTTTAGTTACAATGTTGTTTAAGCCACATTTAAGAAAGTGGTGCAAGTAGCCTAATTGTACAACCCAGGTACTAAACTAGGGGTATATATTATGGACATCTTAGTTGAATGTCGTATGTTACGTAGGATTTATTCATAAGTTATACCACTGCAAGAAATTTACCACAGACAAAAGAGATTTTGTGATATTTTATATTGTTAGGTTACTGAGTTGTGCTTTTACTCACCAGTGACTTTAGAGTTAAGGAAATAAGGGTCAGGATGCCACAGGTTGTCGAAGAACTCCGGAGGAAGGGTAACGTGATCGTCGCCTTCTTCGAATATGTCATCTGGAAGCTGGAGACGGCTCTCCCTCCACGTTTGTCGGATGAACATGTCCACTCTGCGAACAAATCTTTGATCAACTTAATTGAAATTACTGGATCTCTGTTTCGAGATAACAATCCAACTAGGTCGGTCCAACTTCGGGGAAGAGGTAAACCGTTGAATCCAACTCGGCTGGGCAGCATTCGGAAAACTTAGAAAAGTCTATTCATCCAATTTACCTCAATCCCTCACGACAAAATTATACAACCAGATTTATGGCACCGACACGTGGTCTCTCACTATGGGCCTCATATAACAGCTCAAGATCACGCAACAAGCTATGGAAATGACTATGCTCGGAATTTTTCTACGAGATCGAATCAGAAATAAAGAGATCGTCGACATAGCCCAGCGGATTATTAAGTTGAAGTGGCAGTGGACGGGGCACATAGCACGCAGAACTGACGGCCGATGGGGCCGAAAAGTTCTCTAATGGAGACAACATATCGGCAAGCGCAGCGTAGAACGAACAGCCACAAAATGGTTTGCTGGAAGAAATCTCTTACAGAGATAAGCTCGCCTTTGTACATGTAATTTCTTATGTAATGTCCTGTTAAAAGTCTTGTGTGCAATAAAGTATAATAATAATAAAAAAAAATGGACAGAAGACCTCATCCTCATCGCACGAAGACGTTGGATGCAAGCCGCTTCCATCCAGTCTGTTTGGAAATCCATGAAGGAGGCCTATGTCCAGCAGTGGCCTTCTTGTGGCTGAATGATGATGATGATGATAGACAAAATTTAATAAAATATAATATTTTCCTAATTGTGTTACGTATTTTAAGAATTCTCCCCCTAACTGTGTTTAGGTATTTTTCAAACTGAAACTTACGTGAGCAGCAATATCCCTAGATTGATTGTATGATTGACAAACTGTCAATCAAAAGTCGTCGGCCACAAGAGTCAAGATGTGGCGTGACTCGGCTCCTGTTTCCGATTGTTTTGTGGAGTCTAGAACGGCGCCGCCACCGGGACACGAGTAACCAATTGTATCATCTTTATGAATAAAATTACTTACTTACTTACTTACCATGGGCAACGTGGAGTCACTAAACTGACTTCACACTCAGGTCGGCGGATGTAAGAATAACTTATGCAGGTGGGGCTACGTGGGTGGGGAGCGGAACCACTGCTGTTACTGGAGCACCCCTCTGTGTCACCCTTGTGACACAGAGGGGTGCTCCATAGTCTTGCTGCTGTAGGCCACAGACGCCGGAGTGCGTTTGGCCGAGTTCTAGGCCAATAAAATCTTATTGGTTTTGTCACTAAGACGATAAGAAGAAGAAGCTATTTATTTGTTTATCCCTGGATACGTATTTATTTTATTACTTACTTATCCAGTGACTTGGCGCAGGTAGTTCTAAGAAACGTAAATGAAATTTATCTAAAGACAGCAAAGAAAATCGTAATAATTAAAAAGAGTAAAATATTCAATAAATCCCCTCAAAATGTATGCTCACCACTTACGATATTTTATGGATTCAATTAGCTGAATTACGTACAATTTTATTTAAACGACATATTTTATGTAAAGGCTGCTCAGTTTAAATTACTATTGCGATATCGTGCTCGTGACAAGACAGAAAGAAAGTGGCAAAAGAACTGCACGTGAAGGCGTGATAAATTTATAAAACCTACTTTATTGATGTTTCAGATTCTTTATATTGATTAGATGTCTGATAAAAAAATGCCTCAAAAATGCGCAATTTCTGAAAAAATTCAATTGCCTACAGTTCGATACTAACAACAAATTTTGTATGTTGTAAGTATCGAATGATCAATGTAAGTTTTATTTTACTTTTTTTTCATATTTGGTGCTCCACCGCTGTCTTTGCGAAGACCAAGTGGACGAGTTGGGACACCACAGCCTATCCTGCGAACGCAGCGTGGGCCGACTATCGGCGGCTATTTGCAGAAGCCCTCAAGCGGCGCAAATACTCTGTTCTTGGGGACAGCCACTTAGTTAGTTAGACTGCCGCGTTAGTTCCGCGTCGGAACTCGTATTCAAAAATCACTCGAATTTTCGCAGTATCCATCTTTCTTGTATAAATTGAATAACAAAAACAATTGAAAGTCGATATTCAAATGTTTCACATTTTTTTAAAAAAGAACATCATAGAAACAATTTGAAAAAAGTTTCATTCGAAAACCTCAAACCATGAAGATTCTATGTCAATTCAAAGAACCTATTGCAATAAAACGGCAATTTCATACTTTAACCCCTATTACTTTAATACTTTATTCATTTATTTGCTTCTTACTTAGTATTAAGTTGAACTACCACAAAACTAAGACAATAATGCGGCAAGGGTGTACATTATTAAAATATACATTTACATAATTAATTTTAAACTAATTCCATATGTACGTAAAAGCCTTTTTAAAAGAGAATTGACGCTTCACATCATCATCATAATCAGCTATTTGACGCTTAACCGAAATTCTTCCATATGTAGCTAAAAGCCTTTTAAAAGAGAATTTATGCTTCACCTATCAAACTGAACGAATTATGTTGAATAAGGCATGGCCATAATAAGCTCAAGTCAGACTTTCTGTAGTAATTAAGGTAATAATAATCTTTAATATTTTATGGACCGCTCGTAATAAAATGTTCAATAATGTCTACAATTTTAAATTTACGGATTTATTAATTTTAATTAATAATACTCAGATCCGATAAGCTCTATGTTTATTTTTCAGATACAAATGCTTTGTACGGAATATACCAGATTCTCCATATACATTATTATAAGCATTATTATTATTGCACGCGAAGCATTTAGCAGGACAGTACACAAGATAAGATAATATGACATCAACAAAGGCGAGTCTATCTTTGTAAGAGACTTTTCCCACCAAACCTTTGTGTATCGGAAAAGCAGTAAAACAATGAGGCTATATAACTGCACAAAATAAACCAAATAAATGTTAATGAAAGTTCATATTAAACAGTACAAAAATATATGGCGCAAAAATATAATAGAGGATATATATTATTATTTTTATATTATTTATATGTTAGTTAAGTCCAGTTTTCTATTTCAATTGGTTTTCTTTTTGTTGTGTTACGAATAAATTTGATGGGGGTCAAATAAAGCTCTTTTAACCGTTTCTTAAGGGTACCAATAGTGAGACTAGCGCATATTTTCTGTGGCAGTGCCTTTCACAGCCTTACCAAATACCGAGATCGTAAAAGAGTCAACATAATGTGAGCACGTATTTTGAGAAGGTGAGGGTTAAGTTATGGGTACATTTGAAGATGGGATATTCTATTCTATGATACAAATAAGTTTTAAGTATAGCTAATACTTCAAAATATTGGAAAAAATACCAGCCATTCCATACCAAAATCTGTGACACTAAAATGTATTTAGCAACAGATTTTTTAAGTTATGTCTTTGATTCCCCATTGAGAAAGTGTTTATATTGACGGGGAAGAACGCCCCATTTTAAGCCTCATATGCAGAATTTTATTATTGAATTTAATAACCTGAATTCAACCCCATGAGTCTGCAATCAAATGGGGAGTTGTTAAACAAATATTTCCTTTGTATTGCTAGGTCGAATTCTACCCAGCGCAGTGTTCCTGTTAACTATCCTTTAACGTCGAATTAAACCGTAGTATACGGTAAAATCATTAAAATATTGTAAGGTAAGTGAACGTCTTAAAATGGTAGCTTTCACCATTTTATTGCACTTTCGTACATTCCTTGACTGTAAAATGCAAAAGAATGAAACGATATTCCAGACTTTTTACGCGAGTTGTTTCAATAAAAACTTATTGCTAAGCCGAAGAGCGTACAGAATCTAAATGGCTCGTTTCGTTGCTGGCCACTTTATTTTTTAAGAAACCTGCAGATAAACACTGTAAATCATTGCATTTCTAACTAAAGCACCTGATTTAGTTTGCTGAATCATAAAAAAGTTCTTATTTATACGACAAGAGATTTATTCGAAGTGCACGCTAAGAAACTTTAGTGACCGAGACAATTTAGATGACAATTTTACGAGGTGATAAACATAACACCCGACCCAACAGCTGAGCATACCGAATACAAGACGTTATCAATAAATTTTTCTGGCAAATCAGTTAAAATGTTGGCTTATTAAAACATCGAAAATGTTCCTAGTATTTGTGAATGGAAATAATGTTACTAAAATATTTAAAAAAAAACATTTTTAGAAACATGCCAAACACCAAGACAAAACGTTATCTATAAATTTTGCTGGCAAATCAGTTAAAAATTTGGCTTATTAAAAAATCGAAAATGTTTCTGGTACTTGTAAATGAAAATAATGTTACTAAAAATATAAAAAAATAAAACACATTACGAAACATACTGAACACCAAGACAAACTACGTTATCAATAATTTTTTTGCTGGCAAATCAGTTACAATTTTGGCTTATTCATCATCATCATCATCAGCCATTTGATGCCCACTGCAGGACATAGGCCTCCTCCGTGGTTTTCATGACCATGAGGGGTTTTACGCTTGGCAGGCGGGTTGGCGATCGCAGTATGCGATTGTAATCTCAGGAAGACGCTGCTGCCCGTCTCCTGGTAATTGATTTCCTTAGTCGCCTTCTATGACATCCACGGAAGGAAATAGAGTGACGCTATTCTTAATCCGGCGCCACACGGAAAATTTTGGCTTATTAAAACATCGAAAATGTTCCTGGTATTTGCGAATGAATATAATGTTACTAAAAATATTTAAAAAAATATTTTTTTTGAAACAAGCGTCACTCAGACTCCCTTTCCTGAGTCGGGCGCACAGAACATAGGGCGGGTGTCGTTTACCAACCACAGACTGTAGTTTGCACATGTTTGTTTGGCAGTCTCGCCACAAAATAGGAAATCTTTAGTCTTAGTTTGCTGTGTTTGTACGGCAGTTTTACCGCAAAATAGGTAATCTTTATTAATTAACGCATTCACCGAAATCTAAATCCAATTTTTTTCAGGTACCCGATTACTTAGCGACAGGTTTCAAGTTATTTTTCTTCTCCTTTTCCAGGAAAACATAAATAAAAAAAGGGTTTTCAAATACATTATTATATCATAGGTGTTATATCCAAAAAAAAATCGACCCTTGATAATAATCCAATACGAATTCTAAATCTATTGAACAGCCTTAAAAAAACGCTAACTGCGCGCAACTTCAAACAACATTGTTTTACTTGATGAATAATACAAACAATAGTACTGTTAAAATCGTTTTTTTTTTTTTGCAAAAAGTAAACATCATGAATCTCAGTGATGATGATAGCTATATTTGGATCCTGGAACCTAGGGCCAAGAGGGTAAGATAAAATTTGTCTTTCTTGTTGTGCATGAGATGTCTTTAAAAGTAATGAAAAGTATCAAACAAAAACCCTACTGGGGCGTTGCAAATAGACTGAGGTTAAGAGGGCCCCTCACGAGGCGATTCCCGTATAAACGTTGTTTGGTTTTAATTAACAAACGACATGCCGGATTGAGGAACGAAAGTCGTCGACATAGCCCAGCGGATTAGTAAGTTGAAGTGGCAGTGGGCGGGGCACATAGCACGCAGAACTGATGGCCGATGGGGCCGAAAGGTTCTCGAATGGAGACCACATATCGGCAAGCGCAGCGTAGGACGACCGGCCACAAGATGGACAGATGACCTCATCCAAGTGGCAGGAAGGCGCTGGATGCAGGCCGCTTCCAGCCGGTCTTTTTGGAAATCCATGGAGGAGGCCTATGTCCAGCAGTGGACTTCTTGTGGCTGACTGATGATGCCGGATTGTAATGAAACTTTAGAGGATACAAATCAAGGTTTGATCGTACTTTGAATTGGATATAATTTCTTTTTGACAAGTATCAAAAAGAAATAGTAAAGATTCCAAACTTTTAGCTATGAAATTAAAAAAAAACTATTCAAAAATATATCACACACAACTATCGATTTGCCATAAAACTTAATTAAGAATTTGAGAATAATTTATTAAATCAGGTTGCATAAACTAAAGTAACCAAATACAGTCAACACAATAAAAGAGGCACAATGGTACATGATTGCAACATTTTGGTTGTTAACAATTTTGAAATAATGGTGGCCCCCACATAGGCTTAGCCTGTATCGTGGAGGTCGAAAAACGATTACTGAAGTGACATTTTTCAACAATTGAAATTCAATCAAGTTACGATGCTGAATAAATAGGCAAATTAATTATGTATCTACGTACAGTGTTCAATAAAAAGTTATAATAAAAACTCTCAATTACCTGAAATCCATGTCTTCAACATTGATAGAATTCACGTCGACCACGTATATACTGAATTCAACAGTAACTGGCTGACCCTTTCTCGCTGGCGGTCTCATTTCTGAAACAGAATAAAACATATTTTTTTTGCGACTCATGAAACATTTCAGTTAGAGTTCGTGATTTTCAACAACTTTCGTTCTACGGCTTTTGAATTTTTTGTTCATTTTCCCTTTTTTTAGGGTTCCGTTCCTCAAAAGGAAAAACGGAAACCTTATTGGATCACTTTCTTGTCCGTCCGCCGTCCGTCCATCTGTCTGTCAAGATCCTTTATCTTGGCAACGCGTGGAGGTATCGAATTGAATTACCATATACTTAGGTCTACAGCCACTTGAAGCTGTAAAAAAATCAAACTTTTAAGTTAACGTAAAAACAGTTACGGGCGTTTATGTCACAGAAAAACATGTATTTCGATACTTTCAAGAGAATCAACATTTATAGAATACTTTCCGTTGACCTAGAACTATGAAATTTGGTAAGTAATATAGTCGTATACTATAAGTACAGGAAAAAATCTGAAACTATACATTCATAAAAAAATTGTCTTTCAAGTTCGGGAAAAGCTCGGAAAAACTGCGAGACAATTTGTACGGAACCCACGGGGGTTGCCCAACTCGTATTTTTCTGGTATTTTTTTGTTCATCATATTATTTGGATGTTTTGTCCTGTTAAATGTTTCCTGTGCAATACAAGTAATAAGTAAGGGCCTTTGCCCACCACGTTTTTTTATGCGCTGACGACGCGCGTTTTTAATGAGCGCGTCCTCTGCGCGTATTCATCATCATCATCAGCCATTTGACGCCCACTGCAGGACATAGGCCTCCTTCGCAGTTTTTATAACAGTTATTAACAGATTAACAGATTAAAAACGCCAGGATCGTGTGCAAAGGTTAAATAGTGCCAGCGACCTTGCGTTGGCTGAGCGTGCCGATTGCATCCTACGCGCGTCGTCAGCGCGGTCAATAAACGCCGTGTGCAAAGGCCCTAAACGGCAACGAGGAACTGTGCCAACCGAATTACCTTTGACGTAGTTTTCAGGCAAAACGACTCGAGGCTTCAATGTGTGGTTCCTCTTGGATACTACGTCATTGCATAGCCTGGAACAAAGGAAATTTACAGAATTTTTTGTAAAGACGCGCAAAATTAAGACACTGACAGAGACCCTTTTTCTATAACACTCACTTGTCAGAAATAACACGCTCTGCAGAATAAATAGTTAGGTCCCTAAAAAAATAATTAGATAGAAATGGTTGTCTGGAAGAAATTACTTTTAGTAATAAGGCCGCCAATTGTACTGTACAAGGTATGTTATTGTTAAATTCTCATATGTAATTCCTGGTGTACAAACAATAAAGAATTATTCTATCTATCTATCTAGATACGACACAGTCATAATAATTGTACGTTCTACGTTTTTGCGGGAAAATGAAAGTGGATTTTGCACAAAACATATTCAGTGGCTATTTTTAAAACATCGCATGTCAGCTCGCTTTTATTTTCACGAAAATGTGGACTAACTGCAGCTAGCTGCATTTAATATTATACTGCATTCAATAGACGTAAATGCACCTACATATTTACTACGTGTGTTTTTCTCAGTCATAAATTAATAAGTACATCGCTTTAGGCTGCTGCTAACCTCCGGTTTCTTATACACTAACAAGCTGTTAACCTACTGTTAACAGCTGTCAGTGGTTTTCATTGTATGCACTTTGGTCAATTGACAGCTGTTAACCGTAGATTAACTCCTGAACTGCCCTCGCGGAACGCAACGTATAGGTGGCCCATACTAAGTTGGACACAGATCTGTGTCGCGGCAGACGAGTGGTTAACAGCGTGTTAGTGTACGAGAACCAGTTTCAGTCTGGGTTAAGTCTGGCATGCTGTCTTCCACGCGCAATCAATTTTTTTTATTTTCGTAAAATTAGTAGACATACTTTTGATAACTGTCTGACGGTTTGATAGGTAACAAAAAATATAGACATAAAATGTGCGTAGTTTTTTTTATTTACAGTTGCAGAGGCGTTTATAATTTTCGGTCATTATGAATTGACTTGTGAAAGGATCCGTTAACATTAACTTAGAAATTCAAATAAGTTATTGTCTTAATACTTCTCTTATCCTTCAGTTATTTGCTAACAAATCCTTCTAAATCTTATAACATACGTAGTTTATGCCTCTCTCTCCGTAATATAATAAATCGTTCAAAGGTAAAACTCACTAAGTAACATTTTGACACAAAACGGGATTATGATGTTTCTTTAAAGAGAAAATCTACGACAATAAAAAACACAAAGTGCATATTGTCCTCCATAACGAAACTGTCATGTGAAAAAAGTCCAACTCCGAAGCTCCTGTAATCCCTTCGCTGATAAAACGCATTTGGCTCTCAATGAATTTTATCTGAAATTATGCCACAAAATGTGTTTTACCTTTGAACTGAAGAAATAGTAAATATAAGTTCACAAGAATCGCATTATACACAAAAATTTTCGCATTTTTGCTTTACTTTGTTTAGTAAATCTAAATTTATCGAATTCTATTCATCTATGTTATTTATATCAAAAGTGATCTTTCCGTAGGTAGGTATTAACTATGGTATTAAGGTATTAAATTAACACAAATAATTGAAAAAATCCAGAAACCGTTGATTTTTAGTTACGTATCTATGTTAAAAAAAATTCACTGTTTAATCTGTTTTATTTTAACCCACGTTACCTAGACAATTACAAAACTTAGCACCGAATTTCAATTCCATATTAAAAAATAACATTAATTCCTAGCCCTACGTATAAATACGCTTTAAACATGCGAGCTTGTGGGTTTAAATAAATTCATTCTAGCATGGCGCATAGCGTGGCAAAAAGTATTCTATGACGTCATTCGAAGGTAGGTGGGCCTTTAACCAGTTGAAATATAAAATAAAACAGAAATGGAATAGCGTGCTTGTTAATTGGTAATTTATTCTCTTACTAGCAGTTCCCGCGACTACGTTCCTGTGGTTAACGTATTGGCCTTAGCCTATGTCCACCCTGAAGGTGCATTCTACTAGTGAAATAATTTTCGAAATCGGATAAGTACTTTCGGAGTCCCCCTACATCATCATCACTATCATCAGCTAACCGTTGCCCTCTGCTGGGTGTAGGCTTTTTGCCACAAACGCCATCTCTTACGGTCTCTTGCCATCCGCATCCACTTTCCGCCAACTCGACTATATCTTCCGACTATCGGGCTGCTGTATGCTTAGCACACTAGCATGCGAGAAAATGACAGGCGCCGCGGCATAGACTTTGCCGCTTTATTAGTTTTGTCGCAACAGCGAACATGATGTGAGTGGAAGAGAAATTTAAACACTGTTTAAAGTCTTTCTCGCAGGCGGCAAAATGGAGATGTCAGTTAAAAAAAAGGCTTCAATTTTAATATCTTTTTGGGATGGTCACACTCAATCGGTACACTTCGACTGTATGACATCACTATTCATTTGTTCATTTAGCTCTTCTGCGTTTCGTTCACAATTTTTTTTTCATAAGAACAGTCGATAACCTAAGTGTTTTGTCTGAAGTCTGAAATGACTATGAAGGTAAATATATGAATGGAATATCGGAACGTTTTTGTTCTTCTTTCCAACAACCGACCTAACAAAACACGAACAAAACAAATAGGTAGTAACAGTTTTCTGAAGTTCTAGAGAAAATGGAGCGAAACTGTATGCGACAGTTACATGTGTACTTGTTCATTGGGCTGTCTTTAAACTCAATGCAAAACTGCTTTATGTAATTATATGTCGTTTCGAACTTGTACAATAATGCCGTCATCTAATTTCACACAATTCATTTGCTATACTTACTTGACCTCTCGTGGCTGGTAAGTGAAGTGAAGACCTAGTAGTAAAGCCATCCTCATATCCTCATTGGGTATGCTCGTCACCCTCACGTGACATAAATCAACACGAAAACTAAGAAACGCAAATATGTAAGAGTATGACAGCAAAGATAAATTATAACCTAAAAGCCTTGTCTTTACCTCGACACCAACAGAGAAATTTCTCTTAGTTAAGCTGTCATTTTGCGAGAAAAAAACACCTTCATGTTCGCGGTTGCGGCAAACCATAGACAAACGGTATTAAACTGACAGAAGGAGGCGCGTTGAGACAGCTCACGCGGTCTTCATGTTCGCACCGGCGAGATATCCCTGTGTGACGTCATCTTAATACTGTTTAGTGTTTAATGTGACAGTTGAGAGCAGGCAAAATGTTCAGCGTGCTAAGCCGACTGGTCCGCCCACTGACCGTCATCGTCCTTTTCTCTTCCCACCTTGCCAGGTATCTCGCCCACTTCCACTTCAATTTCGAGACTCTCGCCAACATCGTACCGCCTACGTACAAACTTGTAACTATTCCTGTTTATAATCTAGGTAATTTATAAAAATCTCTTGTCGCAGTGTTTGTTATCAAACTAACCCACCTTCACCGATTTTTACGGAATTGTTTGCGTATATTTGGTAGATCTGAGAATAGGTTGTAGGCTAATTAATATGCCAAAACAATGTTTGCCAAGTCAGCTAGTGTTAGAAATCACGGTTGTAATAATAAGTTTCAAAACTAAAGCCAATTTGGTAGTTTAGCGATGTCGTTGTTTGTTCAGACCCCAATAGTCAGCTAGGTACAGTCGACGGCCGGTCAAACTTAACATTTTATTAGTCACTTTGACAAGTCATTAGGGAATATTTAACTAGAACTTAATGGCCCCTAGGATTGATTCTATAATTTATTAAATAAATCCATATAATTTAATAAAGTAACACCATACATAACGTTCAAGCAACGGTACAGCAGTCGCAAGCGTTTTCCTGCATATTGCCAATAACGACATTATTTTACTTTATTTGTAAACAAAAATTATCAACAAATTTCTATGTTGACTTATCAATTTCTCTAGGCGGCGACATGCTGAGGCCTGTGTCCTGCAGTGGGTGTCAAATGGCTGATGATGATGATGATGATGATGCTGTCACTGAGCAAATAAATTTGTAGGTTAGGGTGCAAGGAGCAGTAAGAGAAAGACAGACTGACATAATAACCGTGGTGGATAAGAAAAAAGCCTAAGAATATACCTGGTTGTATACACCAGAAAACACCACCTTTGTGTTGTAACTTTAATAAAATATTAAAAAAATACGTTTTATTTATGTAAGTTTATATCTATATTTATGTACAAAATGTGTTTTCGGCAGTAAATGTTGTTCACTTTCGCTTTCACTTTCACTCGAGAGGTCGCAGGTTCGAATGCCAGCGAACCGATGCTTTTAGTTGTACATTTGTAATAAATGTAAATTAATAAACGTAACAGCCCTTGTGAGAAACCCTGAACAAGTATTTGAGGGTTTCACATACTTTAGCGCTTGAAATCTGGTGAGAGAGTAGTAGGAATAGAAGGTCTGTGGCAATGGGACGTATATAGGGTGCTTGTGGAGACCGAGAAAACTCCCCAGGGCCAATAAGTCCCGGCCCATGATATCTTGACCCACCTAGCTGTCAGGTGAGATTTGATCGGGCCCTAATTATGCGCAACAAATCCAGTCGAAATCCTGACGTTTGCGATAGCAATTAGTGTGGAATTTGATAGTCAGTCCGATTGGAATCGTTCAAGATTTGGTTCGCGAAATATAAGGGCAGGCTTCACAGTACTAACATTTATTTCGAGTTAAACACACACGCACACGCACACGCACACGCACACGCACCCGCACACACACGCACACACGCATACATTTGAGTATTTTAAGCGTCTACCTGTTGCCGTTATTAATGTCAAGCAAAGAACGGCAAAAAAATTACATTTGTTGTATGGGAGCCTCCCTTAGATATCTGTTTTATTCCTTTTTATTATTTGTTGTTATAGCGGCAACCGAAATACATTACCTGTAAAAACTTCAACTGTATGATTCGGTTCATGAGATACAGCCTGGTGAGAGACAGCCATAATTATAAACAGACTGACATTGAAGTCTTAGTACTAGGGTCCCGTTTGGCACCCTTCGGGTACGAAACCCTAAAAAAACCAAACTCGTAGAACCAATATTATATTGTCGTAAATTTTAATTTTGAGGACAAAATGTTGAAAATTTTGTGTTTCACGAACGGAAAATTTGCACTAAAAAAATGTTGTACTCTGTTGTATAAATGTTGTAGAATTGTAAATGACCTGATCGGACCACCATAACAATGGTTTTTAATTATTCTTTTCAAGGTCATAATCTAGTAGGTTCATGTAGACGGAGACGGCATGTTTTAAGATAAATAAATGTGGCATTTTTTTGTCTCTACGACACATACTTTTCATAATATAACCTGTCGAAACTAGATATAGTCACGTGGTACAAAAACACGCTACACAGACGGGCTCAAACTGTGACGTCGCAATTTGCACGTAGCGCTTCATGATGCAGCGTTTAATTGAGTTAGTTATCTCGTGAAATTAAGTTTTTATGCATTTTCACCATTATAAAAATACGCTTATAATTCAATGAAAAAACTAAATCCAATAAGTTTTTTTTTTTTTTTATTATTATGTGATCCCGAAAACCATGAAAAATACGTTCTTATGGTTTTTTTTTTTTTAATTTTCCTAAGTTTCTATATGTCTTCTTCTATATACCAAAAGCAATGACACTCCAATCTCAGTTAGACGCAAGTTCCCCATTGCGCATTTTTCAGATAACCTACTTAGGTCCACAATGACGTGACATAAACTTAGTAAATTTCCAAACTTAGTCAAACTTAGACTGAACAAGATGAAGGTAAGCAAAAGTTAACACATGATAACAATATGAAAATTATTAAATCAATATGAAAGCTATATATAGAGTCGAGTGGCGCGTCAAACATAATGTTTTCCCCATCGATCGCGTCGCCTTGGCCCGTATACAAAAAGGGTAGGTCTGCAGACCTCAGTTTCATCGTGGCTTTTTATTCAATTACCACTTGTATTCTCTGCGCGACAAGGCTATAAATGTGTAAAATGTACAGTACAGCACCCGTTGTCTTACCGCTAAATTGATTTTGCGTTACAATTGCGCTCCCACTGCAGGGCACACGCCTTCTCGCAAAAAGAGAGTATGGGCTATTACCACGAGTGCCCAACGCCGTTTGGCAATTTAAAGCGCTGAGGCATGTGAACACCTCAGACACTCAGGTTTCCTCTCGATGTGGTCCTTCACAGTCAGCGAGTTCGTGTTATTAGAATTTGTAATCTACAACAAATATTGTTTTAGGACTTGATTTTAGTCGACTGCCGTGGAGCCCAAAAGGGGGGGGGGGGTAATGTGTTTGGCTCGAATGTACATGTGTAAGTATGTGTCCTTAACTCCTTAACCAATGGTCAGATTTTGACAAATGATTCTCAATTGATTCGTCGTATTTGCGCGAATGTCATAGGCTATATAAAATTAGCATCAATCTAGTAAAATATAAATAATCACTAAAAAGATAAAAATAAAAACTGAAATAAAAGATAACCAACATCCCGACTGCTGAGCGTTAAGCAGGCGGGACCCAAATTCAATGTGAGGTACCTGGGTTGGTCCGGGTTGTTGATTATTTTTATGGTTCCGTAGACCGACAAGGATCCCTTATAGTTTCGCCATGTCCGTCTGTCTGTCAGGCTGTCTGTACGTCCGCGGCCTAGCGCAGAGACCAGTGGTACTAGAAAGCTGTAATTTGGTATGTGTATAAATATTTATCACGACGATAAAGTTAAAGAATAAAATGTTGACAACAATTTTTTTTCTGTACCTCCCCTTACATAAAAAGTGGGGACGATCCCCCCCCCCCCTCTCCTGGCTGGACGGTTAATTGTAGAAACGTGAAAAAATTCAAAGTAGCACATTATAAGGAACTTAAGAGGAAGAGTATGAAGTAGGCTTTACTAGTTAACGAGTAATAGGCAAGCAACTTATAAAAGTAAAATTTCGTACAAAATCTATTGTATTATTAATTTGAATAGCTCAGACACTCAGGTTTCATCATGTCAACATCATGTTATCCTTCACCGTTAGCTAATGTACATAAATAAATGTACATAAGTTAGAAAAGTATATTTGATGCGACATTGGCATTTTTGTATTATGAAACAAGAGTATTTTTTTTTATTTGCACATAGATACTACCCTTTACATTCGTGCACTCTACTCAGTTACGATATGACTTGGCAACTAAAATCTGAAGGTTGGTTTGATGACGACTGTACAGCTCACCGCGACCTTCGCACATGATTGATGCACTGCGGTCTATCGCTCTACAGAATTAGTTATTACTTTAGTGTAGGAAACGAACCAGATTGGAAGGTTTCACACTGGTACCATCCACGCTGAAATCTGGGTGGTCTGAGAGGCCCGGCTATGTTTTAATAATGTAATTGTTAAAAATGCCATCTGTTTAGACCATTACTTTCTAGACAGCTAACCTGCGTCGTTTCGACGAATACGCGACAGAATATTTGTTGTTTCTTTTTGATGCGTGTGCGGAATCATTGTATCTCTTGTGAACTCGGTTTTCATCACGGCTTGGCGAGGGGCAACGACTTCCGGCAGAAAAGTACTGTATTTTTCGAAATTTAACATAAATATGTATAACATCGCAATTTGCGGCAAACATAAAATTAAATTTTGTACTAAATGGGCGTAAAAAAGTTTTTTTTTCTAATGTCTACAGTTTAAGATAGCCCTGAAAATAAACAATTACTTTTTTAAATTTCTGTTTTAATAAAAAAATATTAAGAATGTTTTGATCTGTAGAGAGGCGTGCCATTTTAAACAGAAGGAAAAATTTATAAGAGTACTATGTGATAAATAACAACAAATTATTTTATTCAATAAAAGTACCAAAAACAAAAAAAAAAATATTCAAAACTTAACGCTTCAAAAAATGGTCGTTGAATTGACAAATGGTTGGGTATTATGGGGTATGTGAGAAGGTTAAGTGTCTACGGTTAAGAACTTATAAGGGTAAAATTACTTCGAAACATTCGCGAACCGTTAGTACCACCTCTACGTTCATAAGGACAATTGCCCGCAGACACGGCGGGCGGCGCGCACGCACCCTTGTGGCTACTAGTGGTTCTCTCAGATTGTGTCGAGATACTTTTAGAAAAAGCAAATAAGGAGCCTTAAAAAACTAGCGTATTCGACAGCTATTGGTAAGGCACAAGGAGCTAATCTGCCATTTATAGCAGCAGTGACACGCCGTGACCTTTCGTTTTCCTTTCTTTTTTATAACATTTCTGTTGAAATATTTTCTTTGTTGTTTTTTTTTGTTTTGTTATTGTGGCTTTTATAATAAATGTTTTTTCTTCTTCTTCTAACGTGATATGAATGTGATATTGTTAATGTTGTCAGCATTACTAATATTGCTACATATTTTCTCATATAGAATTTAAATCATCCGCATTTTTTCAATCAGTTTTTCAGCGATTCGCCGCCGCCTAGTAAGTTAATTGGCGACTCAGACCTTATTAATTATACTTTATTGCACACAAGACGTATAACGGACAACGAACAGGACATTACATAAGAAATAACATGTGAAAAGGTGAGCTTATCTCTGTAAGAGATTTCTTCCAGCAAACCTTAGCATAGGAGAAGCAGTAAAAAAACGAGTCTAATATAGATATAATATATAAAGACGCCCGAAATTTCATCGATGCTTGCACTTGCCCATTAGCTCATTTCGGAGATCGCTGGTACGGTTAGCCAGAGGTCGCGGGTTCAAGTCCCGGCATGGGTGGAATTTTTAGCCTCTAAATAGGTTTTTAAAATTGTCCTCAGCACGGGTTAGTGCAACAAAAAGAATGTAATATATTATATGTTCACAAAATAAACTACAAAAGGCATAAATAACAATCTATTTACACAAAGCAAAAAAAAATCAACTACCTAAACTAGATATCAAAATGAAAATACACAGATATAAATAAATAATACATAAAATAATGTTTTTTTTTTGTGTATATTTGGTAGGTTTGTGAATAGGTCGTAGGCTAATTAATGCGGCAAAAGAAAGTTTGCCGAGTCAGCTAGTAGGTATATAGCTCAAGATATTATGGGGATAGATAATGCTCTTTCAATAGCTTTTTGAAGAACCTACCAGGGGGGGGGGGTTCGTTAAATAGGGAGAATGAATAAGATGCAATTAACTTTTATCAAATGTTATTTTATTTTTCAACACAGTCGCCTTTTAGTTGTATAAACTTGGCATATCTTTTTTCTAAACCCAACATTCCTATGTTAAAAAAAATCTTCATCTTTTTTTTAATCTTGTTTATTTTATAAGCAAAATTTTCATCTTGATTCTCTAAAAAACCTTGTACTGCGGCAATCACTGCGTCATCATCGTGGAATTTCTGGCCTCTTAGATATTCTTTCAATCTCGGAAATAGATAAAAGTCACTAGGAGCAAGGTCTGGAGAATATAGAGGATGTTCCACCAATTCAAAGCCAGCATCATTGATAGCAGCCATCGCAACTTTGGACTTGTGCGCTGGGGCGTTATCTTATTGAAACAAAACAACTTTATCGAATTTGCCACGCCATTTTTCGCATATTTAGACACGCAACTTTTTGATTTGTTCTGCGTATATATTCCCCGTAATAGTGGCTCCATGACTGAGGTAGTCAATCATCACCCTTGGCTGTCCCAAAAAAAGAAAACTCATGATCTTGTGGCGGATGGAACGGCCTTGAATTTCTTAGGGGTCGGTGATGATGGTCTCTTCAAAGTTATGGATTGTTTTTTTGTTTCAGGGTCGTAATGGTGAAGCCATGTTTTATCCATAGTTAGAAATCAAGCCAGAAACCGGTCAGGATATTATTGTAACAGTTCCAAACAGCTTTGTGAAATCCTCAGCCTGGTTCGTTTTTGTTCGGCCGTTAGCATTCTAGGCACCTCAGAACACAAAATGTGCTAGGCACCCAACGCGCTGAGACTTTTTTCATTCCCTAGTGGTCATGTATTAACCTTATCAGTCCTGACCTTGAAAAAAACAATGGTATTCAATTGTATTATGAACTTATGTTAATTATAATATGAAATTATATTATGTCTTAAACTCAGCACATCAACGCACAACTGTAGAATAATGAACCCCTTACGTATCTTGCAAGTCTTGATTTACTTGCTCCGTAGTAAAAATTTTCAAACATAGATATTTCATTACCGCGCGAACTCCAATTCGATCCCTCTGGACTACTTTGACATTTTCTTAAACTCCACTCTTTCCAAACTCCTCTCTTACTCGTTGCGACAGAACGCAAGTAGGTACCTAAGAAGATAAATGTCTTCTTTCTTCTTTCTTTCTTCTATGATTGAAAAAACAAAAGAGCATCAAATTTTTTAATATTATTTCGTACACAAATAAGTGGGCTATGCCTGCCAGTATTTTCTTTTCTCAATCCAAAGAGTTTATACCCCATTCTCACTACTTATTGAACACGCCTCTTAGGTTTGCCTAGCCCCTAGAATCAACAAATAAAAAAGCCGTCCCGAAACCTCGGATGGATAAAGTAGTTTGTTTTAGTGACTGCCGTCTCGTTTGCAACCTTCAGGTACAGAACTCCAAATAAGCCATTGGCTGAGGGACCCGAAGTTTCAATGCCTAAGCCAGCGGCCGCACAAAAGGGACGTGAGGCGGGGAAGCGGAAAAGACGCGACGCGTTGTATTGTAAAGAAATCGCGCCCTTGCCCCGTCCCTTCTTTGTGGGCATCGTCCCATCCCTTCCGTAAATATTGTGTGAAAGTGAATTGGATTAACGACACGTAGTTTCCGCGCCCTCGCGCCACGTCCCTTCCATGTGGCCGCTGGCTAAGTAATCTCGTGGTTTACTGTAATTGATAATAATAATACTTTTTTCATTTATTTGCTTCTTAGGTACTAAGTAAGTTACAGAGTAAGCCGAAAAATAACAGGTGATACAAAAGGATGTTCTTTGATTTAAAAAATTAGTGGCGTACTAAGTTCAACCCGTAATATGAGTAAGTGTAATTGACCTTAAATATCGAATTTCTGTCGGAGTGTTTTCACACTTTCAAGAACACATCGCTTATCGCTATTGTTACGAAACTCACCATAAGGCTCTGTTCAGATCTACAACTTTTATACGGAATGCTTTAAGATCTGGGATGTTCTACAATTCAATGCGAACGATTTTAAGTACAAAATTAGATAGCAACTAAGCAAACCCCTTAAACAGGAGCTTTTTAAAACAAGGACTACGGCTACTGTAATTTACTGTATTATTTATCAAGTCTCAAATGTAATTCCTGGGCCCTGTTACATGTAACTAAACTTGACAGATATTTGTTTGTGTAAACAATTCACAGTCATAGTAAATAATGTGTTTCAAAAAGAGCTTAAAAATGTCGCGAAATGTGTTTCATAAAACAATGGTTTTGAGCAGCACTCACGTATTACGAAATGTCACAATTCACCTATAGAATATCGCACAATGTGTTTTATAAAGTAATTGTAGTGACCGGCAGTAAACTGCCAATTGTAAAGCAAAATGTCACGATTTGTCGGTTATGAAACGATTTTTATAGTGAATAAAATTTTTGACTTTGACTTTACTATTTATTTCCACTGTATATTGTGATATACTATATTGTTACGATACAGTAATTCTAAAGATCGCTTATCACGGCGCAGTGTAACCCCCGGTTTCTCGTACACTAACAAGCTGTTAATCTACTGTTAACAGCTGTCAGTGGTTTTTTTTATGCACTTTGGTCAATTGACGGCTGTTAACAGTAGATTAACAGCGTGTTAGTGTACGAAAAACTGGGGGTAAGACATTTGTAAAATTGTAGTAGAAAATCTACTTTCTGACGGCAAAGGAAAACGTCGTGAATAAGTCTGAGCTCATGAGTCACAGACTTTGGTGTTTAAGTGCCTACGCGCCTAAAACCTCTCTCTCTTAAAGAAGGTCTCTCTTTTGTTACGCATAAATTTTAGTGAGGGATTCTTGTAAGTAGTCCTTTTACTTCGTCATTGGATGAATGGCCGGCTACAGCATTTAAGTAATTAAATGACTGTTCTGTACAACATAAGTTTAAACCAGTAGTTTGCTTATTTTTTTGTGAAAAAAACATGTGTATGTTCAATTCATTGTTATAGCTTTCCGTTAATGTAATAAAGATAATAAAAATGTTATAGGATAATTTTACTGTAGGCTTTTATCACTGCCTAAAAAAATGTGTTTTGGACTTACGTGTTTAGTCCATCGATCCTAGATTTTGGTCTAAACAGGCCCTTACGCTGACCTAGACCTTACCCTAATCTAAACTACGGTCTTGACCTTTGCTGAGTAATGGTTGCAGGGGAACGATACTTCGCTGTTAGCTTATCCCGTAGATTAGATAACCGTTGTTTATACGCTGTTAAATCATTTGCTTAGTTAAACCCGAAGCCCATTCAAAGTGTCTGGAACTTTTATTAATGACTGAGAATACTAGTTCTATACGTTTACATTCAAACTCAGACCACCTCTAGACCAAAGTACAGATAACCAACTTTAGAAAAATGCCCAAAGGTGTTGACTGTGAGTTTTGTACAATCTACAGTAAATCATCCATTACACGGGTGCACTCTGCTCACTTGCTTTATAGGTGACTTTGCAACAAATAATAAATAAGATTTTTTTAATACAGTTGCTCAAAAATTGGCGTATTGCAGAGACGTATAGCGTTCGGGATGTAGGCTATTCTGGGCTATTATATACTCGAGTATTTTCTTTACCTTTTTCGAACTCGTGCGTTCTCTTTCCCAATTGTCAAAATAATGTCTATTAAAAAGAAAAAACCAACCATGAAGTTTTTACTGAAAAAAATTCGTAGAAGTTTTTAAGATTCATGCAGATATTTCTAAAAAGAAGCTACTAATTTGTTTCAATATCAGGTTTAATGATTTGATTCAATGAGTTAGGTTAGGTTTCATTTCATTTCATCTCATTAAATTTCATTTTCATTTCATAGTAATAAAAAAAATCTACTGAATATAGGGCATAGTTCCCTTTGCCTACCCAGAATGGGTGAAGAAAAAAAATCTCTGTTTATAGTCTTTTACGGTTGGCGCCATTTTCCAAAAATTTTCTTTTCAATGCAGTTGCTCGTAAAGTTTTATTTTTTGTGTAACAAAATTATGCGGAAACCGTCTCTTTATTTCACGCGTGAAATAAAACAGTACTGAAATCCTTTATTTCACGCGTGAAATATAGTAGATTGTACAACAAGTGCATAAAACGCACCATTTTACTCGAGACGTTTATCCATCCGAGCGAGCTTGCGAGCGAGGATAGATATAAAGTCGAGTGTAAAATGGGTTTTATGGACGAGTTGTACACTCTACTTTTCACTTCGATTGCGAGGAAATGAAACAGCAACATGTAAATATAGTAAATGCTAATTTAATTAAAATTGAAAGTTACATTAGAGCAATGAGAAATATTTAAAGCTGTTGGTATCTTTGCCTTGGTCTTAGAATACGAACGAAACGAAATAAAATAAAGAGGTTGTTGTATGAAGTTAAAGATGTTCGTGTGGCTGTTGCAGCGATTGCCTTAGTCTTCGACGAAGATTTTACTTTATGCTCTAGAGCATAAAAAGCGACTTTATGTCGCCTACGCACGACATAAAGACGAACTTTTAGAGCATGAGAAGTGAAAAAGTAATTTTTTTAAGTTTTTGACTCTGTGGTACATGGTGTAAAATTTAAAAAATTACAAAGATGCAAGGAGGTTATGCTGTCCAAAAAAAAAACAATTATTTATAAGTATGCGCGCTCTAGCAATAATTGAATGATGAAAAACACCATAACACATAAGATTCTTGATTATCTCATTTAAAAATACGTGTTTTGTTTCCGCAAACAAAAATATTTTTCACATTATTGGCTGTATCTATACTGTACCTTTGCCTCAAGAAAAAAAACTGTATGAAACGCGCGCTCTGCAAAGAAAGCACGCCATTTTGTTGTAAATAGGCTTTGGTGAAATAATATTACTTTGTTGTATTTCCTCGCAAAATGTTGTAAGATACTTGAGCGTAAAAGGTTTTTATCTGAATGCGTGCCAATGAAAACAATCGCTGCGCTCGTGTTTTCAATTTGGCACTTATTCGTATAAAACCTTACTTTCCGCATGTGTTTCTTAAATAACTATTATTAAATTGCTTCATTGTAAATCGAACCTGGGTTACTCGCGCCGAGTCCAATGTTCTACCTACTAGGCTACCACCGCCTGCTGGGCCTTTTGATTTTCACGCAAATCCCCTCTATCCCTAAGAATTCGTTGCCTGTCCGGAAAGGAGGAATTCTACTCAAAATAGTTGTTCAGTACAGGTGCGGAACCGTCATTGCAACTTGTTCCATTTGCCGGAACTCTTTGCAATGACAGGCTTTCCGCACTCGTAATGAAATATACTATATTGGGTTACGAACGGCTGTACAACAAAAAAATACAGGTCTTGGATACATTGAACTCAGTAGGTGGGCGTGTAATTGTATTATTATGTTTTCACATAGAAAACATAATAATAGCGAGCCTGTATCATGGCTTTCGACACCTCTCATCGAGTCTCGGATACATTTCAGTGTTGAAGATATGTCGACAAAATTGGTGTGCTGAGACATAGATAATTTATGATTATACTTATAAGGGTTGGTTCCATACAAACACTATACCTACAGCATACGTTTAGAAGCACTGGTAGAACAAACAATGTTTGGTTGCATGCGATCAAACTAAAATATTAAATTGATGTCAAACCTATTCACTACATTAGTACTACACTCAAGCTGTGAACTTGGAAAATGTTTATGCGCCATAGTACCAACGTAGAGCTGACACCACATCAACCCCTACACATATGCCATTTACTCAGCTGTTGAATAAAGTGCACACAAAAATGTAAAAGTTGGTCTGCTGTCGACTGTACTATGAAAAATATTGCGTAAAAAGTCCTTTCTTGTTATTTTGTTGATAATGAAGCTTGAATTTTTACATCTTGGAGAAACAGTTCGTCTTAGTATTTTTGATATTATTTCACTTCAATAAGTACCTAAGAAAATTCCGGACTGACGGACAACGAAATAATCCTGTAAAGTATCAATTTTCAGGGTTCCGTAGTCAACAAGGAATCCTTATACTTTCGCCATGTCCGTCTGTCTGTCTGGCCATTAAGCTTTACAGTACAATTTCTTGTTACAGTAGGACGTCGTGTCCCCCCGTTTCCCGGCTAAACAGTTGCTTGTAGAAACGGGAAAAAATTCAGGGAAGTATCACATATACGTAATGAACTTAAAAGAAAACTATCACGGCTAAGTAGGCTTTACAAGTTAGTCAACGAGTTACAGCCGACCAACTGATAAAAAAAAATCTTCAAAATTCCATTGAAAATTCATTTCACGAAGTTTTTAGTTCTTTACAGCAGTTAATAAACCCCTCCTTCTGCGGAATCCTTCACTGCGCGTGGCCCGACACGCAATTGGCCGGTTTTTCCTTAACGAAGTAAAAATGCTTCTTAAAAGCATTTTGGCACTCATTATTTTACATTACACTCTAATATTTCTAATAACTGCGAGAGACCCAGGTTCGATTCCCAGTGCGTACATGTACCTATGACTTTGTTTTCAAAGTCATATTCATTTGTGAAGTTATAGTAGCAATACCACTCGCTAAATATGAAGGAAAACATCGTGAGGAAACCTGAGGGTCTGAGCTATTCACGTACCGCAGCGCTTGAAACCGGCAATCAGCGGTGGGCACGCGTGGTTATTAAGCACATACTCTCTCTCTGAGAGAAGGCCTGTGCATTACAGTGGGACGTATATACTATATAGACTGATAATTAAAAATAACTAGTAGTATTTTAATGTCCTCCCGAAAACCTGAGTAAGACTTTTACTGGACCGTCTCCGGCATAAATAAATTTGTTTTGCACGAACTTGCATCCGGGTATGAAGATATCCTACGGCCACCTATCCTACGGCCACCCCCTTCGCCGTAGGATCCGCAAAAATATCTTCGGCATAAATAAATTTGTTTTGCATGAACTTGCATCCGGGTATGAGGATATCCTACGGCCATCCCCTGTCGCCGTAGGATCCGCAAAAATGTCTCCGGCATAAATAAATTTGTTTTGCACGAACTTTCATCCGGGTATGAGGATATCCTACGGCCACCCCCTGTCGCCGTAGGATCCGCAAAAATGTCTCCGGCATAAATAAATTTGTTTTGCACGAACTTTCATCCGGGTATGAGGATATCCTACGGCCACCCCCTGTCGCCGTAGGATCCGCAAAAATATCTTCGGCATAAATAAATTTGTTTTGCACGAACTTGCATCCGGGTATGAGGATATCCTACGGCCATCCCCTGTCGCCGTAGGATCCGCAAAAATGTCTCCGGCATAAATAAATTTGTTTTGCACGAACTTTCATCCGGGTATGAGGATATCCTACGGCCACCCCCTGTCGCCGTAGGATCCGCAAAAATGTCTCCGGCATAAATAAATTTGTTTTGCACGATCTTGCATCCGGGTACGAGGATATCCTACGGCCACCCCCTGTGGCCTGTGGCAATGCAAGGAGGTTATGCTGTCCAAAACAATTAAAAAAACAATTATTTATAAGTATGCGCGCTCTAGCAATAATTGAATGATGATAAACACCATAAGTAACACATAAGATTCTTGATTATCCATTTAAAAATACGTGTTTTGTTTCCGCAAACAAAAATATTTTTCACATTATTGGCTGTATCTATGCCTCAAGAAAAAAAACTGTATGAAACGCGCGCTCTGCAAAGAAAGCACGCCATTTTGTTGTAAATAGGCTTTGGTGAATTAAAATTACTTTGTTGTATTTCCTCGCAAAATGCATTGAAAAATGTTGTAAGATACTTGAGCGTAAAAGGTTTTTATCCGAATGCGTGTCAATGAAAATAATGCAATTTGGCACTTATTCGTATAAAACCTTACTTTCCGCACGTGTATCTTAAATAACTATTTTACTACCATGACCGCATTTTGTTAAACTTTTCTGTTTTTTTGTCTTGCTTCGGCTACCTAAGAAGCTCTACTATTTACAACAGCCCTTAGAAATTAATCAAATTGTTTTTCCTAAAATTGTTTTTGACCTTTAGTAGAAGGTCCATAAATATTGTAGAGGTACATAAACAGCCTATTTACGTCTCACTCTAGGGCACAAGCCTTTTCTCAGGGAGAGAGTATGGGCTTAATCACCACGCGAGCCCACCGCGGATTGGTGATACGGATTGGTGAAATATTCTATATCCCTGCCATAATTATATTCTAAACACAGGTTAACAAAGCTACACAGATTGTAGGGTTTAGCCCAGCGCAAACCTATCGCCTAGCACCTACTCTTTCTAGCAATGAAAAAAAAACTTACATTTTTGTCCAAGTTGAACCATTGAAATCCAAATATGAGTTTGCAACACCTTTTCACGCTCTTTTCACGTTATCACGAACAGTTAAATCATACTGATTCACAGTTCTATCAAAGCGAATACGTATTTCTACGTAATTTTTACTTTTTAAATACATACATAAACTCACGCCTGTATCCCAGAGGGTAGGCAGAGACCAGGGACTGCCACTTGCCACCATCCTGACAGATCACTTTCGCTTCCTCAACATTCATTAATCGTTGCATGCACGCACGCCGGTTTTTTTACTTTTTCACATTGTAAATATTGTATTTTCCTTTACTATCAGCGTTCAACTGTCAGTCAGATATTAACTAGTTTTTGGGGCATAAAAGACGCCCAAGAATGCCTGCGAGTCAGTCTCATCCCGGTCAATCAGTCGTTTTCGTTTTCGTTTTCATTTTCATTTTAATTTTCATTTTGAGGCGCCTTAGAATGCATAACTGTGTAAGTATTTTTTTTTTATCTATTCTTATTCTTAGAAAATTCAAGTTCACAAGTATCAGAATTCGCTTACCACATTAGAAAAATCAATATGGTCGGAGAGCAGAACGGTCGCATTTTTCAGGGGACTCGGCGGGGTGCGGAGGGGGAAGGCGGGCTCGTCGCTGGCTGTCATTCCAATGAGTTCAGGTTAGCTGAAAAAAAAAACTGTCATCGGTCTCACCATTGACACGGGGGGCACTTCGACTACCTAAGGACATACCCACCTTAGTTTTTAGGGTACCGTAACTACAAAAGGGAAAAACCTTATAGAATCACTTTGTCCCTCAGTCTGTCCGTCTGTCCGTTTTATTTGTTCTACTAATTCTACTCGCACTTATCCGGTTTTTCCGAAGGGTGTCAACGGTACCCTATTACTGGTGCTGGTTTAGTTATTGATTTCATAGCGGTTTTTTATTTCAACTGCCTGCCGCTGCCTTTAGATTAGATTAGATTAGATTAGAACTTTACTGTACCTTATCGTCATCTTTATATTCACATCTCACACATCTCTCTTGCCTTTACGTTGTCGTGAAATGGCAGGTTACTTAATTGTCGTGTGTACATTTATTTGTTGAATGGGCTCAGTCTGCATGTTTTAAACTAATAAATCTACTAAAGCCTATGGCCTGTGGCCTATGGGCCAAAACACAAATTTTTGAGACAGTGAAAAAAACCTATTACCTATAAAGTTACTCTTTAACATTTTTATTATATTTATTACATTATCGAAGAACTGTCATGAAATAAAGAATTGAACATATAAGGTTTTTTGAAAAGTTAAGAAGAAAAATTGTATTACTTAATATGTTATATAGAAAAAAAAGGCACTACAGCGTCCGAGTGGTCCCTTCACCCATCTAGTGAAGTAGCCAGTGGACGCTGTATAAATCATCTCATTACGTAGATGCAAAGGCCAAAGTGTAGAACAATAAGTTAGTGATTATTTGACTTTATGAAGTTTAGTCCGCCGACCCTAGGACTTACGACCGAATTCGGACGTAATATTTCGTCATTAAACTGACTATAGGATGTTCCGTCCGCGCAAGGATGAGGCAAATTGAGTTGCTTCCTTTGCGTTGTGTCCAACATGCTAGCTGACGCTGCGCGCAATGAGCAAGGTCATTGGGTCAACTGTTCAGTGAAAATGAGCAAATTGCGTCCAACTTCAATTGGATTGACATTATTTTATACCATAGCTGTCATAGAATAACTCCACAAAAATTTAAAAATTAAACGCTTGAAATATTTTCAGGATTTTGCAGGTCAAAAAAAAAGCAACGAAACTTTTTTAAATTTAGTTTTTTCATCGAATTCTAAGCGTTTTTAAATAAGGGTGCACAAACGTAATTTACGTGATAAATAAAATATGGTTATACTTTATAAAGCGTTTACCAATTTTAACGTCATAGTTTGAGCCTGATTTGTACGGCGTTTTGGGTGACTTTTTGACAGGGTATTTTATAAAAAGTTTTAGTCGTACAGAAAAAAAAATACCACGGTTACTTATCTTTTAACATTGTCTAATGAATTATATTAAAACATTTTTCGAGCAAGTTATCCATTGTTGAAGTACTGCCCTTATATTACGCGCACCAAATCCTGGGCGATTCCAATCGTCTAACTGTCAAACTCCATACCACTTGCTATCGCAAACGTTTCCCCAGGCCCCAGGGCCTCGATTCCTTATTGCATTGTAGTAACTTGACAAATACACCAGCAGTTCGTATAACGCGTTTTTTCATACTATTAACACAGTGTCTGTCTGAGTTGGGGGAGGCCTTTGCCCAGCAGTGGGAAACAAACGAGGCTACGTAAAAAAAAAACAAATTGACACACTACCTTGTGTGCGCGCTTTGACACAGTAAAATTAAATCTTGTACTAGGTTAAAGATACTTCTTCTAGATTCTAAGGTCTAGGATCTAGGTATTTTATGTAGCCTATATACATCCTACTGCAGGGCACAGGCCTTCAGGCTCTCAGAGAGAGAGACTATGGGCTTAATCACCACGTGCGCACACCGCCGATTGGAAATTTCAAGCGCTGAGGGGTGTGAACACCTCAAACACTCAGGTTTCCTCACGGTTAGCGAGTTGTAGTGCTACTTAACTTCACAAATGTACGTAACTTTGAAAATAAACTCATTGGAACGTGCCGGAGTTAGAACCCACGACCTCCCGAATGAGAAGCCGGCGTTCTACCGCTCCACTACCACCGCATCAAAAAACAGCTATGAATATTAATGACATCTCTGTGTAACAAGTTTGCTAATCTTGGCTTGAAATTGACATGTTTCACAAGCGTGGCTTGAATGGAAGTTGAATCTCATGTGGAAGATTCAACTTCCAGAGATGGATTTATATGTAGTTTTTTTTAAATAAACAGTTTAATTTTTTTTTTAATAGCATTTATGTCAAAATTATTCATACAAAATTCGATTTAAATGGCGACTTATGAGACGTCTGAGAAGTGGTGTGGGTCGGCCTTGGTATAGTTAAAATAGTAAAAGCTATAAAGAATTAATTGAAACCTTCAGTTATACGAGCTCAACGCCAACAAACTGGGTTTGGTGACATTTGTGAAAAAAAAATAACGAAGTATGCCATGTCACTAGTTTCTGCAGTATCCAGCTTGTAATCGTTAGTTCCGTCTATTCTACTCGCACATTGTCCGGTTTTTATGCCAAAGAGATTTTTATCAATTCGAGCCATCACCGAAGACGACTTAAAAACGTGATTTAAACGCATTGACGCGCGCGGGCGCAGCGCTTCAGTAAAAATGGCCGCAACATAATACTCGTATGCTATTTTGTAATGCATGCAGCGCGTTTGCATCGCTTCTCAAAAATATCTCGAAACGCGCTTAGAAGTGCGTACAAAAGTGGTCGTGAGCGATGCCTCTTAGCGAAACTTTAAAAAAATACCTACCGTGTTTCACAAAATTCTAGCTGCCATTAACCCACTTATCGACTTGGAACACAAGTTTACCTGAAAGGTATTGGTAGCATACAACTGATGCATTCTCTAAAATTATTCATAAGTGGCCGTCCGCCGATTATCTTCAATCGATACATTTCACTTTAAGGATATTAGTCAGTGTTCCAGTGACCCGATAACAAATACCAGTTGTTCCTAGGCACAAAGAGTTTTATTTTAATACAAAGAAATTAAATTGTGTATTATGGGTTGAGACAGCACAACCTGGCGTTTAGATCGCAATTATTCTATCTTCTATGTTGGGTGAAAAACGATCCCGTGAAACGTCCCACCGTCCACAATCCTAGCCCTAAGGTCTAACACACACACAGTTTTTAAATACAATTATATAAGTATGCCAAGACACGCACTTGGCCGTTTTTACATTTATGTCTTCATGTGATTTTTTATATTAGTAAAAAATTACATTCTCCTAAAATTAAAACTGTGTATAGTATCGCTCTGGTTGAGTAGGTATACATGCAACGACTAATGAATGTTGAGGACGCGAAAATGATCTGTCAGGATCGTGACAAGTGGCAGTCCCTGGTCTCTGCCTACCAATCAGGGATACAAAAATTCTTTACTGCACTAAGAAAAAAATTTTATATAAAGGCGAGCTTATACTGAATCGCTCGTAGTCCCGGCTGCCTGAGTGATCTTAAACGATCACGAAGGTTAAGCAACACAGGGCGCGTTCAGTGCATGGATGGGTCACCGTCTATGCCTAACGCTAGTGGCATTTTTCCGAGCGGTTCCGTGCTTCGCAAGGCACGTTAAGCTGTTGGTGCCGGCTGCCGTCAATATATGGCAGTCGTTAAGCCAAGTCAGAGGCCTTAGGATGGCTTGACAACTTCTGACAGTAGACGAGCCACTAGTCTACAAGCCTCCACCAATCCGGACTTGGCCCCCGTGGTGGAGTATGGCCTATACCTTCCTCAGGGAAGAGACCCGTGCCCCTCGGTGGGGACATAATGGGTTGATGATGATGAGCTTATACCAGGTAGTATTTTCTTCCAGCTAACCTACGTTGATGTGGAGCATCGACGGGGTAGTGCCAGAGAAAATTATGGGAGTAATACAAAAATAAATACATAGGTTGACAAACTTATGTAAGATTATTGTAATTGAACTACACATAGGTATTAAAATATGATATTATACTAAGAAAATATTAATTGCAATCTTGATACAAATGATAAATATTACTTACGTACATATAAACTAATAATATATCTACATAGATACGGGATATCTCTATCGAAGTCCAAACTAATGCTCATGAACTTTAATCTTAAACACGTCGACAGATAAAGCCTGACGAATGTTTAGAGCTAAAGCCTTCCACAGTAAAGAAATTCGAATAAGCCGCTATATTTCGCTCTTACGTCTTTTCCTCTGCCACACACAAATTAAACTTCAAATTGCGACAGAAACACAGAGTAATACTCATAAGTGGTGCGATAGCTACATTAAAACCTTTTACTAACTTTATTTAAGCACTTTGTCAATGTCCGGCCCTGACAATTTTCAAAGCTCTGGAGGTTTAGTTGGAAAACCAAAGTCTTAGGTACTTGTTGGAAACAAATTTCGTGGAATAATTCAATCAGCATTGAGAAGTAGGAACAAAACAATTAACAGAGAAAGTTTCTATATAAAGTTCTACGTGTAACGTAAAGGTTGTCGGAAAAGTTTATGTCGTTTTTCCAATAGTTTTGTATTATGTTGTAGATACAATAGGTTCGGATATTTTCAGAGTTTACTATGTTTCTCAGGTTTCCACCTACCAAAACTTATAATATAATAATGTACGTGTTTAAGATTAAAGTTCATGAGCATTAGTTTGGACTTCGATAGAGATATCCCGTATCTATGTAGATATATTATTAGTTTATATGTACGTAAGTAATATTTATCATTTGTATCAAGATTGCAATTAATTTTTTCTTAGTATAATATCATATTTTATTACTTATGTGTAGTTCAATTACAAATCTTACATAAGTTTGTCAAATTATGTATTTATTTTTGTTATACTCCCATAATTTTCTCTGGCACTACCCCATCGACTCTCCACATCAACGTAGGTTAGCTGGAAGAAAATACTACCTGGTATAAGCTCGCCTGTATATAAAATTGTTTTCTTAGTGCAGTAAAGAATTTTTATATCCCAGAGTGGTAGGCAGAGACCAGGGACTGCCACTTGTCCCGATCCTGACAGATCATTTTCGCGTCCTCAACATTCATTAGTCGTTGCATGTATACCTAATCATCCAGAGCGATACTATACACAGTTTTAATTTTAGGAGAATGTAATTTTTTACTAGTATAAAAAAATCACATGAAGACATAAATGTAAACACGGCCAAGTGCGTGTCGTGGCCGTTTCCGTAGAAAGAGGGATTTTTTATCTGCTTTTCTAATCTAACACCTTCATCAAAGTAAATTTCAATAGATTTTGTACGAAGTTTTCCTTTTATAAGTTGGTCGCCTATTACTCGTTAAGTTGTAAAGCCTACTTAGCCGTGATAGTTTTCCTTTTAAATTCATTATATTATGTGCTATGGCCCTGAATTTTTTCTCGTTTCTAAAATCAACCGTTAGCCAGGAGAGGGGGGACACCGCACTCTGACGAAAAATTGCGCTTTATAGGTTAATATTTCATAAACAGAACCCTAAGGGCTGGTTTCTGAATTAAGAATTCCACTAAGTAAATACTTAAGTAACGTTCTGTCGCGCTCGTTTCTGAGAAATACGAAGGGACAGCATTACAGGTAACTATTTACTTAGCGAAATTCCCAATTCAGAAACTGGCCCTTAGACCGCCTATTGTATACGGAAAAACTTAGATATGTAAGCCTTTTAATCTATTTGGTTTTCTGGTGTGTACAATAAAGTGTTCTAATCTGATCTCATATAAATCGAAAAATGGTCTCCGACATCCATAAGATGTTTAAGGGCAAATCCAAAGATATCCCACACTATGTTGCAGGCAAGAAAAAATATTACATCCGTAATTTTGGTGTAAGGAAAGTAGCGTAAAAAATGTTGTTTTTCAAAAATTTTATTTTACCATTTTGTTGGCGTAATAAATATGAATATCTATACCAAAATTTCAGCTCTCTAATATTTATTGTCTCTGTGCTAAGCCGCGGACAGACCGACAGACAGATGGACGGACATTGCGAAACTATAAAGGTTCCTTGTCGACTATGGAACCCTAACAATCACAATGTTTGTTTTAGAACGCCGAAACGGCTTCACCGATTTTTATGATTTTTTTTTGTGTAAATTTTTGTAGGTCTGAGTATAGATCGTAGGGTAATTAATATGACAAAACAGCGTTTGCCGAGTCAGATACTATTTAATAACAAAAATAATTGATTAATAAAGTTACACAACATATTTTCGATTTGGTCGAACTCACTCTTAATCTCACGTAGATAAGAAACTTGGCAAACTGTCCTAAACTTTACATATTATGAAGTATTTTTCGAGACGGGAAGTTTGCCAATTTGTTCATAATTTTTATTTTAGTGATTATTCTACGTAGTAGAGCAAAAGTTTTGAAAGTTTGAACATAAATTATGTTTAGTAAGTAAACGACGAAAAATCATTAAAAACATACCAGGCAAACTGCCTTATCCGAGTAGATAGAGAATGCCAATGAAAACTTGATTTATTTTTTATATAATCATTCAGGCACAAGAAGTCCACTGCTGGACATAGGCCTCCTCCATGGATTTCCAAAAAGACCGGTTGGAAGCGGCCTGCATCAGCGTCTTCCTGCCACTTGGATGAGGTCATCTGTCCATCTTGTGGCTGGTCGTCCTACGCTGCGCTTGCCGATATGTGGTCTCCATTCGAGAATTTTTCGGCCCCATCGGCCATCAGTTCTGCGTGCTATGTGCCCCGCCTACTGTCACTTCAACTTACTAATCCGCTGGGCTATGTCGACGACTTTCGTTCGTCTACGGATCTCATCATTTCTGATTCGATCTCGTAGATAAATTCCGAGCATAGCCCTTTCCGTAGCTCGTTGCGTGACCTTGAGCCTTCTTATAGGCTCTCATAGGCCCATAGTGAGAGATTTTATATAATTTATCAATACAATCAATATTAATTTAATTCAAATATTTTCATAAATGTTTTAACTAATTCACTTACCAATATGTGAAAATATCGTATAGCACGTACAATTCTACATATACCTCATCTTTCTTAAAAAAAACCTAAAAAGAGGGATTGGCTACTAAATCGTGATAATCATAATATATTTTTAAATATATTATATTATTTGTACATGTTTCAGATGTGCCGTGCATGAACTTGAAGAAGTGGCGAGTTCGCGCATTTCCAACAGGCAATTCCGTTCAGCTGAAACGACAATCAAGCTGAACGGAATTTGACGATAGCAGAATACAGATCATGTTCTACAATACCTGCACGGCAGACTTTTTAACCAAATTTCATGACAACGGTGCAAAACACAGAATATTACAGTCGATAGCACATTAACCTTTACACGTGTGCACTCTACCTGGTTGCGTTACGGGTGATTTTGTAACGAAAGTGTAAAGGTTGATCACCTGTACCTACATTGGATAGAGCACTCTCCGCATGTTATTGCATTTCATCATCATCATCATCAGCCTATGCTTGTCCACTGCTGGACATAGGCCTCTCCTATTCCACGCCACTGAGCACGGTCCTCGGCTATTCTCATCCAGCTCTTGCATTTGATTTAATTCTTTTAACTGCACCACGGCACGAATTCCGTAGTACAATTATGGGTTACCGTAGGCACTGACTGAAAATCTGCGCTAAGGGATCACTTCCTCAGCACAACCCTGAGTCAGCTGCCTTTTGTGGCAACTTAGATACACCACAGGCTACACCTATGGTCCTGTTTTATTTATTCTTTTTGTCTGTTGTGTATTTAGTTTTCTTTCTGTTGTTGTGCATATTATGTTACTTATCTCCTTATTTTAGTTCTGTGATGTATCTGGTTGGTATGAAAAATGTTTTTCTTCTTCTTCCTATTCCAGTAAGGAGTGACGTTAATCCTGGGCCCTATTTTGTAGAACTAAAATTTTACTGTAATAATTCGATGTAAATTGCAAAGACAAATAACCCGCAGATCCACAGACTTGGCTCCGGTCGGTATATTGAATTGTAATACGTAATAAACTATTAGTTATAGTTCCATCAAACGCCCTGTTGGAAATGCATTCACTTAACATAAGTGGCGGTACGCGTGCTAGGCGTACCGTCACTTAAACCACAAATATCGTGTTGCAGGATCATATCACTTCCTTCGCAAATATACACTTGGGACCAAATTAGAAAATGTACAGGGTTATTTCATTATTATTATTAATTCTTTATTCCGTAAAGAAAGTGTACAAAAGGTGGACTTATATTTAATGCAAATTTGTATGTGAACCATTCCTCAAACATATTAATTTGAGTGTGGGATTTGTCATTAACAAATTTTTTTGTTGCAGGTTTTTATTTGGCCTCTTCTTCTATGGTAACCGATAGTGATGGTGATGGTGAAAATGACCGTATAATCTTTGCTGACATTAGATTAGCTGACTTTGTACACCTTGGTAGTCTTCCCTTTATTAAATTGTTGTTTGGTGTAGCAACATTCTATACTAACTGTTTTGGGCTAATTCTGATTTTAAAAATAGGACTTGAATCGTTTGTACTTGTGAAGTGAACATGCAGACACAGACTTTAGTGCCCAGGACACAGTTATTTTAAATAGAGTTCATGATAGATAATAATCATAATCATCAACAGTCATCGGATATTATGAGTAATTGCGCTGGAAAGCTTTTCATCTTGTCACGTGGAAGAATATTTCATAGATCTTTAAAGCGAGGTAGAGACATGATAAAACGCCCTTATCAGGATTCCACGTTACACAAAAATCAATCAGGTCCGACACCGATCACAGCTTGAAAGAGAACTGCCTGCTAGGTATGTCTCCTGCTATTTTTAAAAGTCCTGGATGACGTGATGCGCACGGCAGAAAACCAAGAAGGACTGCCTGCTATGTCTCCTGCTATAGGACTGCCTGCTATGTCTCCTGCTATTTTTAAAAGTCCTGGATGACGT
Organism: Yponomeuta malinellus; assembly: GCA_947308005.1. Lineage (NCBI taxonomy): Eukaryota > Metazoa > Arthropoda > Insecta > Lepidoptera > Yponomeutidae > Yponomeuta > Yponomeuta malinellus. Next base: position 3,090,492 of record OX370994.1, read on the forward strand.
GATGCGCACGGCAGAAAACCAAGAAACTGGATATGATGGGTAAACGGCAAATGTCCAGAAAACATCGATTTCGCTGACACGTTTGGCCGTTTTCTACATCGTGTGACTAGCTTTAGTCCAAATCTAACGAACAGCGCTGTGAAGAAAGGACTGCACTACAATTTTCAAAAGGAAAAACCAAAGGTCTAAATACTCCCGACCTTACACCTACCATCGAGAATAGTGAGATCGTCGGACCATGGGAATATTGCGGATTCACTGGTGCATAGACGGATGTTAAAACGCGTATGTGCTTATTTTGTTTCTGTGATGTATCTTGTTGGTATAATAAATGTCTTTCTACTTCTTCTTCTTCTTCTTCAATATCAAAACGATGCTTACAGCGTATATTGGGAATGTTTCCGGCCACCAATAATAACCAATACAGAGTTATGGGAACTGACTGACCAATAGCCCATAAGTAAGGAAATCCTATAAAGGAAATGGCTCTGGATTCAATTAAATTCAAAAATTCTTTATTGCATAAAAAGGTGTTTGTACAAAGGCGAGCTACTCATAAGTATTTTCTTCCAGCTAACCTTGGGTTATGTGGACGGTGCAAGGGGTAGTGCCAAGAAAGTTTCGATACGCCCCTTATGAAAACCAGACAACCACCTGCCCAAAACAAGGTTCAACATGGCAAACTCACGTGAAAAGAGGACAAGGAGTCTTGGAGGCGCTCGGTTAGAAAAGAGACTTCATCAACTGGACCAAGTTGGAAGGAGCAAGAAGTTGCCGCTCGATGCAGCAAGAAGTGAATGTCTCTTCTACGAGCCTTATTTCGATGATAAGAAATAAGAGAACAATATCGTCATTACCATCATACTGTAAGGTTTTTTTGGCTGGGTTCATTAGGCCCCGGTTTCTTGTACGCTAACAAACTGTAAGCAGCTGACAGTTGTCTTTTCTGTATCTTTTTGGCCAACTGATAGCTGTTAACAGTAGAGTGACACATTGTTAGTGTACAAAAAACTGGGGGCAAGGTAAGGTACCGAAAACCCACTTGTAAATATTTTGCTTAATTAGAAGTAGTTCAAAAATAAATCCGTAACTTCGGCGTTATATTCAGTGTTTTTACCAACAGCCCGACTTTCACATTTCCTTTCACTTATTTGAGATGACAGATGAAATAAAAAGCATTCAGCGTTTTTACCTGCAGCCCTACTTTAACATTTCCTTTTATTTGCTTGAGATGGCAGATGAAAGAAAACCATCGTCAGGTCACTGCCTCTTAATTACAAACGTTACTCCTTTGTTTTCAGATTTCTTTGTTTGTTGTCGTAAGCAAATACAACTTATTAATAAAAAATACTTTAATTTAAATACCACCAAAGATACTATACAACCAAAGCAGCCTACTTTCACAAAAGCCCCGCCTTAAAACTTTCAGACATAATGAAATTTTAATGTCTATCAAACTATTGTAACAAAACGCGCGATTATTAGATAGCATTGACCAACAAAGAGTTATGTAAAACGCCCTTACCAAGGTTAAAACACCACATAACGATAGCACAATCCATACTCTGTAGATCCCATGAGCACTAAGGTTCACAATCGGATGCCAACACTAACTTACGAACTTTCCTACACACAATTCACTTCACTTAGTAATGTCTTTATTATTGTCACTATATCACAGTAATTCTCTTATCACTCAACTAAACCTAAGCCAGTTTAAGCCTAAGCCGGCAGTAAGCCCAGTTTTGCTGCGTTCTAATCTACCTTTTCAGAAACGAAATTATTGTACTGAAAACATTTTTGATCTCAAGGCTGAAAACACTTTGTTACTTCTATCATTGTATTTTTTCTACATGGGTGAAAAAAGCAAAATTTTTTTTTTATTTTTATTTTTTGGAGGCATGGGTTGGCGCGGTCAGGACGACCCTCGCGGTAGTTTTAACTGGAAACCCGCTGCGGTACGGTTGCGTGTCTTGGATACGACGGTTAGACACCCACCGCCCGCCTGGCCAGATGTCGTAAACTGTTTGTCGACGAACGGTTTTTCAGCCACTGTAGGTTAATTTCAACTGTTAATTCGAGGATTATGGTTTTTTTTTCGTATACAATTATACAAAGCGTAAAAAAATCTACAACGTGTTATTGAAACAACGCAAAATTAGAAAATCGTTTCTAGTGCATCGGTAGAATTTAACCATTGTTGAAGTAAAGGTTATCTTCGATTTTATTATTACTTTATATTTTGACATAGTCGGCAAAGTGGACGGGGTCAATTTGTATGAAAAACAAAAATTATACTTAGGTATTATTATTATGTACATACTTCGAACAAATAGGGGATGTATTAGCAAAGGGCAAAATACAATGTACTTACCCGAAAGCGGTGTGCGTGCGTGCAACCACCAATGACCAATTTGATGAAGCGAAAGCGATCTGTCACGATTTATGGCAAGTGGCAGTCCCTGTTTCTGCCGAACCCTCTGGGATACTGGCGTGAGTTTATATTTTGTTTTATTATACCTACATTTTTATTATTGATTCTGAGAAACGATTCTTGGTTTTTGCATTACTGAAACCACACGTTGTATATTTTTTTCATAGCATTGAAATTTAAATGTAGCAAAAATTCGATTCTTTTGGTCAAAAAATGAACCTTTTGTGATTGTAAAACCGACTATTTCTAATAGAGAGTAGAGTATTTAGAATTTTGGAATCGACCATCGTTTTAATATAAAAATTTTAATTCAAAAATTCACCCGGCAGTTTTGCAGTAATTATTGGTTCAATGTGTCAAATTATATTACCACGGTCATTCACAGCTATAGTAGACCAGGTAGCGAGAACACCAAGTGTGTCACGTTGAAAGTTCGTGGATTCAAACCCTGGTATGTATATTTGATTTGGTTTTTGCAAGAAAACAACGATTGCTTTAATACTGTTTAACTAGACCCCAATGTTTGGGATATCCCGGCCCCAAACCGGGATATCCCAAACACGGACCTCACAAACATGGAAACCTATCAAAACCGGAGCTATATATTTGTACAAATCAAGTACGGCGGCTTCCAGTGGGAATCAAACCCATAACATGGTGGTCAAGCATGTTAACCGCCAGACTAAGGAGGCAGTCAAACTGTTTAGTGTGTTTTTATACTTAACAGTTTCTATTTTGAAATCCTTCACTGATTACACAACAATGCATGCCCGAATTAATCACTGACAATTTTAATCATTTACGTAAAGCTCAGAAACTCCCTCAAGAAACGAAATCCTCTTACTGGCGCCTCCAACTTATATTTTCATAAACGTAATTTTTCACTCTGTCTGTCATTTTGCAAATAAACAACCAACAAACTTCCATTTATACTTACCATACTACCAAAGGTCTAACCATTTTTTAGTTAGCGCTGGATCAATACACATCTAAAACACATATTATCCAAGCTGACCTTGGGTTAGCTGGTAGACAATACTAGATAGTATTATATCTATATCGTCTGTATAGTATTCTATCTATAACTAACGTGAGTTAGCTGGTAGAAAATACCACCTAGTATTCTATCTATTTCTCTATTCTATTTATATTTCTGTCTGTCATAATTTTTGATCCCTTTTTTGGAATTGGCGATACACGAGACGGTTTCCACGCAGAGGGATACTCACCCCCTTTGATTATGAGGTTGTATAAAAATTCGGGTCTACTAGCTCATCGATACATCCCTTAACAATTTAAGAAAGAAAAACATTTATTGGGACAAATTAACACATCACAAGAAAAGCAGGTGTGGCATTGGGTCCAGGCGACGCGACGCGACGTGCCGGCTCGCACCGCGTGAAGCAACTCGTGAGCACCACGTCTAACATTCCGTCGTTCTTATCAGGCACCCAGTTATACTCACAAAAATTACAGCACATTAAAAACAGTTATTAAAGTAGTTTATTACATTGTTAGTTGCACTATTAAGGTTCAAATCACATAGAAATTGTGACTAATTGGACGTAACGAGTAAAACTATGCGCCCATTTTAAAACCTAGATCATGTTTGAGAAAAAATGGACAAAAAAACTCCTAATTTTAAAATGTCACCTGTCTCGGTTCTTTTTCGAGAAATCTGAATAGTCGAAACGATACATACAATGTATCCATTTACCACCAGCGCAACGATTATTCGCTTAAAACGTGACTCATATTTTCTTTACTGTGTCTCTTAATCTAAGCAAAGTCAGCTCAACTTAAACTTACCGAACCTTTTCAAGTAAATCAAAACGGCATAAATCGGTCTTGGCTGGATAAGGATCCGACATATTCCTGCTACAAATATTGCTGAGGTGCTTTATTTTCGCGATTTTTCTGTAAACTCATTTAATGCAAGAAAATATTTCTGTTTGAATTCGGCCTGAATGAAAATGCTGTAGAAAGAAAGTCTTGAAATGTTGTTTTACTTTTATCGTCAGCTACTTATTTATGAAGGATGCTACTCAGATAGACTACGCTTTGGTAAAAGTGAAGCTTCCTTTACTTCACATCTAAAATTAATCCACTGTTGCTGAAATTGCGGCACGATTTCAATCTAAAGTAATCCTTAAATACTTACAAAGTTAGAATCTCCAGTGTGCATACGTGCCAACGAAAGCACAACAAAATTCTGTTGCCGTGGCATGCTCGTCGGCCGCCCGTTGGCTTTTTATCCGATTGCGACGGAGCCCAAAAGGGCGGTAATGTGTTTAGCTCGTATGTATGTAAGTACGTCCGATTCTATGTTCCCTCATAACGCCTTAACCAATAGTCAAATTTTGACAACTAAGATCTCAATCAATTTGACGTGTTTGCGCGAGTGTCATAGGCTATATGAAATTAGCTTAAATCTAACAAAAATTACAATAAAACACCAAAATGTCAAAAATAAAAAACTGAAACAAATAATATCGAACAATCCAACTGCTCAGCATTAACTACTAAGCAGGCGAGACCCAAATTCAACAATATGTCTCAAGTTGGTACCTAGGTTGGTCCCGCCTGTTTATTAGCTAATGCACACTGTTGGTTATATTTTATTTCAGTTTTTTGTTTGCGCTAGCTTTGTAGTCTCTAACATAAAGACGTATTTAAGGTTTATTTTAGTTTGTAGCATTGTGCCCGCACGTCATCGGCCCGTTGTTATGTCGATAATCCCTTGTATGTGCGTGTTGCTAAAGGTGTTGCTTATTGCTAAGCTAATCCAACGCGTGGAATATTTTGTATGATAACCTGTGGAATCTTGCTCACCAACCCGTGCGCCGCGTCAAACGAATTAGGAATTCAGAATTTGAAACTTGGAAGGCTTCCAATCGTCTGGTGTGGTCAGTTCCCCCGAATTAAATTGTAACTTTGTAAGTGCGGAGTATAATATACAGCCGACAAGTTCTTAAAGTCAAAGTGAAATACTGACTGTACGTGCGGTTTTCAAATTCTGCGATAAGTAGAAACATAGCCTATGTCCTTGAAGGTCCGTTTTAAATATTGGTCAGATAATTTTCAAAATCGGATGAGCACTTAGTTAATATTGGTAATACTAATACTACTCGCTACTAGCTGTAAAAGATGACTGTGTGAAGTTTTCATATACCTCAGCGCTTGAAAGGATGGGTCGCGTGGTTGAAGCTTTTTGAAGAAAACTGAAGCTAATACACTTGCAAAGTATTAAACCCATACGGTAGAATTAGAAGTAGGTTAAAATTTAATACATAGATTTTTAACATATTTAAGACACAGTAACTTAGTTTGTGTAAACACACCATTTTTATCTCTTGTGTGGTTTTTAAATGAATACTTTTTGCTTTTCTTTACTATTTTAGATCATCAGTTCGTTACACACTTACAACATAATAACTTAATTTGTCACTAACATCCAACTGAAGCTAATATTTTATATACATTTGCAAAGAATCAAACCGATATGACACAATTACTCGTATAAGTGGGTCAGGACTGAATTCGTAGATTCATACCGTATTTACGACACAATAATTTAGTGTGTCAGTAACATCCAACTGAAGCCGGGTGCTTAAAAAAATACCACAATCAAAATGTTGCCGACCCCACACCATGGGAGAACGTTAGTAATATGACATGCGACTTACGGTACTAGCTACGTAGCTCGCTTTCGTGACGCGCCTATTTACATGCAAATTTATATAAAACACCCTAAACATTACCTCACTGACCCTTAACAACTTAAACGAAGGGGTGGGTTTTCCTTGGAGCTGATGAAAAAGAAAGTTGGTCGAAAATCACGTGCAGCGACATTGACCGCACGGATGTAACCTTCGTTTTAATGAGGACTGGAAAGGGAAATCAAAATTTGATATATGTGATACAGGAAGATAAGGTAATCGTCAGTAGTGGGCTTTGGAGCGAGAGATTAGGAAGAACCAATAATACTTGGCTGGCCTTGCCTGGTTAGCATACAACAGGTTATCCTAGTTTGGGACCTGGATAAGTGATTGTGTTGTGTGGAAGTGATTATTAGAATAATATACAATAATTATATAATTAATGGCCTCGTCTGGTTACCATAGCACATGCCATTCTAGTTTGGGATCAGGAAAAGTGATTGTGTGGTTTGGAAGGTATTAACTTTTTCACAAAGGTACTTGTGTTTATATATTATATTTAAGTAATAGAAGAGTATCCGTAAGTAACCCTTTAATGTATGTAATTTTGTTTAAGTTTAACTTTTAATTAAAACAAACCACTTAAAATGAAATGAAAATTTCGTTTTACTCACTTCGACAGGAAATAAATTTTCATTTTGTAAGTAAAATGAAATGAAAATTATTTACCAACTTATATATTTATTCACTCGCTCATTCATTTATTCATTCATTTACTCGTTGGTTCATTCGTTCATTCTTTCATTCATCCATTCATTCATTCATTCATTCATTCATTCATTCATTCATTCATTCTATCATTCATTCATTCATTCATTCTATCATTCATTCATTCATTCATTCATTCATTCATTCATTCATTCATCCATCCATTCATTCATTCATTCATTCATTTATTCATTCATTCACTCATTCATTCATTCTGTCCTTCATTCATTCATTTATTCTATCAATCACTCAGAGTTACTCGTCATTTACAATGCGTGCTTCTGATACCTGTGCTAGGAAGTATCTATTAAAAATAAAAAGACAAAAGAGACAATGGTGTACGGAATGGTAGAAATTGAGATATCGATTCACTCATGAACATTTGCAAAGAACTCTTCAAGCCGGCAAATTTTCTTCGAACGGACAACGTTTCGACGATTTAACGATTCAACTACCTACTAATTATATCGGCGCTTCTCGCCAAGGCCACGTCTAGGTCCTGCTCGTCGTCCACCATGTTCGGTGTTGCGGCTGCGGAAGAAAACAGCTTGTCAAGTCCCGCAAAGTCGCGTCAAGCACAAGCGCATCAAGTGCTGTCAATCAAAATTTCCGTGAATTTCGATCAAGCCGTAGATTTACTTGACGGAGCGTTAAGTCAATGCGGTAAACGATCAATATTCAATCGCTTCAATCACGTAGACTGGTCAAGTGCTTGACTTGATCGTGTAGGGGGGATATAGCAAGTGAGAACAAGCAGGAAGGAAGGGCTACGCATCGGAACTATTGGAACAATTGTCTATTGGGATTTTTTCCGGTATTTTCGTATACGTTGGCATAAATCTGCATCGGCCTAATCTATGTATCTAATCAGGTCATAAACAGAACCTACCGTTGGGCATAGGCTTATTGTCTTTCACACCAATCAGCTAATTAGCCTAAAATACATGTTATAGCTCGCTCATAGCTCGGAGAACTGATGGCCGTTGGTTCAAAAAAGTTCTGACCTTTCGACCGCGGACCGGACGACGCAGCGTGGGCAGGCCCCCCACCAGATGGTCTGACGACCTGGTTACGGTGGCGGGGAGTCGCTGGATGCAGGCGGCACAAGACCGGGAAGCTTGGAAAACCACGAGGGACGCCTATGTCCTGCAGTGGGCGTCAAATGGCTGATGATGACATGTCATATACGTGCTCGCACTCAACTCAGTGGCATCACTCTCTACTTAGAAGCGTACGCGATCATTGATTAGCGTCCATCTTGAACGTAAGCCATAATTACTGCTAATAGGACGATAAGTGGACAATACGACGACCCGGAGCCAATTAGCGCCGCCAATTTAGGAAAACATAATTAATCTTTTATAGCACGGTCCTGGGTTTAGGAGTATGTTGATGACTAAGTCTGAGAGGCGCTTAATTACCAAGACAGGCATCGCGCATTTGTTCCCGCGTGGGCTAGCCGCTTTGGGCGTGGGCTTTGATTTGCACAAATGCCATCAGTTTCGAAAACAAGTAACCCGTTTAAATGTTATTCCAGATACTCGTATGTTACGTCCTTGTTTAGTAGGATAAACCATATTAAAGGGCCTCCTAGTTTAGGATTTCGGGAGCAGATAGTGATCTTTTAGTGAAAAGAAAAGTAGCTGAATGAGATGAGACGGGATGGGGCCGGACGGGACGGCATGTGACGGGTAAGACGGGTTTGACGACCTCGTGGCGCAGCGGTAGCGCATCTGCATACCATGCGAGAGGTTCCGGGTTCGAATCCCGGCTGGGGACAAAAAAAACCCCCCAGGTCTTGGATGTTTACATGTTTGTGATGTCGTTGTTTCTGGTTCCCACGACACAGGGAAGTGTGGGGCCAGAAGCAATGTATGTGCCTGTATGTAAATGTTTATGTTTAAGTACGTCGGTAAGCAGTAGATAATAAAGGGTCTCCTAGTTTGGGAGCATACAATGATTGTGTTTTAAAAGAAATGTAGCCGAATGAGACGAGATGGGATGGTACGGGACGAGACGGGATAGACCGAGATGGGACGGGATGGGTTGGATTAGGATGGGACCGGACGAGTTGGGACGGGACCAGATAAGATAGGGCAGGATGGGACGGGACGGGACGGGTCAATTCGTCAGTAGGCAGCGTGCTCCTCTGTGTATTTAATGTCGATATGTGGACGACATTATGTTCAGCAAAGTGGAACAAGCGTGTCAACGGTATCGCAAGTGTGAATGCGCCACCCAGTTGAACATAATATTTTTCCATTTATTAATTCTCCAGCAAGGCACTCGGTCCCAAAGGTACTTGATAAGCGCTGTATAAACACCACTGCAGTGGTATCCAAGGTTGCCACGACCTTAGTCGTCAATCGATATGTGGAACTCTTGCTAAAGCATAGACGTACGTACACAACCTCGAGGTAAGCGTAGGTAGTTAAATAATCCACTTTTTTTTTGTTTAGCGTGGGATTTGTGAGTAAATTGGAAATGAAGGAGCTCGGATTCGATTCACAACTCTGCAAGTCATTGTGCGTTTGTTTTAGGTTTCGTAAGTAGAATTATCTGAATGTGACTAACGTAACTTAGTCATTTCAAGGCATATACAAACCGGTGACCTGTACTAGAAAGAAGGAATTGAGAGCGACTTTAAAGTTGACAGCACATCAACCATTTTACATTTTCGTTGCAATGCCGTCGGTAACGTAACATTTGAGTGAGAGATCTTCGTGAAAAATTGTCCTAGTTGAATATGAACTTTACACTAAACTAACAAACAAACAAACAAACAAACAAACAAACAAACGAACGAACGAACGACCGAACCAACGAACAAACGAACGAATGAACATACGAACGAGCGAACAAACGAAAAAACAAATAAATGAAAGGACGAGCGAGCAAACGAACGAACGAAATATCGAATGAACGACTGACTGACTGAACCAACCAAACGATCGAACGAAAAAGGTTGATGTGCCATTGACTGTACCAGTCGCACGCAGATAGCAGTCAAAGGTCGAGCTGCAGGTGTCAAATTTAATAGTAAATCTATTTAAATCAAACATCTGTAGCTGTAGGTTTACCCGAAAGCACATTAACGACGCTTTGGTTTTAAAGTTTCCCATAACTTATCTGAGCAGAGGTCATATAGAAAATAGCGTGTCTGAAATTTACAGTTTTTAATAAGAAACGGAAAATTATAAACAAAGCCTCAAAACGACAGACCTATATCTGTGCTCAAAACTAATATACTACGAAAAATCATACCGTGACGTCCTTGTCTGGTTACCAAATCAAGGGTATCCTAGTTTGGAACTAGGACAACTTATTGTGTTGCGTGGAAGTTATATTATGTATATGTTATAGGCAATGTGTATAATGCAGGCATTCTATACATTTCCTAGGTATTGTATAGAATGCCGGGGTCGTCCAGGCAATGTGTGAAATGATATTGAATGTTCAAACTATTTTACACTTTACCTAGGAAATGTATGGAATACCTAGGCATTGTATAGAATGCCGGTTGACGCATAGGTAATGTATGTAACGTGTTTTTTTGCGTAGACAGCGTTTCTCACATAGCAGTTCCCTTCGGATAAACATTTACATTTACAACGTACAGTCAAGTGCACGTAGAGCTTTACATTTTGACATTTCCACCTCTCTTATCTTCTGCGATATTAGGACAAAATCGAATGGCAAGTGTAAAGGTCTAAGTGCACTTGACCGTACCAAAAAATTGCTGCAGAAAGTCGTTCATTTCTTGCCACTTGATTATGGAAATTTGATCATGATACAAAAAAATAAACATTAAATTCATCAATAAACACTCGATTCTTTGTAGAAGCCGATTCTCTGTTAGTACGCAATTCTAAGTAAAACCTTTCTTTCATTAGTAAGTACCGCTGATCAGTAGCCATTTTCCATTCAATAATCACACAAACAATGAATGATCACACTCTCAGTTTAGAACCAATGCATAAACTAAAAAAATACGTCTGCATAAAACAAAGGAGTGCTGCGTACTAATACAACGACTTGCAACTTGTTTACGGGGTAGTCCCGCACGCCGCGCACTCGCCTCCTTCCCGTGGTCGTTCATTATACACATTGCCTGATGCGCTTCGGGCATTTTATACAATACCTAGGCAATGTATGAAATGAATCCTATTATACACATTGCCTGAACGTTTTAGGCAATGTATACAACGCCTAGGCATTCTATACAATGCCGGATTATACATACACATTGCCTATAACATATACAATAATCCCCATATGCATACCAAAACTGAAGGTTTTACTCGTCAATATGACCAAAAAGCACGCCGTATATAGAAAAGAGATAAAAACATATAGCATTAGAAAAGTTTGTTATTTTTTTGATGGTTCTCTATACAATTACTTGTAACATAATAACGCTTGAGTTCTTGCGTATTAGCCTTAGCTAATTTTAAAATATCTTATTCTTCAATTTTATGTGTAAGGATAAAACACGTAATTTTCCTTGAAAGCATCTCCCGTGATGGAGAAAAAATTGATATCCGGGAAGATAACAGAAGAAACATGTTCATTATTGCGTCGTTTGACCAACCCACACGAGTGATTTGTTTCGTAATCACTTTAGAGCTCGTGGAACCACACGCGCGTGCATATATTTTCAATTACAGTAGGTCCAACCGTTTATTTAACTTTTGTGTTTTATAGTTTTTCTGTCTAAGCGTGATAAACTAAAAACGACTGAACATTTCGTATTGTTGACCGACATTCCTCCTTTTTTATGTCTTCTTTTTTATATATATATACTATGTTTTCGTATAACTCCGTGAATTCTTAACCGATTTCGACAATTCTTTTTTTGTTCGAATAGATATAACGACTCATTGGTCCTATTTTAATTTGATGAAGATCTGATGAATACTTTCAGAGATGGAGAACGGAACTCTTTAACGGACAGCATTAAATAAGGCCTAATGCAGCCCATTCTTTAGTTATATCCCTATGTTTAATAAAATAGCGTAAAAATAGTCCCAAGGCAATTTGGTTATGTTCTGGTGAAGTCTCTAGGAGATGAAAATTGAGAACATCAAATTTTAAAGCAACTAATTAAGTAGGTAATAAAAAAAATGTTGAGGATCGTAGCAAGTGGCAGTCCCTGGTCTCTGCCTACCCCTCTGGGATACAAGCGTGAGTTTATGTTATGTTATGTTATGTAATTAAGTAGGGTAAATTATGGTTATAAGGGACTTGTTTTTTTTTCTCCCGTTGCCCCGCTAAAAATTGAGAAATAATTTTTTTTAAATAAAAAATAAAAACTGTCTTCGAAACTCTACATCACTAAAACGTTAGAAATAATTTAAATAATTACAAGTTGGGAAGAATTACGTATTGTAGTAGTATAATTTGGAGTCGGTGCCCAAACTTTTAGTGAGGTAGTGTTTTGAAGTCGGTTTTAATTTTTTATTTTTTTTTGAGTTATTTTTATATTTGAAGCTAATTTCTTATAGTATGATATTTGTAATAAGATGGGTTAATACATTTTATAGAAAATCTGGTCACAGTGGCGGGGAGTCGCTGGATGCGGGAGGCACAAGACCGGGAAGCTTGGAAAACCATAAGGGAGGCCTATGTCCTGCAGTAGGCGTCAAATGACTGATGACGATGATAATAGAAAATAAACTTAAATAGTTTTCGCTACATAATCTACTCGTTACAACTGTAGCAAAACATGTCGCATCACTATTGTGAAAAAAAAAGTTGTCCATAAAGTGTTGCAATTTTCGTCTATGGTTTCCTGTCAAATAAAGAAGGAAATTCATGGGTGTGCAGTGCATCTTTCAAAAGTTAAAAAAGTCAAATAAACTGTTCTATCAATTATACGTATATTACGCTGGCTTTTATGCAGAATCCTGTGCGATATTCTTTGCGGCTTTCGCAGGAAGTAAGATCAGGGCCCTGTTTTATAGAACTGCAATTCATGGTTTTCTATGACAATTCGATGTACAATGCAAAGTCGACTAACCCACAGTCTGTAGGCCACAGAATAGTAAGTAGAGTCTGTCACGCAATGTACATCGAATAGTCAAAATAAACAACAAATTGTAGTTTTATGAAACTCGGTCTATCAATTTAGATAACATTATGATCCTTCATACAGATTTATTAAATATTTCTGAAATAAACGATTCCTGGAACACTTCGCAACTTCTTATGTGCGAAGATTTTTTAATTTTGTTATATTCATTTTTTGAAAAAATAGTTGGTCACTCACTCGAAACAAGATTACTCAACATTTTTTTCTTAAAATTTACGTCTATACTTAAAAATAATAGTCTAAATATGCAATATTAATAAATGCAATGCAACCACCCATAAATCCTCCGTGTATAGGCTATATATATAAACTAAAACTAAAGTTTTTTATATAATATTTGACTTCAATTTTATTGTATGCCATGAATCTTACGGAATGAAAGAATTCACCATCAATCATCCCGTTCATCAGCTAACAAAGATTGTTAACCAAAAGAGGCACTCTCAAAAGAAAATTGAACATTCGAGCATTCGAGAATTGGCGGACAAAAGACGGAGTTTACCTTGAACTTGGTACGCGGACCTCGTGTTCGGCTACCCTTTTTCATTCGACTTTGACACTTATGGCGCTGGCTACAAGAGTTACCGTGGGGTAGCTGCAAGGTTTGCTGCATTTGTTGCCCGATGCAATTTCGGATTAGGCTGATAGATTGAGGGAAGTGCTAGATTGACGTCGGTCGTAATAGACAAGGCGCACGCTATTACTTCAGGGTAGATATCGTAATGTCAAGTTAAAGTTAATTACAATACAGTGTGTATCACAGCGTCCTCATGGGAAGGGAGAGTGGAAATGGGGAGTTTTATGGGGAATTTGCATCAAAATTACATTGGAGTTACATTGTATATTTTACACCATAAAAGACTGGGAAAAAGTTTTTCTTGGGATTTTATGTCTCAAAAAATGCGAAAAGTGAAGTGGCTCTAATGGTAATAACTTTATAAGTTTTGTCTTTTATTGAATTCTGAACGTTTTCAGGAGTTCAGACATATAGAATTTATCTTACGAGGTAAGTTAAATATTGATAAATGTTTCATACATTACAAGGCGCCACTCAAAACACGCCCGATTTTTATGGAGCAAAAGTACAAAAGTACCACGTGACTAGAATTAATTTTTGACAGGTTATACTATACAAAAGGATCAGTCGTAGATAAATATATTTATCGCACGGCTATTTATTTTTTAAACGTTTTTTCCTGCAACTTCTCCTTTGCCCGTTCTAGATCTCCATTCTCAAAATCATGAAAACGAAAAACCTATTTAATGGCTAAAAATTCCACCCATGCCGGGACTTGAACCCGTGACCTCTAGCTAACCATGCCAGCGCTCTCCCAACTGAGCTAATGGGCAAGTGCCGGCATCGGCGATATTTGGAGCCTCTCTACAATCTTCTGTGTATTACCATGGTACCTATTACGTACGTACAGGCAGCGACATCTAGCCGAAGCAATTTACATCACTTGCAGCCCCGAGTAACCCACTTTGCAGTTAGGTTTTTACATCGGAATGATATCGCTGTACCTACATGATTATTTTTAGCCTCTAAATAGGTTTTCAAAATAAAGGAGCGTTTTCACAAAGCGATACAACAAACAAAAACTCAAAATTTTTTTTTTGCTGTTTCGGTCACTCTGTCTATAGCTGAACATGATAGTACTAACGAATTTTCTATAAGCGATACATATGATCTCATCAAAGAAGAAAGAAGACATGGAAAATCTGCTAAAATTTTTTGACATTTCTGATGACCCTGATGCTCAGGCATTTTATGCAGATGTGCTCCAGGGTTCTGGTTGCGACGATGACAATATTCGACGAAACTACGATGACGAAGAACCTGTAATATAACATGGCTCGGAATATAAACTATTTGTATGGGGGTTTTATCAAACCGAGACATCAACAGCAGATGTACCAAATTTGAAAAAATTCGTTTTGTGATCTCCTTATTTCCTTAAGTTATATAGCTTATTATATTTTATAAGTAAGTAAACAATAATGAAGTGAAATACCAACAAAATATACCCTTACATTTATTAAAATTTCATACCCATAGAGCAATAAACACATAAAACCTTCTATTGAAAAAAAAAACTTTTTCAAATGTATCGTTTTGTGAAAACGCTCCTCTGTCGTCAGTACGGCTTAGAGCAACAAAAAGAATATAATCCTGAAAAGTAGTCAACTGATTGATAATATACTTTTTTGTAGATATCAAACTTTACAAGCTTTTCTTTAATGCCACATTTATATACTTTAATTATAGGTTAACTGCCAAATTTAAACTATTTCCTGTAAACTCGTGAATTTAGCAGAGTTATGATGACAATACACTAAGGCCGACTTGCATCACTTTCTTAAATGTGGCTAAACAGTATTTAACTAAAATTACCTGGGTGACCGAGCTTTGCTCGGTATTGTATTTTTTTGTTAATCGTTTTTTTGGGATACAATATTTTTCGATCTTACCGACATAATAATTAAAAAAATATGAACTGGTTATTTAAATAAATAAAATAAAAGCGTTACAAAGAAGCCCAGTTCGGTGGGACCATAATTGAATTTCCATCGTGGAACTGAACATAGTCCAACCATTTTTCGACCTAACGTCCAGCGCAATGCGATGCCAATTACAAAACTACCACTTCCTTTCAACCTTGCAGGATACTGTAATACATACGCATAGGGACTATTTTTCCTCGAGCGAGAGGTCGAGTAACATGGGATTGGTTAGCGCCAGGCGGTGGAATAAGGATATGCCATCCACAACTCTCTGACGTCAGTTGGTTAATTAGTTAGTCTTCTAGCGACCCCTGCGTCTCTAGTAATAGTTTCTTAAAAAAACGGTCACAATTTTGACGATAAGAGTCTACCATGCAAAGCTATTAGGTATATTGTGTTCGAAGTTTTTTAAAGAGAACTTTTTGTGGAAGATAAGAAAGAGCGTGATAAGGAACGCTTTGCGCTCCTATTAATTAGGTTTCACTTGTGGTTCATATTTTGTAGCATATCAGACGGTGATAAAATTTTCAAATAGTTCAATAACTTTTTGTTCTGATTTTCTCTGATCTTGTTAAGGCGGCCACTCAGGGACCAATTCCCACACAAACGTAGTTTGGTTTAAGTCGCAAATGATATGCTGGATCTCAATGACACTTCACCAATATGTTTTGAGGACATTTAAATGCTCGTGCTTAAAACTGAGAATAACAGAATAAAAAGAACTTAAAGCCTCATAAGACTTTTCATGGAAACTTTTCTTGAGGCTATAATTTCTTTTTGGTACGTTTATTTCCAATTCTAACCACGATCAAACCTCTATTTTTTATGTCCTCTAAATGTATTGGCAACGTAGATTGTAATTAAAAACCAAACTACATTTGTGTGGTAATTGCTCCTCGAGAGGCCGCCTTAAGGGCTAACAAGGGCTAATGCTGCCAATGAACAAAAAATCAAATCTTCTTTCGCAATCCGTTTTTGCAAAAAAGTAAACGACAAAAATGTCTGTGTTGGTAACAGCGATTTTTAGAACCTACAGCTTAGAAATTTGGTTCAAGAATTTGGAATTTTCAATTTGAAGAAGAAAATTTGGCTACAATTTCGTTTTTGGCGAAAGCGGTCGTTTTTGGCGTAAATTAAATTACGGACTAGGTTCTTGGCCCTAGGTTCTAAGCAGTAGGTTCTAAAAATTGCTATCACTAATACAGAAAACTCTGTCGTTCACTTTTTTTGGAAAAATTGATACAAACGAAGATGTGATTTGTTTTTCATTGGCGGCGCTAGTTAGCCCTTATTCAAGCCTTAAGAGGGTTCCCATGCAAACGCAGTTTGGATTGAAGTGAAACATTTACACACAGGCACATACATTGGTTCTGGCCCCACACTAGGATACCCCGTGTCATGGGAACCAGAAACAACGACATCACAAACATGTAAACATCCAAGACCTGGGGTTTTTTTTTGTGCCCAGCCGGGATACGAACCCGGGACCTCTCGCACGGTATGCAGATGCGATCGTGCTTTAAATTAAGGATGAATGAGTAAACATTCCGTGTTCCGTGTGGCGCCGTATTAAGAATAGCGTCACTCCGTTTCCTTCCGTAGATGTCATAGAAGGCGACTTAGGAAATCAATAACCAGGAGACAGGCAGCAGCGAACAGCGTCTTCCTGAGATTCCAACCGCATACTGCGATCGCCAACCCGCCTGCCAAGCGTGGCGATTATGGCAAAACCCCTCATGGTTGTGAAAACCACCAAGGAGGCCTATGTCCTGCAGTGGGCGTCAAATGGCTGATGATGATGATTGTATTTTGAGGTTTTATATGTTTGTTTTGTGACAAAAAAACCGGCCAAGTTTTTTCCACGAAGGATTCCTTACCATTATCTATACAATCGCTCGTAGCCCCGGCTGCCTGAGTGATCTTAAACGATCGCGAAGGTTAAGCAACACAGGGCGCGTTCAGTGCATGGATGGGTCGCCGTCTATGCCTAACGCTAGTGGCATTTTTCCGAGCGGTTCCGTGCTTCACAAGGCACGTTAAGCTGTTGGTGCCGGCTGCCGTCGATAGATGGCAGTCGTTAAGCCAAGTCAGAGGCCTTAGGGCGGCTTGACAACTTCTGACAGTAGACGAGCCACTAGTCTACAAGCCTCCACCAATCCGGACTTGGCCCCCGTGGTGGAGTATGGCCTATACCTTCCTCAGGAAAGAGACCCGTGCCCCTCGGTGGGGACATAATGGGTTGATGATGATGATGATGACGATCTATACAACATTTGAATATTTCAAGCTTCTACCTGTTGCCGTTACTAATATCGTGAAAAAATCGGCAAAAAACACGTTTTTTGTATGGTATGCCCCACTCAAATATTTATTTAATTCTGTTTTTAGTATTTGTTGTTATAGCGGCAACGGAAATGAGATAAGAATATTCTTTATTGCACACAAGAAACAAGAAAAATACATCATCTGTGAAAATTTCAACAGTCTAGCTATCACGGTTCATGAGATACAGCGTGACAGACAGACGGACATTGGAGTCTTAGTAATAGGGTCCCTTATCCTTTGAGTACGGAACCCTAAAAAGGCAAAACCCGAAGTATGAGGATCGCGTCTTTTCGGACCTACTTACCTGCAAATTATACCAGCCTATTTAAATGGGCCACGACTCTCATCGCCACCACTTAGTTCAGAATGACCTTAACTATTTCACGGAAAATTAAAGCAGTGGGGGTTAAAAAGACTCTTTTGGAGAGTTTGCACTTGCTAATTTACACGATGATTCCATTAGTTTAAGACATTCAAGACTAAGGAGGAGGGGTTCTACTTGTCAATATAATTATATTTTACTAAGGGGAAAACTACGAAGTCCCAAAAAAATATTGCTATTCCATACACTACACCACTTGCGATCTTTAACCTCCTCAGACCTGACCTTGAAAATAAGAACATTAACTATTGATACTTTCGAGGTCAAGACTGAGGAGGTTAATGTTTTTTTTTTTCCTTGCTCACTCCTCCAAAATTATCAGAAAAAGCTTATGATAATGATAAAACAAAAGGTAACAGGTATCTATATGATACCCACAATAATTTTAATCTCTTTTACATCCCACCTGTGTTTCTCTAGCATCTGCCACAGAAATTGCTACAATATATCACGTTACTTTTTTTTCCATCTTCAATATCACATACCGAGCGATGCGTAGAAAAATACGACGTATTTTGTAATTTATCGTACATGAGTTACACCGCCTCATGCCGGGTTAACTGAATCTATAGTCGTAGACGTGCACGAACACACAGCACCTTATAACGTAAACAACACATATCGCCTGCGGAAGCTTTGTTACATTATTTCCCCGTGACTCCGACCGCCGCTGCGGTGGCGGACTACTCCGAGTGGTGGGTTAATGAGCTTGTATCTGCATGCATATGCTACACTCGAATTTTCTTTATGACCAGCATTATGACACTCAGAACGGAATGCACCGTAAAGTTAAAAAAAAACTTTGTAGCAAGGAGGTAGCAGCACCAGAGGTCAGTGATAAGGTACCTACTTACGGTGTTATTTATAAACACCAGAGCGTGATGTGTTTGCGGATGGGATTGGAATGAAGCTATGTAAGAGAATGCTATAAGATGTTTGATAGGTAGTACTCAGTTAAAATATTGCAACGCTTTGGTGTTATTACTGTTATGTTGCAATATTTATGTGAATAAAAAAAAAACATCTTATTTACTTGGCACACAAAACAAGTGGCAAGAAAAACAAAAAACAATTTACCTTGATCTACATCTACTATTAATGGCCGTTACAGCCGTTAATAGTAGATTAACAGAAGATTAGTTAGTATACGAGATACAAGGAGAAAAACTGGTGGTGACTTCTACATCGATGTACATTAGCTTTACGTCCAACTTTGCGAAAACGATGTAGAGGCGGATATACTGTCGGCTGTTGTACCTGGTTCATGGTACGTATACAGACATGAGCGATTATGATTAACTGCACTTGCGACACATTTTCTTGGTTACGAACGACCTTCATCGTTCCTCGTTCCATCTCAACCTTGTTAAGAATTGAGGAATTCTTCAATGAGCACAAAAAGGTATTTCCTTATTTTTCTAGTTGGAAAATTCGGGGTTTCGCGCTAAATAATAATCTTGTCATAACCTGTTTCTGTTGGTGGAATAGGCTGAAAGTATTCGGCTTATTCTGTTTTATTGGCTGCCGGACACAGGTTGATTGCTCATTCGTTGAGTCTCACTAAACACAATATAGGCATGATCAGATAGATCTAGAATAATCTAGATGATACATTTGTATCATATATATCTATCAGGGGCCTAATTATGCGCACCAAATCCTGAGCTATTTAATTTTGACAGTTAGACGATTGGAATCGTTTAGATATTGGTGTGGATTATATAGGAGCTGATCTGATTGACATAAACGTTATTTATATTCGAATTTGCATAATTTTCTTAATTGGCACAAATGTATCTATTTATTAATTTTTCATTAGTAGTTTTAAGTTTTTTCAGCGGTTAGCCCTACCTGAATGACATGTTTTCTTCATTTGGCGTGGAGGTGCTACTTGAAAACCAGCGCTGTTTCAAATAGAAACAGCAAACGCTGAAATAGTATCGTTGTCGTATGCACGTTGTCATATGCATGTTTGTTTGTGGCAATAAATTATTCATTCATTCATTGATCTGTCTTTAGTGCTTCAAGGTGATTTCCCCTCGAAGCACTAAATCTATCTCCAACTCACAAATTATTGTATCATCATATGTTATCCCTCGGACACTTTCAAGGCTTTAATTACACTCAAGTACGAGCGAGACGGGTAAATGCATGCGACATAACATACGAGAAGCATTACTATGCACTCTCTCTCTCTCTCTCATTCTATCTTGAGACATACTTCTACTCTTTCTGTGAGAGTAAACTCTGCAATCTAGATAGTAGAGGTGATAGTTGGAAGTTAGAGTATCCTACAAACCTTGACACGATGATCTAAGTGGTTTAAAGATACATATAGGATGATGAAATTGTGAGTTCTCTCGGATACAATTTGCGCATGTCCAACACAATAATTTCCTACTTAAGATGAAAGTGATGATTATTATTACGTTACAACTTGGTCAACTAAGGTCAAGGGTGCGACAGAACTCGTGCATTCTCTTTCCCAACTGTCAAAATAATGTCTAATAAAAAGAAAAAACCAACCACGAAGTTTTTACTAAAAGAAATTCATAGAAGTTTTCATGCAAATATTTCTAAAAAGAAGCTACTAATTTGTTTCAATATCAGATTTAATGATTTGATTCAATGGGTTAGGTTAGGTTTCATTTCATTTCATCTCATTAAATTTAATTTTCATTTCATATCAATAAAAAAATTCTACTGAAAACTTGGCTGTATGGGGCTTCCCTTTGCCTACCCAGAATGGGCAAAGAAAAAAAAATCTGCTTATATTCTTTTACGGTTGGCGCCATTTTCCAAAAATTTTCTTTATTAAATTGCTTCATTTTTTCGCAACTGTATTAAAAATAGTTGTTCAGTACACGTGCGGAACCGTCATTGCAACTTGTTCCGACTGACTTTGGCTGCGCCTCGGCTCGGGTAGACATTTGTCGGAACTCTTTGCAATGACAGGCTTTCCGCACTCGTAATGAAATATACTATTTTGTGTATATCTCTGAAGCGGTGGGATCTACCGAAAAAATAGATGAAAGAAAGTTTGTAGATCGTAAATTTTTTTACAAAAACGTTTCAATAATTTTTTCCCTAAGAAGCACCGTTCTCAAAAATAAAGTACAAGCGGGATCAGGGGGACCTATTGACATAGCATTTATAAGCCAGTATTTAAGACCTATCAAAAAATCCAGCTTGTTGGGAATTAATGCAAACTGGAACGTGTATTTTGTCTAAACTAAAACCAAACAAAACAGAAGATTATGTAAATAACAAACTCTAACTGACAACCTCGATAGAAAAACCATTAATGAGTAAACTTAGCCTAAATTGATTATTGGAATGGCGCCAAAGTAACTGAGAAACTACCCCTAAATCGTTTAAAAGTTTAGTGTGTAATAGTTTAATAGTGTAAAAGGAGTTCTGAACAATGCCAGTCATGCTTAGTAAGATAGATTAAAGGTATACCTAGAATTGAGAACCTTACTCCATTTTTCGTACTTGAGAATGTGAGGTTAAGTGATATTTCATTTATTCTTATTACATAGAGACAAGATAGCCTATAAGATTAGCAAGTAGAAGTGGCAGTGGGCTGGCCATAGATATTATCTGCCATAGAACCGATAGTCGATAGGGTACAAAGGTTCTCCAGTGGAACTGGCAAACGCAGGACGCTATCTCGCTGGACCAACGATCTGAGCCAGATTGGTGGCAGTGGCTCTGGATGAGGATGGCCGTGAATAAGCCTTGCGGGAGGCCTATGTGCGGCAATATACATGTACGAGCTGATTGATTGATTGACTAGAGATAAGCACACGTAAGTATTTCGTTAGCCAAATCTGAAACCGACTCACTACTTACTGACTTCCTAGTACCAAATTAAGAAGAGCTTAAGATTCGGCTGTAAATAAACAAGCACACAACTGAACCGAACCTGTTAGATTATGACTTTGAAAAGAACAATTAAAAACCATTGTTATGGTGGCCCGATCAGGTACTTTAGAATTGTACAGATTAATCAACTAGTTTATAATTTTTTACACATATTTGGCTTAGCCTTTTTAGTACACAAAATTGGGCGTAATGTCACCTCAGTCAGAAAGACAATACCGTGCTTCTCACAACCCCACATCAACCGTCGTCACGGTTTCTCGGTGAAAATGGCTGAGAACAAACACGCCACAATCCCCGTCGCTAATCTAATTAGAATACCGGCTGAAGCCTCTGTAATGCCCCCGAGCCATTTCTGACGCAAACGCGAGGGGACATGGTCGAGGGTAAGTTAGTTACAATACGTTTTCAATACATTAACTTGTACAGTGAACAAAACTAATGAGTAAGTTAACTCTTTCTTTATGCTTAGGGACAAATTTATATTGTAAGTGTGTAACTTTTCTCCTGTACTATAAGTTTGGTGATGATATTTTTTAGTGGCTGAAAATCAGCGCTGCCAAGATCACTGCATAACCAACCCATAAAATGTTCTTACTATTAATATATACATGTACTATTTAGTAGTACTTTGAGAGTGGACTGTAAGGGGAATTACCTGAACCATAGAAGTTGCTGCAAAATGTTACAGACCACATATCACTTTTAGCAAATTTTGAAAAAGTAGTACCTTTTCCAGTTGCTGCTTAGGGTCAGGTAGTTTTTCTTGCTGCCTCTATAAATTACCAATGTGTATGTCGTGCTAAGCAGTCTTTTTAAGGTCACTAAAGTCCCCAGATCCCACGTGGTCTAAAGGGGCGCTTTATAAATCCACTAGGTCTACAAGGAAACTCTTAAGAGCTTTAAGAGGATTGCTTTTTAAATTTTAAATAGTTAACTTTACGGGGAATTACCTGAACCTTAATAGCTGCTGGAAAATATTCCTTTAAAATACGAACTACATTCACAGATTTTGAAAAAATTACGTCACCTCCCGTTGTTTTTGATTTTCAGATAGTCTCCCTTGCTGCCTTAACTTAAATTACCACTTTTTATGGCGTACTAAGCAGTTTTTTTGATACCACTAAAGCCCAATCCCTAGGGTAAAAGGCAAGGTTCTCCGATCCTACCCCAAAAACATGTGTTTTAAGGAGCGCTTGATGCACCCACTAGGTGTACAAGGGGCTTTAATGGCTGCAGAAGGGTGGCATAGCGAAGTCTTGCGGCTTTTTTTTGTGCTAGTTGGTGTTTCATGAGATTTTGCCACTCCAAGTGCCAAAGGAGACCAAGGTCCTAAGTGTATGGGGAGCAAACATACCTCAGCGCTTGATATCGCTGATTCACGATGGACACACGTGATGATTAAGCCCATACTCTCTCTCTCTCCCTCTCTCTCTCTCTCTGGGAGAAGACCTGTGCCCTACAGTGAGACGTATATAGTCTGCTTATTTATTTTCAAGTATTATCCAAACACCTCTGACACTCAGGTTTCCTCATTACGTTTTTCTCCATAGTTGAGGAGGTACTTTTCAAAAGTTGATTATTCCACTTGGGACCAAAGCGGCCGTTGTATTTTTTTCCGACTATCAACATTAACATCTACACGTACCTGAAACAGAAACTTGCTAAAACGTGTCTATTCCAATGGAAAAAATATATAAACTGCCATGGTTTCATGAAAATATCTTTATTCAATTCCGAAATACATCTTGGCCTACAAGATTTGAGTTGTAAAGAAAACATGATTTAAGTATTCAAAAGTGAAATGTCGTTTTATCATATATCGCAATAAAATTTTCATCAAATTAAGTTTAATCCAGAAGGGTCCGGTCCATATTAGATCATAACAAAACATGATTATTCCAATTAGCCGCGACAATATCTATTAAAGCTAGATTTGCGTTACCTATACAAAATAATGGCTAACATGGTCGTACATAACAATTTTACAAAAAAGCAAGTAAAAAGATGCTATTTCCCTAATAAGCTAATTGCTCATTTTAAAATTAGCTAATTGCTCATTTCAAAAATAGAAAAATTTTAATAATCAACTTTTGAAAAGTACCTCCTCAAGAGGTATTTTTATACCACAAATTCACAAATAGCGTAACTTGGAAAACAAAGTCATTGTTACATTCCGGGATTTGAACCCACGACCTCTCGCCAGCAATTTACCGATGTGTTGCTATCACTCTTACTTACGCAGAGTTAATTTGTAACAGGCTACTAAAAACCTAATAGTATTTAAGAAGACCTCTGAATTCCAACTAATCAATCAAATCAAATCAATAATTTATTTCAACGTAAAGAATTTACATTCTGTTTGCTGAATGTCAATGTACTATGTTACTATGTTAGCCGCTGCCTTCGGGCCGTATTTGTAGTGGAAAAAGGCAGCGGGAAAAAAAAACTCCACTCTGACCATCTTTTCTCAAATCATCTTAAACTTATACATCAAAGCCTATATGATATGATTCCGTGATAGTCACCAATAACTTTAAAAGCCAAAATAACACTTCTTACAAAGGTAGAAAAAACATAAATGCTGCGGCCAGACACACGAACTGCAAACGCTCACGAGCATAACGCAGGGGTCAGCCATCACCAATCTCAACCATTCTAGATTGACTTAAAGAATCGATCACTACCCCGTATTGGTCCACTGTTTGACATAGGCCCCTCCCAAGGCAAGCCACTTCTTTCGGCCCTCGGCCATCCACATATGGCCAGCAATCTGCCTCAGATCGTCGGTCCAGCGAGCTGGTGGGCATCCTATGTTGTGTTTAGTGAAGACTCAATTCAAAGCATGTAATTTGAAACGAGGTGATCCGACAGAGAACCAAAGTCACCGATATAGCCCACTGAATTAGCATGCTGAAGTGGCAGTGGGCCGGCCATATCATCCGAAGAACTAATAACTGATGGGGTAGATGAGTTCTTGAGTGAAGACCGCGGATCGATAAACGTAGTGTCGGACGTTCTCAGACTCGGTGGAGCGATGATCTCCACAGGGCGGCTGGCAAGAGCTGGATGAGAGTAGCTGAGGACCGTGCTCAGTGGCGTGGAATAGGAGAGGCCTATGTCCAGCAGTGGATAAGTGTAGGCTGATGATGATGATGATGAAATTGAATGCACGTACGTCCCAATGCAGAGAAAGTATGGGCTTAATCAACACGCATGTCCATCGCAATAAGCGATTTTAAGCGTTGCAGTATGTTTACTCTCCTACACACTGGTACTTGAAAACGCCAATCCATGGTGGGCCCGCGTAGTGATTAAATTCATTATGTCTCTCAGAGAGTAGGCCTGTTCCTTGAAATGGGACGTATATAGGCTACTGTGTATGACACAACTTGGGGAACCAAAAGGTGGTAGCGAAGTGGTAGAACGTCGGCCTTTCATTCGGGAGGTTGTGGGTTCAAATCTCGGCATGACTTTGTTTTCTAAGTTACGTACATTTGTGAAGTTGTAGTAGCAATACCACTTGCTAACGTTGAAGGAAAACATCGTGAGGAAACACTAGTGTCCTTACATAACTCACCGCTTGCTATTAAATGTAGCCCAACTATGACGCTAACCCCCGGTTTCTCGTACACTAACAAGCTATTAATCTACCGTTAACAGCTGTCAGTGGTTTTTTTTTGTAAGCACTTTGATCAATTGACAGCTGTTACTATACGAGAAACTGAGGGTTACTGCGGAAAGGTCACCTTAAACTAGAACTAGAACTAACTTGGGGAACCCCTGATGTAAATCTCAGCGCGAACAACTGCGACAGCAAATTAATAGGCTCTGATACTGATGGGCCGGGAATCCGAGTTTCCTTCATTAGACAAGCTTCCCGAGGGGCAAGTCTTCTAAATCGATAATAATATTCGTCACAAACCATATATTAATATACTAATAGAGCGAATGTGGGTGAAGAGAGCGGTAACGGACGTCCCATGATATTATTATGCCTTGACTACCATAAAAGTGGTCGTGGGTTCAATTCCCACTTGGGCCACCGTTCTTGATTTGTACAAATTTTAATGACCTCCAGTCCGGGTGTATTTCCATGTTTGTGTTGTGGGACCAGGACAATTGATTGTGTTGTGTGAAAATTATTGTTATAAATAAAATATACACAAATATATAAATATAAATATATAAATATATTTGTGTATAGATACAGATATATATTTGTTTGTATTGTTGTATATTTTCATGCATGCCATTTGTTTTAGGTTTTTCATTTATTAAGATCAATAAGCTTTTATCTATCTATCTATCTATCTATATAATATAAGTCAAAGTCAAGTCAAAAATTTTTATTCACTATAAAAAAAAATGTTTACTCAATGAACGTCAAAGCTGTTAGTTTCACAATTAATAGATTATGCGGAGAAGAAGCTAACAAAGAAACTCCACATTTATTCTTTTCAAAACAGGTTTGCTAAATTAACAGAGTTTTCAACTTAAAGTTACACTACACTAGATACAATCGTTCCTGTTAATATTATTTAAATACCAGACATCCTTGTCTTCCAAATAATCCTTAATAGGCTTTTTTGCACAGAGCATGCTTAATACATTTTTTAAACCGCGTCGGTGGTAACTCTAATATATATCTTGAGGAATCTTATTGTAGAACCGTACACAGTGCCCCATAAAGGATGTATTAACTTTTGCAAGTCTAATCGTGGAAATGACAATTTATGTTTATTTCTCGTATCAATATTGTGATGGCTACCAACATTTTCGAAATTGCTGATGTTTTTTCTAACATACATTATATTTTCATAAATTAATGTATTGACTTGCAACTGTTAAGATGTTAGTTTCTTTAAAGAAATCCCTTAACGAGTCCTTACTACCTAGCTTGTAAATAAATCGGATCGCTCTCTTCTGTAAGATGAAGATCGTCTCAATGTCTGCTGCCCGATCCCACAGTAGTATGCCGTAGGACATAATACTATGGAAGTAACTAAAATAAACAAGCCTAGCAGTTGCAACGTCAGTGAGCTCTCTAAATCTTTTGACTGCATAGGCTGCAGAACTAAGCCTGTGTGCTAGTTTTACAATATGAGACCCCATTGCAATTTTGAATGTGATGCCTAGAAAAACGGTATCTTCTACAAATTCTAGTTTTTCTTTTCCAAGTACAATGTTGTTTTCAACTAATCTTACGTTTGGTAAGGTAAACTTTATACATTCTGTCTTCTTGGAATTTAGAAGCAGATTATTTGCCGTGAACCAATCCAATACACGCGAGAGAGCATCATTTGCATCGTCAAGATTATTTTCTTGTCTCGTAATTTTAAAAATAAGTGACGTGTCATCTTAATACATAACATCATCATCATCATCATCATCAACCCATTATGTCCCCACCGAGGGGCACGGGTCTCTTCCCTGAGGAAGGTATAGGCCATACTCCACCACGGGGGCCAAGTCCGGATTGGTGGAGGCTTGTAGAATAGTGGCTCGTCTACTGTCAGAAGTTGTCAAGCCGCCCTAAGGCCTCTGACTTGGCTTAACGACTGCCATCTATCGACGGCAGCCGGCACCAACAGCTTAACGTGCCTTGCGAAGCACGGAACCGCTCGGAAAAATGCCACTAGCGTTAGGCATAGACGGCGACCCATCCATGCACTGAACGCGCCCAGTGTTGCTTAACCTTCGTGATCGTTTAAGATCACTCAGGCAGCCGAGGCTACGAGCGATTCATAACATAATGACACATTAATGATTTATCGGTAATGGTAAATATAAGTAACTATATACGTCCCACTGTAGAGCATAGGCCTTCTAATGATAAATCAAATTTGTAAATAATCGTCATTTCAAACCTTTGGCTCAAAACTGTGAATCCAAATTCGAAGTGGTAGGAAGTAACGTAACGTTTTCTAATATGTTAAATGCTCAAGAATCTGACGTTTGATATGCGTAAAAAATTAAAAAAACAGTTTAGTTCGCCGGCGCCGACCATAAGACGCTCCACATAGTATTTTTGGATTTATATTACTTTTCGGCGTGATATTGTTTGTTTATGCTTGATAAAAGTGATTTTGGGCAACAAAAAAAATATTTTTTGACGTGTTCAGAACTAGAACCATATGTTTCTAAATCATGGTGAGAATCTTCCCTTAAAATGCGGTGAACAAATTCAAAGTCACCCTGTAGAAACATGCTAACCGAATATCTCGTCGCTTGAAATTGCCAATCTGCGGTGAGCACGCGTGGTGATTACGCCCATACTCTCTCTCTCTCTCTCTCTCTCTCTCTCTCTCTCTCTATGTGTTTGAGAGGGCCTGCACTTTCCGTCTTTCGGTGGGCGGCGGTGGGTGGGTCCCCTACCTGATGGGTTGATAAAAAGAACGTATTTATCTCAAATTGAAAGTGTTTTTTTTTTTATTCTGCGCGCGCACTATAAACTCCGACATTCCTACATCCCGCAAGCAAAATGTTTCACATGACATACCATAAATATAACGTCTGACGAACATCAGTCGGACCGGCCGTCCTCAGGCATACGATCTGCCTGGCGGGAAATTTCCCTTTATAGTGGTGACCCTCGACAGAACAATGTCAACCTTCCTTCGCTCTCGCAGCACCCCACATACAATCAGTCTCAAAGCAAGGCCAGCATCCTCTTCCCTCTCACCTCATCAGTTCCACTACAGTCAACGCACCGACTACTGGTCTCCCCCAACCCCTCGGCACGGCAGCCACACAGCAACAGCGCACGTTGCCAGTGGTACAGCAGCCTTCACCAGTTCCTACCACACGCGCGGACCCCATGTTACTGTCGCCGGTGAAGTGACTGTTAGCTGCCGAACACCCTCAACCGCTAGTCGACTCACTGACTCAGCGACTCCTGGCACTTGCAGGCTTTAGAGCACAGACTTCGATTCCTATCAGACCTAGCTATGCGTAGCTACGGTCTTGAAGGGGAGTGATGTGGCGAGCATATGTCAACTCTGCGCGCGCACTATAAACTCCAACATTCCTGCATCGCGCAAGCAAAAGGTTTCACATGACATACCATAAATATAACGTCCGACGAACATCAGTCGGACCGGCCGTCCCCAGGCATACGATCTGAGTGGCGGGAAATTTCCCGTTATAGTGGAAGAGCACGATCACCCGCTCTTCCCTATAGTGGTGACCCTCGACAGAACAATGTCAACCTTCCTTCGCTCTCGCAGCACCCCACATACAATCAGTCTCAAAGCAAGGCCAGCATCCTCTTCCCTCTCACCTCATCAGTTCCACTACAGTCAACGCACCGACTACTGGTACTGATGGTGATCTCCCCCAACCCCTCGGCACGGCAGCCACACAGCAATAGCGCACGTTGCCAGTGGTACAGCAGCCTTCACCGGTTCCTACCACATGCGCGGTCCTCATGGTACTGTCGCCGGTGAAGTGACTGTTAGCCGCCGAACACCCTCAACCGCTAGTCGACTCACTGACACAGCGCCTTCTGGCACTTGCAGGCTTTAGAGCACAGACTTCGATTCCTATCAGACCTAAGGGCTATGCGTAGCTACGGTATTGAAGGGGAGTGATGTGGCGAGCACATGTCAACTCTGCGCGCGCACTATAAACTCCGACATTCCTACATCGCGCAAGCAAAATGTTTCACGTGACATACCATAAATATAACGTCCGACGAACATCAGTTGGACCGGCTGTCCCCAGGCATACGATCTGCCTGGCGGGAAATTTCCCTTTATAGTGGAAGAGCACGATCACCCGCTCTTCCCTACAATAATAACTTCCACACAACACAGTGGTAACCAGGCAAGGACATCACAAACATGTAAATACACCCAGACTGAGGTAATTTGTACAAATGTAAATTTCAATCAAAAACTTAGTACAGCAGGATAAAAAACATAATAATATGTCTTGAACATTCGCAAATTTAGTATGTATCATACCCTCGAATCAGACCACATTTCATTACAAACACTGAAATTGATAAG
Organism: Yponomeuta malinellus; assembly: GCA_947308005.1. Lineage (NCBI taxonomy): Eukaryota > Metazoa > Arthropoda > Insecta > Lepidoptera > Yponomeutidae > Yponomeuta > Yponomeuta malinellus. Next base: position 3,120,550 of record OX370994.1, read on the forward strand.
CAGAACAGCCTTTAGTACTGCAAACATTTATGCCAGTCACTCAATACAGTTGCTTGGCGTGTTGATTATTAATCGTATTTCAAGATTTATTTACCAAATCCCTCTAAGGCGCTTTCAAAGGCGCTAATGAAATTGAAAGTAATGAAATTATCCCAAATTAAGTTTTACATCTCAGCTTTTAGGGTCTTAAGGACTTGGGGTCTTAAGGGTCTTATCAAAGTTTCCCACCGTTTACGATGCTTTGAAGATTAAAGCCTCATGAAGCCTAACCGCCGGTTTCTGAACCGAGAATTTTACAAAGTATCGTTCTGACCATTGTATTAAAGTCCGCGTGGACTTTAGTTGATAAGGGTGTTTCTAAATAAGTTAATAAGGCTTTTAGCGAATGTGAAATATATATTACAAAAAAATTGTGTAAATTACAATTTAGTTCATTACGACAATTACTTGACAATATTTAATGACAATTACGGTTAAGATTTTATTGAGTTTCAACTTTTGATTCTTCTATACCCCTATTATAATATCCGGGGTAGTTGCAGCCCCAATTCCCAGATATTATAATAGGGGTCTATTTTAATGGTGTGCCTTAATAAATAAATAAATAAAATAAAAAATAAATATCCGCAAACTAGGGCTACAACTACGTCATTTGTATTCTCTGGATGTTGAGAATAATCTCTTTAAATTACATTTATAGTACCACGTCTCTATTAACCTCTTTATATACTACCTGAAAGGTTCTTCTTTTAGGTGCTAACATCATCAGGCTGCTAGGAGAGCTCACTCTAGAGCAGACAACGTAAAACTGGCCGTACGAGAAGCAGTCCCCACTAAGATCACCTGCTGTTTTCAATTACTGTGCCTGTAACTTATTAATTGTCATTGGAAGTGTTTGGTAATGTTTGAATCCTTAAGGAGAAAATCTCGGCTGACATAGAATAGGGTAGTTACCTAAAATGAGATCACAAAATGTTTACGCCTGATATCTCTAATACACCCTCATAGGGGTTGTTTAAAATATTGCATATGAATTAAGTTACAAGAAAATTTGACCGTGAATATTTAACTCCCCGTACTAACTTTGGGACCGTTTTGGCATGCCTTTTAGGGGTTGAATATTCGAAAATTTTACAAAAATATGTTTCATAAATTTTATTGAAGTACGTTTATACTAAGTGATGAGAAATTCCGACCACAAATATGTTACTTCCTGTACAAACTATGGCACCCTTTAGGAGTTGAATTTTGGAAGAGTTTGGGACACGTACTTACTTATTAATACACAGAAGTACTTCTGTGAAGTTTCGGATAAAAAGTCTATCCAATCTTATTTCTCCATCCAACCAAACCACTGGTTCCAAACTTTGGAATTTCTCTACTCTTTAGGTTTAAAAAAATGCCAAAGGCTACTAGTAAGTATTTACTTAGTGAAGTTCTTAATTCAGAAACCGGCGGAAAATCACTTGCAAGTGTCATCAGAGTGAAACTTTCTATACGTATGAGTGAGAATAGTCAAAATAGTCTAGGGGCGAGTCTCTTGAATGTATAGTTTTTCAATAAAGCTATATTAGTAAGGGGTTGTTTTATTTACCGGTTTTCTACTAACAAATCGAATTCCAATAGTATCTGCAACCCGTGCAACGTAACTCGGCACCTCGCGCGATTCAATCTCCTTCTCGAGAGAAGCCTATTTGATTTGCGCGGGTTATACCATTGGAATAACATTGTACTGCCATTGGTTAGTAGACCACGAAATATCGTCAAATAGCAGCCGTTGTCGTGCTAATATCACTCTATTGAACAACATGCGTTTATTAGATAGATAGATAGATAAAAAGTTTATTTGCTATACCAATAAAACACACAATAAATATGAGACAAAAACTAGGCTATCACGCTCTAGGTTTGCAACTAACCTTCTAGTGCAAGTTCATAAATAATAAAGTATCTTCAAGTGCAGAACAGTTCATTCAATTCAGTTGCGTTAACGTTTTTGACATTAAACTTTGGTCTTTTGCATCTAAGTAATGAGATGATTTATGCAGCGTCCAATGGCACCTTTACTCACACTAAATGGGTGAAGAGACCAATCCAATACACGCGAGAGAGCATCATTTGCATCGTCAAGATTATTTTCTTGTCTCGTAATTTTAAAAATAAGTGACGTGTCATCTTAATACATAACATCATCATCATCATCATCATCAACCCATTATGTCCCCACCGAGGGGCACGGGTCTCTTCCCTGAGGAAGGTATAGGCCATACTCCACCACGGGGGCCAAGTCCGGATTGGTGGAGGCTTGTAGAATAGTGGCTCGTCTACTGTCAGAAGTTGTCAAGCCGCCCTAAGGCCTCTGACTTGGCTTAACGACTGCCATCTATCGACGGCAGCCGGCACCAACAGCTTAACGTGCCTTGCGAAGCACGGAACCGCTCGGAAAAATGCCACTAGCGTTAGGCATAGACGGCGACCCATCCATGCACTGAACGCGCCCAGTGTTGCTTAACCTTCGTGATCGTTTAAGATCACTCAGGCAGCCGAGGCTACGAGCGATTCATAACATAATGACACATTAATGATTTATCGGTAATGGTAAATATAAGTAACTATATACGTCCCACTGTAGAGCATAGGCCTTCTAATGATAAATCAAATTTGTAAATAATCGTCATTTCAAACCTTTGGCTCAAAACTGTGAATCCAAATTCGAAGTGGTAGGAAGTAACGTAACGTTTTCTAATATGTTAAATGCTCAAGAATCTGACGTTTGATATGCGTAAAAAATTAAAAAAACAGTTTAGTTCGCCGGCGCCGACCATAAGACGCTCCACATAGTATTTTTGGATTTATATTACTTTTCGGCGTGATATTGTTTGTTTATGCTTGATAAAAGTGATTTTGGGCAACAAAAAAAATATTTTTTGACGTGTTCAGAACTAGAACCATATGTTTCTAAATCATGGTGAGAATCTTCCCTTAAAATGCGGTGAACAAATTCAAAGTCACCCTGTAGAAACATGCTAACCGAATATCTCGTCGCTTGAAATTGCCAATCTGCGGTGAGCACGCGTGGTGATTACGCCCATACTCTCTCTCTCTCTCTCTCTCTCTCTCTCTCTCTCTCTCTATGTGTTTGAGAGGGCCTGCACTTTCCGTCTTTCGGTGGGCGGCGGTGGGTGGGTCCCCTACCTGATGGGTTGATAAAAAGAACGTATTTATCTCAAATTGAAAGTGTTTTTTTTTTCATTCTGCGCGCGCACTATAAACTCCGACATTCCTACATCCCGCAAGCAAAATGTTTCACATGACATACCATAAATATAACGTCTGACGAACATCAGTCGGACCGGCCGTCCTCAGGCATACGATCTGCCTGGCGGGAAATTTCCCTTTATAGTGGTGACCCTCGACAGAACAATGTCAACCTTCCTTCGCTCTCGCAGCACCCCACATACAATCAGTCTCAAAGCAAGGCCAGCATCCTCTTCCCTCTCACCTCATCAGTTCCACTACAGTCAACGCACCGACTACTGGTCTCCCCCAACCCCTCGGCACGGCAGCCACACAGCAACAGCGCACGTTGCCAGTGGTACAGCAGCCTTCACCAGTTCCTACCACACGCGCGGACCCCATGTTACTGTCGCCGGTGAAGTGACTGTTAGCTGCCGAACACCCTCAACCGCTAGTCGACTCACTGACTCAGCGACTCCTGGCACTTGCAGGCTTTAGAGCACAGACTTCGATTCCTATCAGACCTAGCTATGCGTAGCTACGGTCTTGAAGGGGAGTGATGTGGCGAGCATATGTCAACTCTGCGCGCGCACTATAAACTCCAACATTCCTGCATCGCGCAAGCAAAAGGTTTCACATGACATACCATAAATATAACGTCCGACGAACATCAGTCGGACCGGCCGTCCCCAGGCATACGATCTGAGTGGCGGGAAATTTCCCGTTATAGTGGAAGAGCACGATCACCCGCTCTTCCCTATAGTGGTGACCCTCGACAGAACAATGTCAACCTTCCTTCGCTCTCGCAGCACCCCACATACAATCAGTCTCAAAGCAAGGCCAGCATCCTCTTCCCTCTCACCTCATCAGTTCCACTACAGTCAACGCACCGACTACTGGTACTGATGGTGATCTCCCCCAACCCCTCGGCACGGCAGCCACACAGCAATAGCGCACGTTGCCAGTGGTACAGCAGCCTTCACCGGTTCCTACCACATGCGCGGTCCTCATGGTACTGTCGCCGGTGAAGTGACTGTTAGCCGCCGAACACCCTCAACCGCTAGTCGACTCACTGACACAGCGCCTTCTGGCACTTGCAGGCTTTAGAGCACAGACTTCGATTCCTATCAGACCTAAGGGCTATGCGTAGCTACGGTATTGAAGGGGAGTGATGTGGCGAGCACATGTCAACTCTGCGCGCGCACTATAAACTCCGACATTCCTACATCGCGCAAGCAAAATGTTTCACGTGACATACCATAAATATAACGTCCGACGAACATCAGTTGGACCGGCTGTCCCCAGGCATACGATCTGCCTGGCGGGAAATTTCCCTTTATAGTGGAAGAGCACGATCACCCGCTCTTCCCTACAATAATAACTTCCACACAACACAGTGGTAACCAGGCAAGGACATCACAAACATGTAAATACACCCAGACTGAGGTAATTTGTACAAATGTAAATTTCAATCAAAAACTTAGTACAGCAGGATAAAAAACATAATAATATGTCTTGAACATTCGCAAATTTAGTATGTATCATACCCTCGAATCAGACCACATTTCATTACAAACACTGAAATTGATAAGCAGAACAGCCTTTAGTACTGCAAACATTTATGCCAGTCACTCAATACAGTTGCTTGGCGTGTTGATTATTAATCGTATTTCAAGATTTATTTACCAAATCCCTCTAAGGCGCTTTCAAAGGCGCTAATGAAATTGAAAGTAATGAAATTATCCCAAATTAAGTTTTACATCTCAGCTTTTAGGGTCTTAAGGACTTGGGGTCTTAAGGGTCTTATCAAAGTTTCCCACCGTTTACGATGCTTTGAAGATTAAAGCCTCATGAAGCCTAACCGCCGGTTTCTGAACCGAGAATTTTACAAAGTATCGTTCTGACCATTGTATTAAAGTCCGCGTGGACTTTAGTTGATAAGGGTGTTTCTAAATAAGTTAATAAGGCTTTTAGCGAATGTGAAATATATATTACAAAAAAATTGTGTAAATTACAATTTAGTTCATTACGACAATTACTTGACAATATTTAATGACAATTACGGTTAAGATTTTATTGAGTTTCAACTTTTGATTCTTCTATACCCCTATTATAATATCCGGGGTAGTTGCAGCCCCAATTCCCAGATATTATAATAGGGGTCTATTTTAATGGTGTGCCTTAATAAATAAATAAATAAAATAAAAAATAAATATCCGCAAACTAGGGCTACAACTACGTCATTTGTATTCTCTGGATGTTGAGAATAATCTCTTTAAATTACATTTATAGTATCACGTCTCTATTAACCTCTTTATATACTACCTGAAAGGTTCTTCTTTTAGGTGCTAACATCATCAGGCTGCTAGGAGAGCTCACTCTAGAGCAGACAACGTAAAACTGGCCGTACGAGAAGCAGTCCCCACTAAGATCACCTGCTGTTTTCAATTACTGTGCCTGTAACTTATTAATTGTCATTGGAAGTGTTTGGTAATGTTTGAATCCTTAAGGAGAAAATCTCGGCTGACATAGAATAGGGTAGTTACCTAAAATGAGATCACAAAATGTTTACGCCTGATATCTCTAATACACCCTCATAGGGGTTGTTTAAAATATTGCATATGAATTAAGTTACAAGAAAATTTGACCGTGAATATTTAACTCCCCGCACTAACTTTGGGACCGTTTTGGCATGCCTTTTAGGGGTTGAATATTCGAAAATTTTACAAAAATGTGTTTCATAAATTTTATTGAAGTACGTTTATACTAAGTGATGAGAAATTCCGACCACAAATATGTTACTTCCTGTACAAACTATGGCACCCTTTAGGAGTTGAATTTTGGAAGAGTTTTGACACGTACTTACTTATTAATACACAGAAGTACTTCTGTGAAGTTTCGGATAAAAAGTCTATCCAATCTTATTTCTCCATCCAACCAAACCACTGGTTCCAAACTTTGGAATTTCTCTACTCTTTAGGTTTAAAAAAATGCCAAAGGCTACTAGTAAGTATTTACTTAGTGAAGTTCTTAATTCAGAAACCGGCGGAAAATCACTTGCAAGTGTCATCAGAGTGAAACTTTCTATACGTATGAGTGAGAATAGTCAAAATAGTCTAGGGGCGAGTCTCTTGAATGTATAGTTTTTCAATAAAGCTATATTAGTAAGGGGTTGTTTTATTTACCGGTTTTCTACTAACAAATCGAATTCCAATAGTATCTGCAACCCGTGCAACGTAACTCGGCACCTCGCGCGATTCAATCTCCTTCTCGAGAGAAGCCTATTTGATTTGCGCGGGTTATACCATTGGAATAACATTGTACTGCCATTGGTTAGTAGACCACGAAATATCGTCAAATAGCAGCCGTTGTCGTGCTAATATCACTCTATTGAACAACATGCGTTTATTAGATAGATAGATAGATAAAAAGTTTATTTGCTATACCAATAAAACACACAATAAATATGAGACAAAAACTAGGCTATCACGCTCTAGGTTTGCAACTAACCTTCTAGTGCAAGTTCATAAATAATAAAGTATCTTCAAGTGCAGAACAGTTCATTCAATTCAGTTGCGTTAACGTTTTTGACATTAAACTTTGGTCTTTTGCATCTAAGTAATGAGATGATTTATGCAGCGTCCAATGGCACCTTTACTCACACTAAATGGGTGAAGAGACCATTTGGACGCTGCAGTGCGGGATATTGTTTTTTAGATGGAGTAGGCTTGCCCAGCACCTACACTATCCTGACAGCTTAGTCGGCCTAGCCCACAGGAAAGACAAGTCAGTACGTGCGGAGCCAAACTACCCGCGGGATTCATCACGATGTTTTCCTTCACAGACAATCCAATACTCATATTAAGTGACAAGTCAAAATAGTTTTGCGATGTTGTTATGCGCTTCTCAATAACTGCACTGTGCGATGAGTCTTGCGGAAAATTCACAAACCTGACATTAGTAGAATCTAAGCACGCCATACAAAATAATTGTGATACTATGAACTAGCTAAACACGGAATATTGTGCAACAACTTACAACTTACTATCCTGACAGCTTAGTCGGCCTAGCCCACAGGAAGAACAAGTCAGTATGTGCAGAGCCAACCTATCCGCAGGATTCATCACGATGTTTTCAATCCAAGTCATCATGCCATTAAAAAGTGAAAAAATAAACCTTGTAACTATTGTCTCTGCAATTGTTTTCTGATGTGTAATATAAAGAATATTCTCATCTTATGTTATCTTGACACGGAGCTGGGGGCTGAAGATCGATAGATCTGAAAACACCTAAAAATATGATTTATCTTTACCTCGTAAGTTGAGGCTGCCGAGTTGTTGTTTATTTTCTTCTCCTCCTGTTGTTTAAGTCTTATAATTTGTTTTTAATGTTTTGTTTTTTTTTTATAGTAGCGCCTTGTAGAAATGAGTCAGTATTAAACAGTAGCAAAATTTAAAATGGCGCCATCTAGTAATAAAGTAGAGAACTTCTTGTATTTTTTATTTTATTTATACCAATCATATATCTAATATAAATATGACGATGCGATAGAGATCTTATTTATCAAAATCTGATCATTGGTTCCGTGTGGCGCCGGATTAAGAATAGAGTCACTCCATTTCCTTCCGTGGATATCGTAGAAGGCGACCAAGGAAATAAATTAGGTAGGTACGAGGCGACGGGCAGCAGCGTCTTCCTGAGATTCCAACTGCATACTACGATCGCCAACCCGCCTGCCAACCCGCGTGGCGATTATGGCAAAACCCCTCATGGTTATAAAAACCACGAGGGAGGCCTGTGTCCTGCAGTGGGCGTCAAGTGGCTGATGATGATGACCATTGGTTAAGGAGTTATGAGGCAACATAGAATCGGAAATACATACATACGAGCCAAATATATTACCCTCCCCTTGGGCTCCGCCGCAGTGGGGTAAAAACTAAGTACATCTGTCATTTCATTTTCAGTCGTAGATCCGGGTGTGGCTAAGACAGGTGCCTACAAGTATGAGGACGGCACCCGCTACGTGGGAGAATGGAACTCCAAGGGACAAAAGCATGGCATGGGCCATTTAGTGCTGTCTGATGGTTAGTAAGTCTCGTCTCTGATGGTTAGTAAATCTCTAGCGATTGCTTTCACGCTCGAGTACGAAAACAGAAATCTTGGGTTCAATACCCACTGGAGACCGCCGGACTTAATAATGATAACAACTTCCACACAATACAATTACTTGACCTGGTCCCAAACTAGGATGCCCTGTGCTATAGCAACCAGGCACGGACGTCTCGAACATGAAAATACAACCAGAATGATGGCATTTGTACAAATGTCCGGCGGCCCAGTGGGAATCGAGCCCACGACCTCTGTTTTGGTAGGTAAGCCCTAAGCCCTAAGGGCTAGACTAACGAGGCAATCAATTTCTACAAAGGACCACAGTTAGGGTCACATGACACGTAAAGTCTTGGTCTGGGTGTATTTCCATGTTTGTGACGTCCTTGTCTGGTGATAAAAGCAGCTAGTTTGGGACCAGGGCGAGTGATTGCGTTGCGTAGATTTTTTTTTAAATTATTATTCCTATGTTGGTACATCTTAAGATTCATGGGTCCATAGGGACCCGGTGTTTCGAGGCATGCGTGGAGCCGAAGCCAACATCACGGGATTTTATACCATTTATTCTTCTTATTATTCTTAATTGCCAACCAAACATTAGAAAATAATTACATAACATTGTTACAAAAGCGAACTTACTTTACCTTAAATGTGATGGATACAATCTGCCGGATCATATCTCGGGATACATAATATAAAGAATCTGGGTACCCAGAGACCTACCGTAAAATAGGATCAGGAAAGGAAAAATCCAGAACATGGATGTGTCATATTAAATGAAATGGTTCGCCGGGTTATGGTTTGAGACAACGGATGTTTGCCACGGAAAATGACCCACCCAATGTACACAATATTCTGCATTGATCCCACGGCAAATTGGCAATAAAAGCTATAGTATTTTCTAATTTGTTTTATTGTAAACATTTATAAAAATAAGTTACTTACGTTAGGGTAAAAGTTGCAGATATTTTATAAACAAGAAAAAAAACAGGTTATTAACAAACGTGTTAGCGAAATGCGTACTTCGACTGCGACTTCAAAAAGTTGTATCAATGAAATAAAATAATACACTTTTAACGTAACGTAATATAAACTCACGCCTGTATCCCAGAGGGGTAGGCAGAGTCCACGGACTGCCACTTGCTACGATCCTGACAGATCGCTTTCGCTTCATCCAACATTCATTAGTCGTTACATGCACGCAAGCCGGTTTTGGGTACTTTGTATCGTGCTCTTTGCTAGTACATCCACTATTTGGTCGAAGTATGTCCGCCTGGGACGTCCTTTACCGGCCCTTTCACCCACATTCCCATTATATATTTGTTCGTCAATATTTCTTCCTTCATCCTCTCCATATGTCCAAACCAACGCAACATTCATTTCTCAATTCTAGTCACTACATCCTCTTTCAGTCCACAGCGTTCTCTTACCAAACTTTTCCGTATCCTATCACTCATTAATCCTACTTTCCAGCTTGTTTTGCCATACCCAAGTCTCGCTACTATACATGCCATAGTACATCTTTAAGTGCGGTTAGCAGCAGCAAAACCACATAACTTACGCATGAAACAAGTAACGACCTAGCTGTCAGTTATTTTGAATTTGAAAAGCTGATTGATGTGCGTTGACTGTACTTTGCAAAGTTTCTGCAACTTTACCAACTCCACTGGCTCAGCGATCCGAAGTTGGTCTTGAGCCCGACAGATGTTGCCATTTGTTTCATGTTATATATTTCCCTTTTGTGGTCGTTTGCCTGATTGTATATCTCAGTATGTTCACCTATGAACTTGTTTTGGGAGGAATTTATAATGCCTTGGCTACATTAACGGGAAATGGCATTAATTCTCGCGTTGCTGGGCGTTAGTGTGGCCGGCTTAATGCCGTAATTTTACAAACGCCGCCGTCAATTACGTTAAACGTTTGTCGATATCTAGGGTGGCGGTCTCTTTCGACACTACAAAGGGAATATCGCGTTTCTTGCTGCGTTGATGTAGCTACACTGGGGTTTGTCATCTGTCTTTCGGGAACGTGTAGAGTTGATTTGATTTTGTTTTTTATCTGTGGTGTGGAGTAAAGTAAAAAGTAAAAAAAAGTAAAAAACTGTTTATTTGACCAAAAAACTTACACTCTTAATAATATTAAGTTATAAAATAACAATGTGACAGTCTCTGGTAGCAAGTGAATTACAGATAAAAAGCGATTTCCAATTCCTAAACTAGGATTTACCTGTATCTTAGGAGTTGGACCTCTTTCGACGAATAACTTCCATAATTACACACTAACCTAGACTTTTAATGAAAAAAGAGAGAAAAAAAAAGTTAAGTTCAGCAAAGCACAACACAATAATTTGTATATACTTAGGTATAAGGCTGGCCACGACATTCGCAGCCGCGGTCATATAGCACTTATATAAAGATTCTTAAATCCTATTGAAATGGGCATCTGGGTGATAATCTAAGTGATATTAAAAAAGTGATGTAAGTCTAAACAAAACCAATATAGGGTCAGTGTTGCTTCACCCCAATCAGCGCACAAACCAGTACAACCTACCCATTAATTCCTAATAAGAATAAGTGGGCAGGCAGGCACTTACCTATTTATATATTACAAAGCGGTAGAAATGTATGGTTTTCTTTCAGTTCCCACACAGCATACCTGTGTGAGGACCGAAACAAAATTATATAATGAGATTGTAGATTTGTGTTCTAAATGACCATAGCAGAGCATAGATCAGCAGGATATAGAAAGTAAGTTCTCTGTATCAGAGTATGACAACGATAGGAGCCATGATTTTGTTTTTTGTTTGACCTCACGGGTTAGAAGAGGGTAAATGAGTATTTTTTTGTTGACTATATTGTATATCCGAGGACTAATGAAAAAATAATGTTTAGCGGCTGAGCTAGTATGGTGTGGGGAGGTCTGACAGACACGATCTTTTCTTCGTTTATCCATTTTATGCGGGTCAAATGGTATTGAGGTGTGCTTACGCAAGACACAATTTAGCACAAACAGCTGTCTCACAGTGAGTACATTCGTATCGGCGTATAAAAGAGAGGTAGAATACGTAAAAGGTTTCCTGGTCATAACTTTAAGAACAGCCCTCTGTGCTCTTTCTAAGGGAAGCAGTAGGGTTTTAGCTGCCCCGCCCCAAGCTGTAATGCAATACGTTAAAATAGACTGAGCTAACGCATAGTAAACAGTAATAAGGGTTTCAAAATTAACAGAGTTTCTAAGACTTTTAAATACAAATATGAGTTTACGACACCGTCCTGTCAGATTTTTTATCTGTTTTCTCCAAGACAGTGCTGAATCAGGATTTACTCCGAGATATTTGATATTGTCAGTTATTTCTAAACTTAGGCAATCACAGGTTGGTTGCAACTGGTCACAGGTGTGAGCCCTTATATTAAGATCGAAGGAGTCTAAAGTACATGCACGAAAACAAAAAGGTAAGCATTTGGTCTTTTCAACATTGAGAGTAAGCAGGTTTTGCGCTAGCCAATCCATCACAATTGTAAGTGTGGATTCAGCACGTTGGCAGGTCTCAGTCCAGTTCGAACCCTGAATCAAGAGTACTGTGTCGTCTGCATACGTTATGATTTTACAGTTAGGTATGGGCAAATTACAAAGTTGATTTAAATATATTGTGAAGAGAGTTGGGCCAAGGATAGATCCTTGCGGAACGCCGTACGCTAGAGAGCACTGGTCACTAAGGAATTCATCAATTTTTATTGTTTGTGTTCTTTCCAATAGATAGTCACGAAAAATATCCAAGGCCACTCCTCTCACTCCTATCGCCTCTAGTTTGTTTAGAAGGAGGGGGACAGAGACAGTGTCGAATGCCTTAGAAAGGTCAAGAAACACTTTCTTTTGCAATCCAAGAATCTTGAAACGGTTGTAGTTAGTTCAATGACTGCATCTTCAGTGGATTTGCCCTTTCTGAAGCCGTACTGATTAGCCGATATTATACTGTTATTCTCAAGATAAAGAGTTAATCTGTTATTAAGTGCCTTTTCAAGAATCTTAGACAACGTGCTCAGAACAGATATTGGTCTATAGTTGTTGACACTGTGTCTGTCTCCGCTTTTGTGGATAGGATGGACTACTGCCTTTTTAAAAGTAGTGGGAAAGATACCAGAGCTAAGGGAAAGGTTACATATATGTGTAATAACTGGTACTATTTTATGACGAACTGATTTGAGTACTAGAGCGGATATGCCATCATGACCTACGGAACAATCTGATCGAAGACCTTTAATGATACCATCAATCTCACAGCAGTCCACTTCCGTCAGTACAAAAGAATTTAATTGAGAAGGTGGTATGAATTTTTGGGCCTGTTTTGATGGGTTAACTTTGGTGGCTAGGTTTTTACCAATATTTGCGAAAAAATTATTTATCATGTTTAGTGAAATGAGGGGTTCAGTACTCAAATTAAGTAGTTCAAGGGGGGGTGAGGACTTAGAATTAAGATTACTAATGTTTTTTATTATTTCCCAAGTAGCTTTAGGATTCCGTTTAACTTTTTCTAATTCAGCCTGCTCATAGATCTGTTTGACACGCCTAAAGAGATTAGTGCAAAAATTTCTGTATCTAGTGTAAGTAGTTTTGAGGATAATATTCTCAGGATCTGTTTTGTGCTTGCGGTGCAACCGATCTCGGTTTCTGGAACATCTTAAAAGACCAGGAGTAATCCATGGTTTGATTATAACTTTCCTGCGAGGTACCTTCAATATAGTAGAATGGACATTTATAACCTTAGAGAGACTCGTAACTAACATATTAGCAGCCACGTTAGCATCCTGTGTTGTCAATATACTGGAAAAGTCCGTGTTATTTATTTCGTGAATTAAGGCAGGGTAATCGATTTTAGTATGAGTTTGGAGGTTGTTTGTTGTTTTTTTTTCGTTTACGACGCTGTTGTCTTTTTTTATGCAGCACATGTAATACAACATTGGCGTAGCTCATAAAATACAACAAAGCAGCAGCTTTGACGTCCATTTTGGCTTTCCAAACCAAATAAATTCCTTGAAATTATTTCATACGACGTCCATGTTGAATTCACAGAAGTCATAGGGTTTTTTAAAATTTAACGCCATAATTATTGCCATTGAACATTGAACAGCAGTGTAGCCAACAGAATTATCGCGTTTTTGACGCGCTAATTTTCCGCCTTAATTAACGCGTTTATGGCCACTAAGCGTTTCCTTAATGTGGCCAAGATATAATAATGATGGAAAAGGATATATTATAATTTAAAATAAAGAGTTTGCAGAGAAGAAACAACGTGGAAACAAGACAGCTGCTTTTAATTGCTTTACAGGAAGCCAATGTAATTATCTTTATTGTTAAAAAATAAAAGACGGACTGAAATTAATTTTTTAAATGTACCTATCATAATCGAGTTTGACAATTAGAGGTTATATTTAAAACAAATTGAGAAATTACGTTTTCATGTGACAGATGAAAAGTGGTTTTATCTTTCTTTTTGATGTTTCAAAGTAAAAACCATTTGCAAACCTCAAAGTTTGTTACCAAAGTTTATCACGCTTGAAAACTTGTATTGCGATCCGCAATGTCCTTTAGTACTCGTAATTAAAATCAAACCACGTTTGTATAGAAGCAAAGCGCACAAAGGAGCTTTTATTCCAATAAACGCGTCAACCTTTTCTAACTGTGATCGTTAGTAACTAACTTTGTCGAGAAATCAGTGTAATATGTAATACAAAAGCTTTTTCGCGCTGTCTTTTTCTCCACTACAAATACAGCCCGAAGGCAGGAGCTTACATAGTAACATGTTAGTTGCTGCCTTCAGCAAACAGAAAGTAAATTCTTTAAATTAAAATAAATTGGAAATCGCTTTTAATCTGTAAATCACTTGCTACCAGAGACTGTCATATTTTTATTTTATAACTAAATATTATTAAGAGTCTATGTTTTTTGGTCAAATTAACAGTTTTTTACTTACTATTGATTTCTGATTTCTGAAAAGAGTTCAAAATTAAAATTTCTGGGCGGTCACTTGTTTTGGTCCCAAACTAGACAGATAGAGATAAAAATGTACATAAAAATGGAAATTACCTAAGAGTACAGATGGCGGCCTTACTAAAAGTGACCTCTTCCAGACAACCTTTGGATGGACTGGACTAATACTCATTTTTCCTACAGCAACTTTCCGTTATAGGGTTGTCTGGAAGAAATTGCTTTTACCAATAAGGCCGCCAATTGTACTGTGTATTTTAAAACTTTTATGTCATGTGCTCTAGTGTACAATAAAGAATATTCTTATCTTATCTTATATTAATACATTGGAGAAGGAAGTACATGTACAAACATACAAAATGATAGTTTCAAAGGTATATGAATTATACATATCTAAATAGCTGAGTACTTATATTAAAATTATCAACAGATACATAAAAATAATTTACACAAATAAAAATAAAATTAATATTATATATAAATACATAAATTTATAAGTTAAGCCTCCTTAAAACAATATACATATTGACAGGACATGAGGAACCCAACACAACAATATAACAAACTAGCTGTCCCGGCGAACTTCGTAACGCCACAGAAAACGTTTGTATGGGAAATAGAAAAGGGCTGTTTTTAGGGTTTTCCCGGAAATTATTCGATTTTTTCTCGCCTTTCAAACCTTCCCTAGACCTTCACGAACATTTCAAGACTAAGATAAGATAAATCCGTTCAGCCGTTCTCGAGTTTTAGTGAGACTAACGAACAGCAATTCATTTATATATATATACCTATATATATAGATAATAAAAACAGTATTAGAGGATACCCTGTGCTATTTGAGTGCTAATGGAGCCATTTGTACAAATACACGGTTATATCTATTTTGTGGGCAAAATATATCCTGTTGCTGCGTAGTTGTTACGCACGCAGTTATTTTCATGTTGCTCGTTAAATGTTCATCTATTACCTACGGGTATACGTAATTGTTTTTTAAGTGCGAGGAGTATTTCTAAGCGTTACGCTGTAGGTCGCAATTTAAAAACGATTATTTACGTTTGCAAATAATTCTCTCTAGCCTAATTAAAATTATTCTAAATGTTTAAAAAGATACTTTTAACTAATCTACAGATTGAAACAACCTAGCATACCGTTAGAATAAGATTGCATTTAAAGCTGAATAAAGAAGGTCTCAAATAAAAAACAAAACTGTGGGAATCGAACCCACGACCTCCGGCATGGTAATCAGTCGTGATACCGCTAGACCAACGAGGCAGTCAAGTAGTTTATAAGTTACTAAAGCCGAATGGCCCCACTTTCTTAAATGTCGCTTAAACCGCATTTAACTAAAACTCTTCATGCAAAAGTCGATTTAAATGGCGACTTGAGCGACATTTAACAACCTAGTGCAAGTCGGCGTAAGTTTATTTTTTATTTTTTAGGTACCCGATATGATGGTGCCCTGATTGGAGGCCTCTGCTCCGGGCTTGGGGTGATGGCATTTGCAGACGGTGCCAAGTACGTTTCTTTACCAGAAATCAGAAATTTATTTCATCGTAAACAATTTACATTCTGTTTGTTGAATGCCCATGTACTATGTGAGCCGCTGCCTTCGGGCCGAAGAAAGAAACTCCACTCTGACGATTTTTTTTCAAATCATCTTAAATCTAATACATAAGTTGGTGCGAGTATAGTCCGCACAAATCTTTTTGGCGGAAACGTGAACATAGTCACAGATCGTTTGCACATTGCTTACTGTCTTTACAGTGTATGTGTGAGTAATTGATTACTTTAGTAATTGAATAATAGTAATGTACTAAGCATCGCACTACGTCAATTACTCACACATGCACCGTAAAGACAGTAAGCTATGTGCAAACGATCTGTGACTATGTTCACGTTACCGCCATAAAGATCTGTGCGGACTATACCTACCTATCAAGATCCCATAATCAACAACATGCAATTCTGAAACATCAGTAACTATTCTTACAAAAGATTTACCTGTATGACAAGGCAGGAACGGTCTAAGGGGCCCATTAGGTTCACTAGTGCCACTAGAATACCGGAAATTTCCGCACTTAGGGCATTCTGGCATTTATACGAGCAAGCGCAAAGGTATATAACCACCAGCTTTATAAAAATTATGCCATTTAATATTACCAATTTTAATAAGTGGCAGATTTTAAAAACCTGTTTAGAGGCTAAAAATTGCACCCATGCCGGGACCCAAACCCGCGACCTCGACGCGACCGGGCCAACCGCGCCAGCACTCTCCCAACCGAGCCAATGTGCAGGCAAGTGCAGGCATCGGCGAAATTTCGAGCCTCTACAAACTTCTCTGTATTACGTAAATAGGTTTTTAAAATTGTCCTCAGCACGGGTTAGTGCAAGAAAAAGAATATAAAATGGCAGATTTATTAGAAAAGTATGCGGTTTCTTATCTTCGTGACTTCATACGCTCACTTACCTACTTAGTGAAAATTGCGTCGCCGGTATCTTTTAATTATTTTAATGCCTCATTTGTCCAATCGGTGTTACGTTTCGCCTCTGTGTTGCCATAAACATACATACATACATACGTGCAAAAACCAGAGCCTCCTTTAAGTACCTTTACAGTCCGTCTTATACAATGTCGTATCTTATTCCGCTTATCTTAGCTATGTACGTTAGGAGTTTCACTGCGTGATCGAATAAGGAATGCGAAGATCCGCAGAAGAACCCGAGTTACTAATATAACTCGAAGAATTGCTCAGTTAAAGTGGCAGTGGGCGGGGTAGGTACATAGCTCGGAAAACTGATGGCCGTTGGACGGAAAAGTTCTGCCCTGGCGACCGCGGACCAGACGACGCAGCGTGGGCAGGCCCCCCACTAGATGGTCTGACGACCTGGTTACGGTGGCAGGGAGTCGCTGGATGAGGGTGGCAGAAGACCATGAAGCTTGGAAAACCATGAGGGAAGCCTATGTCTTGCAGTGGGCGTCAAATGGCTGATGATGATTGAGATCTTATTCCGAAATATTTCTTATTTTTATCTTGTTTCGTACCCGAAACTGGCGAGCATGCGTGCAATGAAAGTTGATGAAGCGAAAGAGATCTGTCAGGATCGTGGCAAGTGGCAGACCCCGGTCTCGGCCTACCCCTCCAGGACACGGGCATGAGTTTCTACACTTATGTTTTAGTTTTTATCATGCTCCTACTCATTTTCTCCGAACTTGCGTCAAAACTTTCTTTATCTGAATTTTCATAGGAAATTCGTTGTGCAATTCTGAAGTGAAGTGAACTTTCTAAACTAACTCTGTATAAACACTTGTGTATAATTTTATTTTAAGTTAATGAAAGGTAAAATTTAGTGAAAGGTGAGCTAAATTAGCAAGGGCCACGATTCTTTGGTCTTCAGGTACGAAGGAGAGTTCATGCAAGGCTGGTTCCACGGCCACGGAGTCTTCTGGCGCGCTGACGGGATGAAATTCGAAGGAGAGTTCAGAGGTGGACGGGTTTGGGGGCTCGGTGAGTATACAGGGTGGTAAAATTCTGATGCACAACCAGAAAAACAGCGGGTGGGGCTGTGTCGGGACAAGGCCGTTGGTTTAACGTGAAACGTCTATAAGTAAGCGTAAATTTTTTATTAAGTATAAGTATAAGTAATTTATTGGCTATAAATTACAGAGACATATCACATTTTAAAAGTTACATATTAAGTTACACACTAACGTAAGTCCCTGACTCCTAAACTAGGGCAACCTGTATCTTAGGAGTCTATTCCTTCCTTTTTAGATTTAGCACTTTTTGTTTTACGTCGTTTTACTCAAGAAAATCTAATGAAGAATTAAAAAAAGAAACAAAATAAAGGAATAAAAATAACAAATTAACTGCCTGCAGAAAGTTTGTGTGTGTGCGCGTGTTTGTGTGTATGTGTGTGTGTGTGTGTGTGTGTGTGTGTGTGTGTGTGTGTGTGTGTGTGTGTGTGTGTGTGTGTGTGTGTGTGTGTGTGTGTGTATGCGTGTGTGCGTGAGAGTATGTGTCGAGTGCTCATATAGTACGGTAAGCCCGTTTTAAGCGTTAATTTTTAATTCAAACTGATCAATTTGTTACGCGGCGCTGGCAACATCTAGCGGCACAAATCAAGAGGTTCAAACTAATGGCTACTTTGCTCTACTCCACGATATATAAATGAATTGCACACGACACGTAGTAACAGAGTTACAACTTTCGTCGAGGCGACCATGTTTTCGTTGGATGCGGTTTTAGCAAGTTTTTACTACTGAACTGAAAGACATTTCACGTCGAAAACGTAACGATTATTCTAAGCCGCGATTATTTTAGATTAAGATTATCACTTTACCGGGCCGGTGACATGCGGGTCTATTCCCTGATAGACCTTTAAAATGCGCCCTATATACTTTCTACTGGTGGGCACAGAACTTTTCTCAGAGAGAGAGAGAGTAAAGCCTTAGTATCTCTCGGGCATGGTTTCTTTAAGAATAGTTTTTGCGATGATGCGGATAAAACGCAGGTTTCGTAAAAGGCGACAGGTGATAAACATGCAATATATTGATGTGTCAAGTTGTGGTAGCAAACTGTGAGGAAAATATTGTCGGGAAACCTGAGTGTCTGAGGTGTTCACATACCTCAGCGCTCGAAATGGCCAATCCGCTGTGGGCACGCGTAGTAATTAAGCCCACACTCTCTTTTGGAGAGAAGGCCAGTGCCCTGCAGTGGGACGTGTATGTATGCTACATAAAAAAATATCGTAATATACCTATTATTCTGAGACTTATTGTTACCTGGATCTGTGACGTGTTCTGTCTGGTTTCTTTGAAGAAACTGTTTTCAATGATGCAGAGAATTCATAGGTTTCATGAAAGGCGTTAGTAAATTAACACCCGATATATTGTAAATATTACCTACCATTCTGATACTAATATTTTAAAGTAGGCTCTTACTGCTTTTGCCACTACTTTTGTTTTAGGCGTTTCTATACGATTGTTGCGCCGCCTAGCGGCAACATCGTTACTAATTATTTTTCCACGTACACGTATGCGCAAGCATCTTTTGTACTCTTTAAAGCCTAATTAAACCTCTTTGTCCATACAGAAGTCTTCTTATCGCTACGTACCCATCCTAACGACTCACGGGAGACAAGATCACAAGGATCTGGGGCTTAATTACATGCACCAAATCCTCTCGGACCTCCTGACGTTTGCTATAGCCAATAGTATGGAATTTGACAGTTACACGATTGACATCGCTCAGGATTTGGTGCGCGTGAGCAGAGGCCTATAGGAGCAGAAACTTGATTATGCGCACCAAATCCTGTCAGAATTCAGACGTTTGCGGTAGCAATTAGCATGCAATTTGACAATGAAACGATTAGAATCGCTCAGGATTTGGTGAGCGTAGTGCAGGAGCTGGGATGTGTTCCAGGTCTGGTCACGTTCAGCGATGGCAGCAACGGGTTCCCCCGGAACGAGGGCTTCTTCCAGGACTGTCGGCTGGTGCGGCGCAAACGCTGTCCCGAGATCGTGCAGCGCGCGCAGAAGGTTGCCTACATGGCGCGCGCGCAGTGCCAGCAGATGTAATTAGTTTGTGGAACTGGACTATTAGTTTGTCGAACTGAAAAGTATAATGTTGCCTCAAAAATGCGTGATTCTTGAAACACGTCACGTAGAGTTTATCATTTATAATTATCAACTTTTATTCTACGCCTTTTGATTTTTTGCAAGAACAATTTCATTTCTTTACTTTCACGGTTTTCAGTGGCGCCTTTTTATAGATAATTCTAAGCCTTTTTTGCCTTTCAGCATTATGTTAAAACAATGCAATCATTTTCTCTACAATGAAATAACGGAGACTGTTAAATTAGTAGAACGCATAACGCGTAAAACTAATAGAAACAGAAAATGTTTTGAACAATTTGAGTCTGAGAAAAATCTCAGACCAAAACAAACACTCTAATTAAGGTGTTTCAGTCGCGCATTTTAGAGATAACCCATTATAAATTAACAGTCTTATTTATAAAAATTCGATTCCACTAAAACCAGCTTTAACTCCGTCTGAAGAGTGTTTTACTGGAATCTACTTTTTATTAATAAAACAATATTAGTATTGCTCGGCGAGTCAAAAAGTAAGAACTAAGGTCTGCACCACTTCTTAAATGTCACTTAAATCGACTTTTGTATGAAAGTGTTGCAAGTCAGCTCTAGTATTTTTCAAAATTGTTGTACAGTAGTACTGTAATATTTGCCTAATAAACTATAGTAACAGTACAATCGTTGCAGTTTTTTTCAATTAGGACAGGTTTGAGGTCTAAGATGTCCCTTCGTCCACGTTCGTAACTAAAATTTCATAACTGACGACGAAACGCATTCCAAATCTTCGCCGTTCTTAATATTAGGGGTTAAAGTATGAAATTGCCGTTTTATAGCCGCGTTTTGACGATAAGAGTTGACTCGTAATAGTGTACTATGACAGAGTAGCCTACATCCTAGTGTAATGTGATAGTAGTTTACACGTTAATATGTATATGTGCCTCTAATGTTATTAATTTTTTTTATTACATCTGCAGTAGTAAGGCCTTGCATGCCAAAATTGTTTATGATTCTCTGTATTGCGGAGTCTCGCGCATCTTTGTTTTTATAATCCTTCAATCGAATATTCCAAAGCACTTCTTCAGACTCGTATAATTCCACGAAACGAACTGTTTCACGCTCAGACCACTTTTTAGCCTTATTTTTTTGACTATCAGTCATTCTTAACACTGTTTTACTATATGACACACAAGACTATTAAAACAATTACACAAATATTTCAATCTTTTCGCACTAAAAAAGTGAGGTTATGGCATTTTGATAAGAGTCAACTCGAAAAATAGAACACGGTCCTAGTTTACTATGATCGCGAACAGCTGTCAGAGTGCACTCGGATGCCCGGTTCCCACGATACAAGTACCATCACAGTGGCCGTCAGAGTACACTACGTCAGAGTCAACTCTTATCGTCAAAACGCGGCTTATGGCAATAGATTCTTTTAATTGACATAGAATCTTCATGGTTTGAGGTTTTCGAATGAAACTTTTTTCAAATGGTTTCTATGATGTTCTTTTTTTAAAAAATGTGAAACATTTGAATATCGACTTTCAATTGTTTTTGTTATTCAATTTAGACAAGAAAGATGGATACTGCGAAAATTCGAGTGATTATGAGGCACCCATTTTTCGTATTTTTTTATTTTATTGATTTGACGCAAGTGAGTCAATATTGTGGGTAAGGTAACGTTAAACCATGCCGCTAATTCCTGGGTAGTTTGACTAGGGTCGGCTTCCACTATCTCTCTTAATTCATCGTTATTCACCTGTGTGGGCGGTCTTCCTCGTGGCTCGTTCTTTATGTCGAAATTTCCATCACGAAAGCGTTTAAACCAAAATCGCACGGTGCGTTCATCAGTAGCATTGATATTGCGGACTGTTTCTGCCGCGTTAGTTCCGCGTCGGAACTCGTATTAAAAAATCACTCGAATTTTCGCAGTATCCATCTTTCTTGTCTAAATTGAATAACAAAAACAATTGAAAGTCGATATTCAAATGTTTCACATTTTTTAAAAAAAGAACATCATAGAAACCATTTGAAAAAAGTTTCATTCGAAAACCTCAAACCATGAAGATTCTATGTCAATTCAAAGAACCTATTGCAATAAAACGGCAATTTCATACTTTAACCCATATTATAAAAGAATTCGCAAATCGCTTGGTGCGAATTCGCGGAATTTCCACGACAATGCGTGCATATATAAGAGCTAGCCGTCTGGTTGTCCGATGGATAAAGGGGCTGGGGTATAAGTTCATGTAGCCCAAATTATCTTAGTCTAACGCGTGTAAGCGCATCGGTTGGCATATTGGCAGGAGACCAAAAAAGGTTGACGTAACAGGAAGAGGGCTTTGCCTTACCCTGGGCTTTATTCATGGGCGGGATGTGAGGAATAAAAAAGTGTGCATGTACCTTTATAGGTGTTTCTAAAATACCCAATGCGTATATCGAAAATACCGATAGGAATCGACCTTCATGTACTTTTATAATGTATGGTGGTGTGCAATAAAGAGTATTAATCTAATTTAATCTGATCTATCGTTGAGCAAGGGGGATCTAAGCTCCTTCTAGTACACTCCGGGTTATTTAATAACTGCTGGCAGTCAATACGAGCAACTTTTATTATAGGAAAATAAAACGAAATCACCAAATGAAAAAATAGCAGGCGGTAACTTTAGTATGAGTCTGCGGGTGATTCGAATGCAATTCTTGCATCCTGCACCTACCTGTAAAGAATGCAAGAAAATCTTCATGCGCATTTATTGTTTATTAATTAATTATGCCAAATCTCCGCCATTATAAGAAATTATTTAATTTAAAAAGTAACCTTTCATTCGCTTAAGACTCTTTTAAGTAATTGCTTTATTAGAGCAAAACCATAAACTATGGCAACAAGTAGAGCGCCTTCAACTTTGCTAAGCGTTGAATGCCAGGCGCATAAACGACCATAACCTAATAATTTTTCTACGGTAGTAGACACAAATACCCAGTTTATTAAGATATTTATGGTTATTTTCTTACCCTCGTAGACGTTAGCGTGATTTTGTGTAGCCTATATGTTTTTTTTGGGAATCTAAACTATACTTACTTACATCCAGTAGAAGCAGATATTACATGGAAATAAAATACCATGCTAGCCAAACAATAATAAAATATAATTGTATAAAAAACGGTACCTATTAAATGAACAAATATTATTTACAAAGCCTTTAAATTGTACACTACTTACATAAAACCTAAATAACTCAGCTGAAATTATAATATGTAACTGACTGTCTAATTTAAGTAACTTTAAACGTAACACTCTTTTGATTTCACAGTCGCGGAAACACTGTGCCTACGATAAACTAACTCACTAACGCAAGCTCCGAAAAACGTTTATCCTTGTGGTTAATTAACTTTCAATACGAAAGCTTTAAATTCTTGTTACCTTGAAACTTGAAGCGGTCACTGAAGAAACTGCTTTGCGTTATTTTATTGTCACGTTGAACCTATCGTTTGAAAATTATTCAGAGCTTCACTTTCTAGTTGATCCAAGTTAAGAGAATATGTTGCGTGATTGTGTTGTGTGGAAGTTACTATTATTATTATATTTCTTAAATGCTTAATTCCTGAAAAACGTCGAAGATTGGGTCGTAAAATAAATATTGTTTTAAGCTGTAATAGTTGCAGTTAAAAACAATATTTATTTTACGACTTGGTTTTAATTGTAATTTATTTTTATTATTATTTATTCAAGTAGAAAAAACAGAATCGTCAAACTTATAAGATAAAAAATATTAGAGTCAACATAGCACATTTTACCAATTCCTCAGCATTTCCCACAGGTATCACCTACTTAATATAATAAATAAGTAAGAGGCGCAATACAGGATGTAGTTTTAGATCTAAATAAACAAACAAGGTATATATGCACACACACACAATCATTAATATTATTTATACATTGGAAGAAGTAAACGTAACAAATCGGTACAGCTCATGAATTTGACAGGACTGTTATGAACATTTGCTTCCAGCACTGCTTTGACTTATGAAACATATCAACTTCCGTAAATGCTACGTTATAGCTATTATATATATTATATCGCACATTCTGTTGAGAAATAATTTTTTTAATTTGTTTTTATCCTATTCCGGTTTTATAGTCTTTTATAAATAATACTCATACGTTTTAAGACGTACATACCATGAATGTATTTTAATGACTCGCGATGCTCAAACATAGTTTTAAATTAAACGTGTCTAATCGCGATTATTTATTAGGTAAAATTTTATTACCTTAGATCCCCGACGTTTCGGCAACGTTGCAGCTGCCGTGGTTAGGTTATAAGGTAGTTAAATTTTAAGTAATAAATAAACGCAATTAGACATATTTAATACGTAACTTGAACGTCACTAGGCAGTGGTAGCCTAGTGGGTAGAACATTAGACTCGGAAACGGGAGACCCAGGTTCGATCCCAGTGCGGGCATGTACCTATGACTTTGTTTTCTAAGTTATGTACATTTGTAAAGTTATAGTAGCAATACCACTCGCTAACGGTGAAGGAAAACATCGTGAGGAAACCTGGGTGTCTGAGCTATTCACATACCTCAGCGCTTGAAATCGCCAATCCGCGGTGGGCACGCGTGGTGATTAAGGCCATACTCTCTCCCTGAGAGAAAGCCTGTGCCCTACAGTGGGACGTATATAGGCTGCTTATGAATACGTAACTTTATCATAAGTGAAGGTTATTCCACGTAGGACGACAATTTATCGGAAGCAGACATGTTGGTAGAGTGCGCAAAGCGCGAATTTCATAAAAGTATGTACGAGCTAAACGTTTTTTTACTTTGCTTCTTGGTATGTGGCGAGCACATGTCAACTCTGCGCGCGCACTATAAACTCCATCATTCCTGCATCGCGCAAGCAAAATGTTTCACATGACATACCATAAATATAACGTCTGACGAACATCAGTCGGACCGGCCGTCCCCAGGCATACGATCTGCCTGGCGGGAAATTTCCCTTTGTAGTGGAAAGAGCACGATCACCCGCTCTTCCCTATAGGTATGTGCAACAGGTAACAATCTTAAGAAAACATATTGTTCTATAAAAGAACATCTGGAAAATATTCAAAACAAAAGTTGTTTTCAGACACAAATTCTAATTCATGTGTTTCAGGAATTGTACATTTGACAAATAAACCTGCAAGTTGAAATGGTGCTTATAATATAAAGATTCAATCTTCGTCTATTTCAAAATGTTTACTAAGTTAAGCATGTTAAGTTTAAGTTATTTGCCGAACCTGATTCATTGATAAACAATGAACAACGATAAGTTTTACACGAACCTAAGAAGGCTATAAATCTTTCAACTCGAGTTTCAGAGAAACCCGGCACCCTTAGCATGAATGTCTCTAACGAAAACCACTGATTGAAAAAAAATATAACTTCCACACAACACACTCACTTTTCTTGGTCCCAAACAAGGATAACCCTTGCTATGGTAACCAGGGAACGATATCACCAACATGGAAATCACCCAGACTGAGGCCATTTGTACAAATGTGCGGCGCAGTTAGCTGAATGTAGTTTATTGCTCCACCTAAGGCTTAGCCCACAGTCTTGGGTATTAATACAATATAACACAACGCCTCAAGGGGTCAGTAAAGGCTAACTAGCTTCACCGATAAAAAAAAAATCTGCCACTTAGTATTAGGGGTTAAAGTATGAAATTGCCGTTTTATTGCAATAGGTTCTTTGAATTGACATAGAATCTTCATGGTTAGAGGTTTTCGAATGAAACTTTTTTCAAATGGTTTCTATGATGTTTTTTTTTTAAAAAAATGTGAAACATTTGAATATCGACTTTCAATTGTTTTTGTTATTCAATTTAGATAAGAAAGATGGATACTGCGAAAATTCGAGTGATTATGAGGCACCCATTTTTCGTATTGTTTTATTTTATTGATTTGACGCAAGTGAGTCAATATTGTGAGTAAGGTAACGTTAAACCATGCCGCTAATTCCTGGGTAGTTTGACTAGGGTCGGCTTCCACTATCTCTCTTAATTCATCGTTATTCACCTGTGTGGGCGGTCTTCCTCGTGGCTCGTTCTTTAAGTCGAAATTTCCATCACGAAAGCGTTTAAACCAAAATCGCACGGTCCGTTCATTAGTAGACCCCTCTCCAAACGCAGCATTGATATTGCGGGCTGTTTCTGCCGCGTTAGTTCCGCGTCGGAACTCGTATTAAAAAATCACTCGAATTTTCGCAGTATCCATTTTTCTTGTCTAAATTGAATAACAAAAACAATTGAAAGTCGATATTTAAATGTTTCACATTTTTTAAAAAAAGAACATCATAGAAACCATTTGAAAAAAGTTTCATTCGAAAACCTCAAACCATGAAGATTCTATGTCAATTCAAAGAACCTATTGCAATAAAACGGCAATTTCATACTTTAACCCCTATTATATTTCGTGGTTCTAAAGCCAGCGTCCACTAGCCGGATCGAGCCGGGGCGCATTGCAACGCAAAAATCCGCCTACCTGAATTTTATATATAATAAGTTTCCACTAGCAGCAAGACGGTGCGGGGCGGGCCGCAGCGCTATTTCATATAAATACAGGCAGGCTGATTTTTGCCACGATGCGCCCCGGCCCGATCCGCCTAGTGGACGACGAGCTTTATACGGGATTGCTGTCTAAACTACCCTTTGGAAAACTTTCCATCATACGAAACTTTGGAGCTATGTTAGTCTACAACTAACCCAAAAGAGAACAACGTTTACCGATTTCCTTCATATACATAGAATAAATT
Organism: Yponomeuta malinellus; assembly: GCA_947308005.1. NCBI lineage: Eukaryota > Metazoa > Arthropoda > Insecta > Lepidoptera > Yponomeutidae > Yponomeuta > Yponomeuta malinellus. The sequence continues at coordinate 3,147,261 of OX370994.1, forward strand.
ATTGTTAATCTTACCAAGGAGTATACTCCTTGATCTTACTGAGTTTACCTAAAATTAGTTTTCTTTCAGTTTTCTTTCTGCGATAGCCTCTTCGTCGTCCAAGCACTGGCCGTAGCGAACTTCCATGCATTTACTTCCCTGTAAAGGAAAATAAAGTGTATTTATCACATATTAAGCGGTGGTAGCCTAGTGGGTAGAGAAGCGGTGGTAGCGTAGTGGTTAGAACATTGGACTCGGAAGCGGGAGACTAGGTTCGATTCCCAGTGCGGGCATGTACTTTTTTTTCTGAGTTATGTACATTTGTGAAGTTATAGTAGCAATACCACTCGCTAGCGGTGAAGGAAAACATCGTTAGGAAACCTGAGCGCTTGAAATCGTCAATCCGCGGTGGGCACGGGTAGTGATTAAGCCCGTACTCTCTCCTCTGGGATACAGGCATGAGTTTATGTATGTATGTAGGCAAATAATTTGTACCTAACAAAAAAATCGGAGACTTGACCATGACTACAAAAAAATATTGTCTCGTCGTTGCAGCAACAAAAGCGTTTTTTGAAATATCCACAGGTAATGAATGAATCTGCGAATGCATTTATCAGCGTTTTAGCGAGGAATTTTCATAAATCGTAAAGTTATATCTTAGTTATAGAGCGTTTTACTGAAAGAGCCTCTGAGGAAAGTATCTTTCTTTGCATAAGAAGTAAATGATGCTCCTCTAAAAACAACCTCAGTGAAAAATTCAAGCTACCAGTCAATCATCGTAACACCATCATAGCAAGCAATTATCGACTTTATTCACACCGAAACGTGATAGACTTTCCAACAATAAAAAAGTAAAACATGGGATTCAGTGCGCTTCCAAGCGCATTAGCAATTAATCAAAACCAAGCGGAACTCGAGACAAAACATCGGCCAGTCACTTTCACCCAAATCGTTACGTGACCATGGAAAATGGAAAACGTAACTATTTTCTCTCGACCGCTGAGCATAACATGTTTTTATCGGAGCCTAATTTTATCACTATTTATTACTGATGCTGGCCGTTAAGAAGCTTAATGATTTTATGACATTCCGTCATTATAATTTCAATTCATATTTGCTATGTCAGTACCTATATAATGAACAATGTGACCAAAAGGAGTAAAAATCGGAAGTAGAATTATATTATTGTTATATTTTATTGGACACGAAACATTGAACCGGACATTACATGAGAAGTACCATTTATAAAAGCGAGCTTAACTCTGTAAGAGATTTCTTCCAGGAAACCTTGGAGAGTCGCTTATATTATTTATTTTTTAGAGATATTATTTATTTCACCGAAAAAACATTTCATTTATTACCTTAATTTAAGTAGGTAACAAATAGTAGATTGTTTACCGAGACAACAAACAACTATTTTTAAGGCGAGAGTGTTTCTTTTAATCCAGAGCGGAGGCAAGGATTCTAGAGCAAAGTAGAATCGTGAGCGCAGCGAAGGATTCAAAGTACATCACTCGAACTTAAAAAAGTGTTGCTCCCGAGGTGGACACTGTACATTTTATTACCGTCTATGAAAAAATGAGTAAGTGCAACTTGTGAATAAGAATAGAATAAAACGTTTGTATCACATTTTAGCGTCTGATACAATGTTCTGTGGAGTTAATAGAGTACTTTTATTCGCACTACTTGAAGACACACTATATTTTTTAAAACTTAGTAAAATCCAAAACTGAGTATGTAATTACGAACAAAAGGCGAACGAATCCATTTCGCGCATCTTTTATTTTTTCACAAACTTTTTTTTAATTTGGCTCGCGCGCTGTTTCTTTACCATACAGCCAGTTACTTGTTCATACAATTTTGTGTGCATATATGTAATAAGAGTATATTATGCAATTAGTGAATAAAGGATGGATTTAAAGCGAGGGCTATAGATTAATCACGAGCAAGTACAGGATTCTATGATTCATGATGATCACGAATGCAATTCAAGTGCTAGAATCCTAAGCGACGCGAGTGATTCACGGCCGTCAATGTAAATCGTTCGTTTCGTTTCGTTTCAAGAGTTGCATACTATGCTTCATACCATGACTACGAGAAAAAGAAATTATTTAAGCGAAAATAGACATTAATAAATGAAGAAAAAAGGAAGCTTAATTAATTTTTTTCTGTAATGACAGTAAAGAACACAAAACAGTTTTCATTCTAATGCTAAACTCCTTGTCGCAAATATTGACCAAGATGTCAATCGAGTATTCTTTACGCACGGAGTTTGTATCGAGTATTTTTTGCGCAAGGAGGTAAGCATCGAGATGGAGGTCGAATATATTGGTGTGTTCTAAATTCAAACAACAAAATAGTGATTAAAAGGCCTTTTTATTCACTGTTTTCAGTAAATAAAATAATCTTTTTAGAGCGGGAATGTTATAAAAACCTTATTTTCAATAACAAAGATGATAATATAAGTCCTTAGCAAGCTTTATGCTGGTATTTAACGAGAATCGTCATTAATTAAATAGGTTCCTGATGAACTCGTGGACTCCTTTTCTTTCTGCCTCTTCCTCTTTCTCTTTAAAGATAAAGCTATTTATTTGTTAAACGTGAATTTTAAAGAACATCGTTGAATATTTGTCCTGCATGCTTTGCCATTGTAGACATACAAATTTTATTATGAGAGAGCGCCTTAAAGTCGTCTTAGGTTTTATTATAACAATTTATTAATTTTGTCAATAGATAAATTGATGCATTAAAACGAAATATTTAAATGTCATCGAAAGACAAAAGTCAGTAAATCAATAAATGTCTTCTTTCTTTCAAATTATGCCAGACGTACGTATCTTTGTCATTATCTTTCGGTCAAGAATTCCGTTACATTGAAATAAAATAATTTTGTCCAATAACATATCTTTCAATTTATATTTAAACATGTTTATGTCAAGTTCTCTTCATTCTCTAGGTAGTTATTATAAATTATAGGTCTTTCTCTTTCTTTTCCTCTCTCTCTCTCTCAATCTCTATGTTTATCTCTCTCTCTCTATCGTACAGCGGAACGAAGGTAAAAGACTGCTTAATTTATGATTAAGTTTTATGACATCATATTATTATGATAAAAGTATACGAAGAAGTTAACAGTTTTTCTTGAAAAAAGCTCTTTCAATTTGCTTTTTACCATTTGACCCTCTGAGATGACGCTATCAATGACAAGATTACTATTAAAATAAATTAAATTGTTATTTGTATATCGACCATGAACTCATACAATATGAGGAAATGAAACTCAAGATACCTTGCAATGCTTCACATATCCCAACATGACTGTGATTTTTTTTTATATTTTTGAACACAATATTAAAAACACATACTTATACAAAAATTAATTAACAAACAATTCGGATTTAAAACAACGTTAAAACAAATTCCGAAAAAAACAATAAAAGTCACGCGGATAAAAAATACAATAATTATGCTTACAAATTACACTATACGTGTTAGAACTCGCATTTCAATCTATAGACAACGAATTACTCACGTCATAATGAACATGACAACCTAAGTGCTTCAACCAATGAAAGTGTATTAAGATTGAATGCTCTCGTATCTCAAGCTGTATAATAACGTAATGGTTATGCAAGCATCAGCTTGCCATTAGGCCAAGAAATGTCGTTATCTCGTAAATGTCGAACATATCATTTTCGATTTGCGCGTCATATTTCCTTGCGTATTTACGTGCCTTTTTCCTAAACGGCAATATCTATGTCTGCAAATAATCTCGTTCCCGAATATTGAATATTATTACCAGAGTTCTTTTGTGATATGTAATTGTATCTACTGGAAAGAAATCCCCAATAATAATGTGCGTATTTTTTGGGCACAGCATATAATACTATGTAGGGTTTTACTCGACCATACGAACATATTTAACTAGCGATAACTTTGCAAGCGCGAAAATTAAATTTGCTGTTACATGTATTTCAATGTCGAGAGTATGGAAGAACAGATACCTAGTTATTTTCGTGAATTTCCGATGGTTAAATTAAAGTTGTTTATACTAGTGAAGGGAAGCTAGAGACCCAGATTCGATACCCAGTGCGGGCATGTACCTATGATTTTGTTTATTTTCAAAGTTACGTACTTACATTGCGAATTTGTAGTAGCCACACGCCTGGTATTGCTACTACCCCCACGTGCCCGGGACATGGTTTTTGAGATGGCCCAGCACCTATACTGTCCACGTTCTGACAGCTTAGTCGGCCTAGCCTACAGGAAAGACAAGTCAATATGTGCGGAGACAACCAAGCCGCGGGTTTTCTCACGATAAAGTATTCACACACCTCAGCAGCTCTTGAAATTGCCAATCCACGGTGGGCTTAGTGATTAAGCTCGTACTCTCTCTCTCTCTCTCTCTCTCTGAGAGAAGGTCTGTGCCTTGCAGTGAGACGTATATAGGCTACATAAAAAAAATCCTTACCTTAGCCAAGTAAGCCTTCATGTAGAAGTTGCCAAAGAGGACGATGAAGGATATCATATAGATGATGAGAACGTAGTGCATCCACAGTGGGAACTCGCAGCCTGTCCTGATGCCGTTGATGCCCAGGATCAGGGCACATGTGAACTGAATCTGAGGGACAACATAATGATGATTGATTGATAAAGTGGATGACATATTCAATTATTTGATTGATCGATCGTTTCATTAGCATAAACATAAAAATTTGCGAGAGCTGGAGCGTGAGTTCTCTTATTGTCTCAGTTGATTTGATGGACGCCTGGAAATATTGGCACTGCTGGAAAACTTGTACTCTCGCGCCTGGAATATTTTGGGTCTCACTGAATATATTGCCCAAAATTCTCAGCAGACTTTTGGTAATACTTAAATGTAATAGGGGTGTAAAAATAAATTAAGATAAAACAAGACCCTTCAGCGGTGGCAGCAGAAAGGTAGAAACCGGCTCATTCGGGAGGTCGTGGCTTTGAATCCCGGCATGTACCAATGACTTTGTTTTCTAAGTTACGTAGATTTGTCAAGTAACAGTAGCAGTACCACTCGCTTACTGTGAAGGAAAACATCGTGAAGAAACCTGAGTGTCTGAGGTGTTCACATACCTCAGCGCTGGAAATTGCCAATCCGCGATGGGCACGCGTGGTGATTAAGCCCGTACTCTCTCTCTCTCTCTCTGCAACTTTATGTAAGTCGCAGTTTCTGCGTTACTTTGAATAAAATAATTTTGACTTTGATTTTTTACACTCTGTATATCAACTTTTGACTTTGGCTTTGATTTTTTTACACTCTGTATAATATATCAACGAACAAGTTGCAACTTTTTCTCCAAGTTGTAGAATTCATGTGATGTTTAGTAATGTGATGTATTTACTGACTTCAGGTAATGGCCATATAATAGTGTAGGTAACATTGATGAATTATCTCATTAACAAGAAACATTTCGACCCTTTGAGGATGAAATGTCGTAAAAGCCATTTTGAGTGAAACGGGACTTTGAATGCAGTCTTACTCAGTTTTTCAAGCTCTTTCAATCTATATATTTCGTTTCCTCAAATTCGCACTAATGTGGCTTTTACCACCTTGATTTTAAACAGGCTTCACAGTTTTTTTTATCAAAATATGCTGTAAAAGACACTGATGCTACTAGATTTTTGCAGTAAGTATGTAGTACACTGTAGTACATTTTCTTATGGCTTAGGTATACTGCAAATTTTATATGTTTATTGGTTGTAATCCAACTTATTAGTACCTACCATTAGTACATTTTTTGCTGTAGCCGTTGGGTGCAGGTTTTTTTGCAACAAAGTACACCTGCAGGTATTTAACCTTTAAAGCCTTTATTGTGACAGGAATATTTATTAGCAGGTAAATCTCCTTCTCCTAATCGCAAAACCGCTGCCTTTCGACACAATAGGAATTTTAGCGGAGAAGTAGTTCACATAAGTGTCACACAACGCGTTGACAAAGGTGCTACATTTACACGATAGGCCAATTCATCATCACACAAGCTGTCGCTCATTATGGGCATTGTTCATAGTGGCATAAGTGGCCTAGAAGATCAATAAGACAGCATATCAACCTTTACATTTTAGTTGCAAGTCATCGGTAATGTAAGAGTTTATAGAGTGAATGGGTGTAGGCTGATGTGTTGTCACTTTGGCCCGTCACGTGGCGGCTAGACATTTAGCAAGCCATCTTATTATACCAAGACTTAAATATTTTTGTTTGGGTACTAATATGAACTGATAGACTCGTTAAACGAGTAAATATCCGTGCAAATTCAGTTTTTATCATAATAATATAATTTATTCTAAAGGATATTGATAAAAAGGCGTTTGCTTAGCATAAATTTTGTGTTGAACACAACGCTGACTTTCATCAAATCCTTGTTAAATTATAAGAATTAAATAATAACAATTATGTACAGTTGGACTTGTCTATAAAATACAAATACACCCATGAATTATTATATTCTTTTTGTTGCACTAACCCGTGCTGAGGACAATTTTAAAAACCTATTTAGAGGCTAAAAATTTCACCCATGCCGGGACTTGAACCCGGCATGGGTGGAATTTTGAGCCTCTAAATAGGTTTTTAAAACCCATGAATTAATTAAGTTAAATAAAAGACATATTAATCAGTTTTACGTTGAAATGAGAATTACCATCAATATAACCTAATGATCCAAAAAACAAAACAGAATTCAAACTATAATAAATCATGAACATAGCAACTCCCGAAATATTTCAATCAATAAAAGTATCAATACAAAATAAGTATTTAAAATTGTCATAAAAAATGGGGATAGAAAAGAAATACGGCAAATTATTTAAATTATGAATAAATAAATCAATCATTAGCTCAGTTGGGAGAGCGCTGGCACGGTTATCCAGAAGTCGCGGGTTCAAGTCCTGGCATGAGTGGAATTTTTAGCCTCTAAATAGGTTTTTAAAATTAATAGTCATAGTAAAAGTGCGGCATATTAGGGCAATTTTTATTTTAAATATCTACACCTACTATATTAGTCGCTCCTTTGTACGTAGGATAAACTTAATTTAAATTTTATACCATTTGGGTCTGCTCCTAAGACGAAGATGGAAGACATTACAAGGTCTGTACGAAAATCGCACTTCAGAATCACAGGAAGTTATAGTAACACTTACCAGTTGCAGGATAGTCAGGTACTTTTTCCACCAGAGATACTGGCTAACCCTGGGCCCGAAGACGGACAGGCCGTAGTACGTGTACATAAGGACGTGGATCCCGCTGTTTACCATCGCTGGCAGGAAAGCTGTCGGGTGGCTTGTTAGATGAGTACAACACAACATTGAATTCAGGACTCAAAGGTAGGTTCTAAAAGGCTCTGTCAAAATAATGGCTCTAACATTAATAATCGTCACACCATAGAAAAATTATTACACTACAGTAAAATAAACCCCCTACAATAAAAATAGGTACATCTGGCTTTAAAATAGGCGGTCTATTTTAAAGTTGTTTTTTTATATATTACAGCAGGAAAAAATATTTTGTGGGGTTTATTTTATCGCAGTGTAATAATGCTTTTACAGTGTGAAGTAGCATTTTTAATGTTCCACTGTAAAATAAAGGTTCACCGCATAATGGCGCTTTACAATCTTTAAGGTTTGAAAGTGGCTTTAAAATGTGTAATAATTTTGTCGAAGTTTCACGTCTTGAGAGCTCAGTGGTTTTGTGTCAAGACCCTTATATACAGGATACGGGTTCGGTCCACTCCTCTTCGTTTTAAAGTTAACAGAATATTTTCTTAAGTTAAAAGTTGCAATTCTAAAGATGGTTTATCCAAAAAATTATATTAAGATCATAAGTTATAGTTGGAAACCTCTATTTTAAGCACATTGAAATATACTCCATTGAACTTTGGGATGTTACAAAAGGGTCAGGTAAAACTTATGGGGTTATTCCACCCATCAATGCAAACAATACTATAAACATCAGTTGCTGCGTACGTGATAAGATATCGCATATCATATTATCCTATTTCATCTTAATAATAATAATATCTTAATACTCACTAGAACCGCTGGGCACCCACTTGATCCCGATCCACCAGAAGCTGAACATGGAGGAGTGATGATACACATGGAGAAACGTGAGCTGCTCGTCCTTCTTCCTTAGGATGAAGAAGAACGTGTCGCAGAATTCCAGAAGCTTCGAGAAGTAGTACCACCACACCGCGTCTGCTATCTGGAAAGAAGATATTGCGTTCTTCTTATTTGAATGAGTGGTGAGGCTGCTGATGCTTTTGGTTTTGTCAAATATCTTGCAGATATCTCGCTACTTCTTTTGCACGGGAGGTGGACCTCATGAGGTCATCGTGGGTGCAAGGTGGACAAAAATTTACTGACAGCTGCAATATTGGTAAAGTGCGCAAAGAATAATGGGCAATTTCGTGTGGACCCCGTACCCACCCTTGTAGCATTATAGACTGTGCTAAAGGAAAAGACGTAACCATATAATATTTAAACTGGCTCTGAGGTGTGTTTTAGAGGAATCTTGATTTTATAAATAAGACCGTTAGTGTCATTTAGAAGAGGTATATTGGAAACACTAAACAAACAAATAAAAATAAACAAACAAATCAATGAATGAATTTGACAAAGAAGTTACAATTACTTATTTTTTCCATCGAAACGCGCGCGTCGATGGCGCGAGGGGTGGATTTACAAAAGATTCCGGCATATTTTAACGTATAATGTTAACTTTTTTCTTCAGTAAGCTGCAAAGTTCAATAACTTGTTTCTTCAGTAAGCTGCAAAGTAGCTGAAAAAAAAGTATTTTCAAAGACCTCCGCCTTTGCACAACTTTTTTATCACAAGCCTGTTATTTAACTTTAATAATGTTTGTTTGTAATGTTTTTTATTGTGCAACAAACAAACATTTCTAATGGTATAGGTCACAAATTCAGTTTTTTTTTGTCTAGTGCTCGTGTTAACCTCAAAAAATACTATAGGTCTCAAGTTGCTACAAGGGTAGGAACGTTATGAATAATATATTTTTTATGAAATTATATAGGTGAAATTATATCCCAGATATTAGAAAACATAAAAATCTGAGAATAACCTCATAAAACAAAAGATGTTGCCAAACATAAATTCTAATTGGGTTATAAACCCAGAGTTGGCGCGGCAGCCAAATGGTCCACTGTTCGCACCTTTCTTCACCTCCCCCGCGGACACCCGAGAGCGGTGTTGACTTTTCCTTCTTAAAAGATTGTGAGCACGTAATTTTGCCTTCGCTTTCATTACATTTTTATTGCAACAGTATATTCATTAAAGTACAACAAAGTTCACACTCAATATCTTTCATTTACCTATCATAACACCCAGATGTAAAAATAAACTGAGAAAAAACTCACGGAACAAACTGTTTCGGTGTAAGATGTTTTGCCAAGCTATTTTATTTATTTCTTTGGTACAGTAGAAAAATATACATTACATCTAGGTATGACACAATACGGAAAGTTCTGATGTATATTTCCATTATAAATGTACACAGCCTTCGCTTAAACTAGAAACAATTACTTAAATACTAGAAAGGTGGATGCAAGAAAAAACAATTTTTTTAAACTTTTATAACTTGTTATTTATTTTTAAATTTGACTAACAATGTTTAACAAAACCTAAAAACATTTACTGATTTAACATTTAAATATGCTGATTAAATCTTAAAAAAATCTATTTCTGGGTCTTTACTTAATACACCGCTATAACTCTGACGTGCTCTGACAGATTCTATTAAGGGGCTCCAGGGTCCTAAAAATGACTATTTACATAATTGAGAGATTGACTGACACTTTTTGAAAATTTGATCTGTAAAAAAAGATATGATTTTTTTTCCTCGGTGACGCTAGTGTTACCCCCTGGGCCCCCTTAATAGAAGAATGCGAGCCTATATTCCGTGTGGCGCCGGATTAAGAATAGCATCACTCGATTTCCTTCCGTGGATGTCGTAGAAGGCGACTAAGGAAATCAATTACCAGGAGACGGGCAGCAGCGTCTTCCTGAGATTCCAACCGCATCCTGCGATCGCCAACCCACCTGCCAAGCGTGGCGATTATGGGAAAACCCCTCATGGTTATGAAAACCACGAGGGAGGCCTATGTCCTGCAGTGGGCGTCAAATGGTTGATGATGATGATGATGAGCCTATATTTGTTCTAGCCTAAGCTCCGCGTAATATTTTGCTGATGGGTTTTCTGGTGGTATTGTGGTGGACCGTAATAGATAACTATAATAAAAACCACAAAACAGATTGCTTAGGGGCCTGTTTCATAGAACTTCAATTCATGGTTTACTGTAACAATTCGATGCACTGCTAACTTAAATCGATGCACGGCTAATTTTATGAGATGCACTGCTAATTTAATTCGATGCACGGCTAATTTTATGAGACGTCATCATCAACCAATTATGTCCCCACCGAGGGGCACGGGTCTCTTCCCTGAGGAAGGTATAGGCCATACTCCACCACGGGGGCCAAGTCCGGATTGGTGGAGGCTTGTAGACTAGTGGCTCGTCTACTGTCAGAAGTTGTCCATCCGCCCTAAGGCCTCTGACTTGGCTTAACGACTGCCATCTATCGACGGCAGCCGGCACCAACAGCTTAACGTGCCTTGCGAAGCACGGAACCGCTCGGAAAAATGCCACTAGCGTTAGGCATAGACGGCGACCCATCCATGCACTGAACGCGCCCTGTGTTGCTTAACCTTCGTGATCGTTTAAGATCACTCAGGCAGCCGGGGCTACGAGCGATTTTATGAGACGTACTGCTAATTTAATTCGATACACTGCTAACTTAATTCGATGCACGGCTAATTTTATGAGATGCACTGTTAATTTAATTCGATCACACAGTTGATCAACCCACAGTTTAACACGTATGTAGGAAGACTTGGAATCGCGATGTTATATAATAAACGGTCTAGCGGCAACGCTTGACTACAAAAACAGAGGTCGTGGATTCAATTCCTGCTTGAGGCCAGCGTACTTAATTTGTACTCAGTAATGGCCTTCGTCTGGGTACATTTGTGATGTCCTTGCCTGGTTACTACAGCACAGAGTATCCTAATCGTATTTTGGGACCATGACAAGTGATGATATCGTGGGGAAGATATTTTATTTTATTTATTGCATTCATCATCATCAACCCATTATGTCCCCACCAAGGGGCACGGGTCTCTTCCCTGAGGAAGGTATAGGCCATACTCCACCACGGGGGCCAAGTCCGGATTGGTGGAGGCTTGTAGACTAGTAGCTCGTCTACTGTCAGAAGTTGTCAAGCCGCCCTAAGGCCTCTGACTTGGCTTAACGACTGCCATCTATCGACGGCAGCCGGCACCAACAGCTTAACGTGCCTTGCGAAGCACGGAACCGCTCGGAAAAATGCCACTAGCGTTAGGCATAGACGGCGACCCATCCATGCACTGAACGCGCCCAGTGTTGCTTAACCTTCGTGATCGTTTTTAAGATCACTCAGGCAGCCGGGGCTACGAGCAATTCTATTATTTATTGCATTACACAACAGATAAGTAACATTGCATGTTATAATATCATGACGAAAGCTTATAATTTATTTACATATCCTTTAACGTGTGATGACAGCATGGTAGCATATTGGCTTTTTATAAAAAGAAAAACCGGCCGAGTGCGTGTCGGGCCACGCGTAGTGTAAGGTTCCGTAGAAAGTGGGGTTTTTGACTTGCTTTACAAAACTAATTACTCCGTCAAAGTTATTTTCAATGGATTGTGTACTAAATTTTCCTTTTTTAAGTTGGTCGCCTATAATTACTCGTTAACTTGTAAAGCCTACTTAGCCGTGATATTTTAATTTCAATTTCATTATATAATGTGCTACTGCCCTAAATTTTTTCATGGTTCTACAATCAACCATTTAGCCGGGAGAGGGGGGACGCCCTACTCCAACAAAAAATTGCGCTTTGATGCTAAATATTTTGCAAAATCCTAAATTGAAAAATGGTTTTCCTACACTCACAGATTTTTTTTTAAACGACCAATCCAACGATACCTTTTACTATGGTATAAGCCACAAAAAATGCATCTCTAATTTAGGCGAGGGTACACAAAAAAAAAATTGATACCGTTTTAAAAACCTATTTAAAAATTGATATTATGTATATCTATGTTCACGCCATCGTGACGACTACTGAATAGCCGCGTACTGACTGACCGAGCAGCCTCGCGAGGCAAAGCGTCGGTCAGTCAGTACCTCGGGCGAGGCAAATACATGTCCAGCCTTCGGGCGAGCGTGCATCGGCCGGAGCCGTGCGTTGTCGGTTTTTGTCCATGCTCAAAGGCGCCTCAGTCCGTTTGCCGCGCTCACTCAAGACGGTTGCATTTCGCCTCGCTTGTTCGTCGCAGGTTACCGTCGTGGATAAGAAAGAAAGAAAGAAAGAGGATATTTATTTAAATTGTCACAGAAACACAAAGTAAACAAAAGGTACACAAACAAAAGACACAAACGTCAACAAAACAGAGATAAAACAAATCAATCGAGAAGAGAACATGTGAGGCATATAGAGTCAAAGGCAGCCGGGTACCATACAGTAATGTATGGCACCCAGCCACCTCGGACCTCAAACGCCTCAGGTGCCTCCGTGACAACAAAAAAGGGGCTCCAACTCAGCATACTTTACTGGTGTGTGCTATGGTTAGCATAACACCAGCAAAACTGATTTTCAGTTGGGACCATTCCTTGGCACCCGGAACGTGGTACTTAGGTACATACACACATACATACATACATACATACATACACACATCTCACTATAGAAATACAAATAATAATAACTACTTATATGAATACCCATAAATATGCTGTAAAATTAAATAAATGTACTAAATATACTAAGCTTATATTAAATACTAACACCATTGCAATTACGATTTACAATAAATAATAAATACATACACAATAAGTGCTGGATTAGGGAGGGGCTTTCTGCATTTCCAGCAAATAGCTTCCAAACTTGCGCTTGAAAGCATATTTACTAGTAGTGGCATGGATAGGAGGAGGAATATCATTCCAGCACTTGGATGCCGCAAATCTGAAACTGCCTCGGAACGCTGCCGTTCGGTGCAGTGGCAGAATGGCCCTCACTTTGTAGTACCTAGCCTGACTAGACCAAGTGAGCTTACTAAACAAGTAAAAAGGGGTTTCATACCGCACAACACCGAACAGCAACGTGGCAAGGTGCAGTTGCCGGCGCGCCTGCATGTTTAGCAGATTTGCGTCACACAGGTACGGAGTGATGTGGGAGCGGGGAGGGATCCGGAAACAATAACGTGCACATGCGTTTTGCACACGTTGTATAAGCCTTTTTGTACGACCAAGGATACAACCATGGATGACCACATCACAGTAGTTTAGCCTGGATAATACAAGCGATTCACAAAGGTGAACACGCAAATCCACACTTAGGTAATCTCGTATATTATACAATAACTTGAGGCGATAGAAGCAGTTACTCACAACTCGCAGTATGTGCTTCTCAAAGCGTAGCTCAGGATCAATAAGTAAGCCGAGATTACATGCTTCTTCTACCCGTGCTATGGGGTGACCCTCAATAGCAACATCATTTGTCGACAGGGCTTCCAGTGTATTCCGAATTTGATTTTTAGTTCCAAGTACTATGTACTTGGACTTACCAGGATTCAGGACTAAACAGTTTCTCCTCGACCAGGCAGCAATACGATCGAGGTCCGAATTTATGTTATGTACTGCAACAGCTGCATCCATTGGGACACTTGAAGTGTATAACTGGACGTCATCAGCGTACAAGTGGTAGTGGTCGCTGCTCTTTATGCTATCAATAATATCATACAACAGGATAAAGAGCAACGTCTTTAATTAATACAACTACACGGTGAATATAGATGACTTTGGGACGCGCAATGTCCCGATTATACTAACAGAGGACTAAGACAAGATGCATGGAGAAATATATGTCAGGAAATGATGATTCTAATAGCTGACATAAAGAAAACGTTTAGGTGTCCGTTTTTTTTTTTCTTTACAAGCGGTAGGATTATTAGAAAGGCAGTGGTGGCGATAGTTTTTCGGACGTGCGGCCTCATGGCGATCTTGAGCAAAACTGGCTCGGCCTTTCCTCACGCAGCAAATTAAAACTAACACAAGGCTGCCTCGCGCGGCAACCGTGGCGTGGCATACGCCCGAGGCTGCCTCGCGAGGCTGTTCGCCCAGTGAGTACGCGGCTATTGACAAATTTCAATCACTCAATTCAAAAATGCATCTCGTCGGGCGATTAACCCGGCCTTCCTTCACAGTCACTCATTAAACGGTACCGATTGTGCACGCGCTGCTCTGATAACCACACCCCGAGCCCCGCGCGACGAAAACTCTTTCGTGCAGCGAAATCAGTGAACAGACTGGCCAGTTCTGGGCTGTCTACTCATCAGCTCACCCAATAAAACGTCTCATCGTCGGCTCAGCTCATCTACAAGAAAGAGAAGCAGCTTACCGGCCCAACCAGCTCATTCTCCCATCCCGGTAAGTCCTTTCCTTTTCCTTGCACATCAGCCCGTCTGCCCATCCGCTCACATCAGGTGTGAGCCTTACAACCGCACATCCCTTTTGGTCCTTCGATCCTTTGAACCCCTGGAATACTGTCCATAAGCCCAATATCCACTCGCGATATTGAGCAAAACCCACCCACATTGTAAAAAAATTATAATTTTATGTCCTTTCTTCTCGCCTGCGCTGGTTTAGTTCGTAATTGCAGTGTAAGCTTAGCCCATATTTAACTATTAAAATTAATTTAGCCCATATATCAGCCTAAAGTACATACCTACCCGGTAGCTTCTCCCTGTCGGCCATCCCATACATACGTCAAGTCTAAAGGTCACATAACCTACCCATAGTAAATACCCATTCTCAGTCCCATCATAAGAACAATCCACTTTAGTTCTTAATTCCATAGAATACGGGTTGGTACCCGCCCGAAAGGTGGAGATTTTTTGTAAGGTAGGTATTTTAAATGTTCACAAAAGCGACGTGTGTGATTGCAACATAGTAACCACAGAAGTTAGTTCAAGATTGTTACATCGTTTACTTATCGGCATTATTGTGATATGAGTCGACGTAATACCTATAACTTGCGTCCGTCACCTTGTTACCTACATAACATTCAGCTCATAATAATAGTTTCAAAATAGTTGTATAGTTTTGATTGTAGTATTTTTAGTCTGTCACTATGGGACTCATAAGAAGGCTCAAGGTCACGCAACGAGCTATGGAAAGGGCTATGCTCGGAATTTCTCTACGAGATCGAATCAGAAATGATGAGATCCGTAGACGAACGAAAGTCGTTGACATAGCCCAGCGGATTAGTAAGTTGAAGTGGCAGTGGGCGGGGCATATAGCACGCAGAACTGATGGCCGATGGGGCCGAAAGGTTCTCGAATGGAGACCACATATCGGCAAGCGCAGCGTAGGACGACCAGCCACAAGATGGACAGATCACCTCATCCAAGTGGCAGGAAGGCGCTGGATGCAGGCCGCTTCCAACTGGTCTTTTTGGAAATCCATGGAGGAGGCCTATGTCCAGCAGTGGACGTCTTGTGGCTAAATGATGATGATGATTTTTGGTATTCTGGTGGCATAACAACGCAATCGGCTCAAAGTGTTACTTAATTTAATTATCGCGAATTTAGCGTAGGCTCAGCGGTAATTTATTATTAGTTCTGCTTTGATCAATTTAGCACACACATACTCAGCTCACACACACACAACTTTACCCACACACGATTATGTGTGTGGGTAAAGTTGAACTATTAAAGCATAGTCGCACGACTTCCCTTTGCCGTTTTTTGAGTTTCTAATCGTTTAACTTGGATTATTTCTCGATCACAACGTGAACTCGAAATTATCCCATCCTCAGATAGCTCCAAATCCGGATTCTTTATTACACCATACGACTTAGTAATCTCCATAGCCCGGTAACATTTGCAGTCCTTATCATTAGAGGTTTTATTGTCAATTAGTTTTTGGACACTACTGTTATTATTAAATTGTATGGTTACTTTGTATGGGTTAAATACTTAATTCCCACTGTAATAGCGATTTCTTCCTGTTTTAACAACCTTGCTAAGCCAAATTGTTTCGGGAGCACTTCTTTAGAGCTTACGCAAATTTCAACTTTGTCTTCAACTATTCTTGTCATTATCTTCTCCGTGGAGTATTACTTTTTTTCCTCTTCTTCAAACCACTGTCCATAACCCTTCTTAATCTTTTACTCGATCCCTCTTTATGATAACTGTTGCTCGTTTCTCCTACTATCGCTCTTTCGATTCTGCTACTATTCTCGTTTTCCATTCTGTTCTTGTCCAACTGTCCCGATAAGCCTAGGCCTCCAGTTACTAACAATCGCCCTATGTCATCTTCACTATCCTCACACTCGACCACCCTACTATTCATACTTAAGTAGTCTAAACAGCAAGGTTATGGACATTTTATTTAGCGAGCGAAGATAAACCGATTCGCGTAACTGCAGAGCAACACTGACCCTAGGTCAGTGATGACTAAGATTTTTTTCAATCGGGTTTTTCTTTCATAGTTACAGCAAAACTGAGTTTATCGGTATCACGTCTCATTACCTTGCTGGAGAACGTGGTTTCGCTTCCCACCGGGGGGCGCCATACATTTGTACACATGGCTTCATTCTGGTGTATTTCAATGTTTTCCGCCCTGGTTACCGCAGCACAGGGTATCCTAGTTTGGGACCAAGACAGTGACTATATTGTGTGGAAGTTATTATTAAATTAGGTTTACCGTAAAATTATGAAATAACCGTGATTTAGAAAATATTCCTCACAAAGTGTCGAGTTTTCTGAATTCATCTCCAATTCAAAAATCCTGTACAAAAATCATAGCAATCCGACTTACAGACGGACGGACATGGCGGAACTATAAGGATTACTTGAATACGGAACCCTAAAAATCTATGACTTTCTAACAATCTATATAACATCACCACGTTTCAGCGTTGGCTCAACAGGTTTCAAAATCAAAATGTTTTTATTCAAAGTAACACAGAAACTCTTAATGACCGTTACAAGTTAAACTAGGTGTCAATTTCATAAAAAATCATCCCTATTAATTGTAGATTAGGGGTACCATAAAAAGATTATTTTACCGTTTTATATACATCTGTGACAAATTTCAGCTTTCTAGTCCAACTGAGCAAAGCCATGGACTT
>OX370994.1:4964711-5125496 GCA_947308005.1 Yponomeuta malinellus
TTTAAAAAGTCAAGTAATAATAATTCTTCAACAGCATGAGTATGTACCAGTACGGGCAGTAGCGTATCGTATATTGAGTACACGAGCAAAGACGAGCTCAGGACTAATTTACCACTGCACAGATATATCCTGCGACTCTTTTTGTTGTGTTTTAGGGCCGGTTTCTGAATTGAGGATTTCACTAAGTAAATACTTAAGTTACGTTCTGTCACGCTTTTTTCTGAGAAATTCGAAGAGACAGCACTGCAGTTAACTATTAACTACTAACTTAGCGAAATTCTCAATTCAGAAACTGGCTATTAGTGTATTATTCTTTAGCTCATTTCTTATCAATTGTAATATGTACGTCCTTCGTAAAAAAGTATTGGTATATTGATGTATTTGTCGATGGAAATAAATCTCTATCGATATTTCCTCTTTGCGTATTCCATCACTGTGACGAAGCCTTTTTCGACAGAAGGAAATCTTGAAGGAATCAATCTGTTTACCCCATCCTTTTTGGAGTTTTGTGAAGAAGCGAGTACACAAACAATTTCCCTACTACGACGTTTTGAAACAGTTTCCTACAGGTAAATACGGCTTGGTGTCAAGGATTTGTGTTGCTACAATCTACGAAAGCTTCAGAATGTAAACGCCGTAGCAAATCTACCTCTTCATTAAACTTCTTCGATAAATTTTGTAATGAAAAAGTAACAAACTGAAGGATATATTTGTTCAACCATATTTTTTTTACACTAGACAGCAGTGTTACGTAACAGGCATTTCTTTAATTCCTACACAGGTCTCTTCAGCTCCCACGAAGCGTATTTTCCCGCCTCGTTCATGAGAAACATTTATACTCCTGTGGTTTAAAATCGCATAAAAAAAACCTACATTCCAAAGAGTCGTCCCCATACCGCGTTTGAAATAAATTGGAAGCATCAGCAATAAAAAAATCTCATTATACAGGGGAGTGATCAAAGGCGTATCGTTTATATGTTTGCCCAAGTATCGCGAGGTGCCTTAAGCCACGTCTCACCTGCGGGTTTTTACTTGTTTCTGAGGATATTGTTCGTGTAAATTGGACGTGAATTTTCTTTCGACCATTTTAATAATTTCACGTACTTATATTAAAGCCATCGTCACGACAGAAGATACTGTGTCTAGTAGCAAAAGGTCTAGTAGTGAAAGTAAGTAAACAAAGAAAGATTGACGACCTTGTGGCGGAGCGGTAGTGCATCTGCATACCATGCGAGAGGTCCCGGGTTCGAATCCCGGCTGGGGACAAAAAAAAACCCAGGTCTTGGATGTTTACATGTTTGTGACGTCGCTGTTTCTGGTTCCCACGACACACGGTATCCTAGTGTGGGGCCAGAAGCAATGTATGTGCCTGTATGTAAATGTTTATGTTTATGTTTATTTAATACCCTTTCAGTAAGAAAGATCCGAGTACGAAAAGGCGATAAATCAAAAGTTACACTAGTCTCTTAACCTACATAAAGATGATAACATTCGGGCAAGATAAAAAGTCGATGTGGCTTAATGCTAACGCCAGACTTACCTCCGCAGCCATGTTTCAGATCATAAATACAGCCGAAGCCTGATAAGCTGTGCCTAAAAAAGTATTGTTATCTAGGCTCAGAGGCGCGCCGACTTGTTGGTGTTCAGCTTAACTCTCTTGAGATAATATTGCCTTAAAAGTGAAACTTAGCATCACAAAATGAAAACCGGTCTGTAGTTTCTCACATCTCACAAGCTTAATGAATGTGAAACTACACGACAGCAGGCTAACGGTCTCATTTATAAGAAATGACTCCACTAAAACAGTCCTCAGTTAGACTTATGGTGGTCTTAAGACAGGTCTTAACTAATTTTTGATTTATAAAGTAAAATCTCCGTTTTAGATCCGGATAAATCTGTGAATGCATTTATCAGCGTTTTAGCAAAAACTTTTTGTAAATAATAAAGTAATACCTTAGTTACACGGCGTTTTGCTTAAAGGAGTCTCTTAGAGAGGAACTACTTATTTTTTATAAATAAGCCCCTACGGCTATAGATTAGGTAAGAGGTCTGAAGTTTAGTTTATCCGTTCCTGTAACAATCTTAATTCATTATTGGCATATGTATTGTAGTTTTGGGTAGGTATTTATATTAATATTATTTTGTTATTTGTGTAAATATGTATGTAGTAAATTATGTGCACGTGCGTAGATCCGTTTCACACCTCCGCTCCGACTCTCCAAGGTTTGCTGGAAGAAATCTCTCACGGAGATTAGCTCGCCATTGTACATGTGCTTTCTTTTGTTAGCATTCCTGTACTGTGTTCTCGTGTGCGCAATAAAGTATAATAGTAATCTTAAACTATAATAGTTTCTTAAGCTATAAAAAATCTGTAACGATTAAAATTCAGACTGCAAAGACCACAATACGTAGATTCAAAATTAACCCACTGAACTTAAGCTCAATTAGCTGATGAATTCTCATTTCATACTCCAACAGACCTTATGTCGTGAAACTTTTGTCATAAAATGGGAAAACGGACGCCGTTATGACAATGGCATCCCGTGAGCTCTCAATTTAACTGCTGGGCTATCACTTGCTTCCTCGTTGCTTCCCTTTGACTGCCTCGTTGGTCTAGCTGTTAAGGCGCTTAGCTACCAAAATAGAGGTCGTGGGTTTGATCCCCACTGGAAGCCGCCGTACTTTTTGTACAAATGGCCTCAGTCTGGGTGTATTTTCATGTTTGTGACGTCCTTGCCTGGTTACCATAGCACAGAGTATCCTAGTTTGGAACCAGGACAAGTGATTCTATTCTGTGGAAGTTTTTATTATTATTAGTTAATATTGACCCTACGGGAGCAGACAGCACATTTTGAAAAGTTACAAATACGCTCGTAAGGCAACTGAATAGAGTGCACGTGTGTAAAGTTTGATGTGATTTCGGTTGTAACCAACAGCCTTCTTACCCTCGATGTTATTGTGTATCAAGTTGCGCCACTATCAAGTGTATTATTAGTGTGGTATTTCTATCGGTTAACATGGTAGTCAAGCTACCAAAACAGTACTTGTAGTATAAGGCAATAAATCTTTGGCCTTTGCATCTACGTAATGAGATGATTTATACAGCCAGTGGCACCTTCACTCACACTAGATGGGTGAAGGGACCATTCGGACGCTGCAGTGCCTGGGACATTGTTTTTAGATGGAGTAGGCTTGCCCAGCACCTACACCGTCCTGACAGCTTAGTCGGCCTAGCTCAAAGGAAACACAAGTCAATACGTGCGGAGCCAACCAAGGCGCGGATTTCCTCACGATGTTTTCCTTCAGAGTTAGCTTGTGATATCGCTACTACAAATTCGCAGATGTACATAACTTTGAAAATATGCAAATGTCATAGGTACATCGCTAAGGGAGCGTTTTAAAGAAATAGGAATTCTTACACTGGCTTGCCAATATATATTCGATAATATAATGTATGTCCGTAAAAATATAACAATGTTCAAATTAAATAGGGACGTCCATAACGTAAACACTAGAAATAGAAATAAGCTTGCTTATTCTAAATTTCGTTTAGCTAAGGTAAATACATCGTTTGTAGGCTATTGCGTTCGTTTTTATAACAGAATTCCAGAAAATTTTCTATCCTTTTCTGAAAATAAATTTAAAACATTCATTAAACAATCGCTATGTAAAAAAGCCTATTATAGAATAGACGAGTATATGAACGATATAAGCCCTAGGTAGTAAACCAATTCCACTGCGATTTCATTGTTATTTAATTATCTATTAATATCATAATTTACTTAGTTTTAAAAACGTGTACTGACATTTTATAGCACACATTTTATAGCTGACAAAAACTCAATCTGCAGGTTTGCTAAAGGTCATTCGAATGGTGGCGTAGTGGCCGGGTCACCTATCTCCCTCTAAAATGCATTAATGTTTTTCCTACTTTTGTAAGAAGTGTTATTTAAGCTTTTAAAGTTATTGGTGGCTATCACGGAATCATATCATATAGGGTTTGATGTATAAGTTTAAGATGATTTGAGAATAGATGGTCAGAGTGGAGTTATTTTTTTTTCCGCTGCCTTTTTCAGCCTTTTACAGAATGTAAATTCGTTACGTTGAAATAAATTATTGATTTCTGATTTCTGATTTCATGCCCGAACTGGGAATCGAACCTGGGTCCTCTCACTTGCGAGTCCATTGTTCTAACCACTGGGCTACCATCGCTACCATAAGACAATATTACTTATCAAATTTTATAGTTCTAGGTCAACGGAAAGTATAAATATTGATTCCCTTGAGTGTCGAAACAAACGTTTTTATCACATCTATTCAAAAAGAAGTTTAGTCCTCGTAAACAGGGATCAAAATAGCTCTCTGATCCCTTGGGATGAAAAGTGATTTGAATTTGGAATGTGGATATTTTTAGTGAAAGTTCCAATCATCAAAGGGATCAATCACGAACATTGTATGAACAAGTAACTGGCTGTGTGACAAAGAAACCGCGCGCACAAGCCAAATTAAAAAATAAAAGACGCGCGAAATCGATTTCTCCGCCTTTGTTCGTAATTGTTTTTTTTGTGTGTATTTTGTTTTACTTTGTTGTAGGTTTTAATTAAGTGTGTTCTAGCAATAAATGTCTCTTTATTTCTTTCTAATTGTTTACGTATCAAATTTTCGGATTTTAATAAGTTCTTATAAAAAAATTGTGAGTCTCCAAGTAGTGAGAATGAAAGTATTCTATTAACTCCAGAGAACAATGTATCGGATGCTAAAAATGTGGTACAAACGTTCTAAACATTCTCAGAGCCTATTCTTGCCTGCCCATCACTAAACACAAGTTAAATCAAGGCTCCGATATGACACTTAAGCTGCTAAAGGTTAATGGGCCATTCGGACTCAGACTTTTCTTTTTATGATTCTTCCCATTGGTGAAAGAGAAAAGTTTTGTAATTAATTTTATTTTTGTCGTAAAACACTGACGTGATTAGTTAAGTTCGTGCTGTACAATTTGTTCACTTAAAATTTTCTACTTTCCCATTTGACTCACGGTCAATTGAATCATTCAACTGGCTTTCGACAGTACATGCTTAGTCTGCCGACAGCTAATATGAGTGAGATAATATAACAATATTCTTTGTGATTAAGTAGAGTTCATAATATCAGTTAGTGGCCTTTAGTTTTCGATAAAAACTTGTCCATATTTCGAAAATCAAGTCAATACTTCCTGTGTCGGAGAAAACTCAAAATTGGAGAGTAATAAAAGTGTGTGAAAAACGCTGTTTCCGTTAATATTAATAATAGTACATTCGCTAGAGCAGATATCAACATATATGGAGTAGCTAATTCTTTTTGAGATGTTAGAGTTGACGTCATGACAAAATTGTATGTGCCGATGAGTAAAATAACCGCCTAATGTTTCACTGCACCTGCTATCGCGCACGTGTTACAAATTATTGGATACAGACATTTTACCTGAGCTCAAACCTAACAAGGACTCAGACAAAGATGCAAAAAAACCAAAAGTGAGCCCAAAATATTGGAGTTGATAAATGACCAATCTATCTATCTGATATAATAAAAGGCAAAGTCCTGACTGACTAATCAACGCCCGGCTTGACACCCAGCAGTTGGACTCAGAAAGCTTAAATTTTGCACAGTGTCCTTCTATGACGTAAGTTAGAAAATGAGGCCGCGTTTTACGAAATTCAACCTCTAAAGGGGTAAAAGAAGGTATCAAAGTATATTAAATGTCATAAGCAAATATTTAGAATAATAGAATCGCTCGTAGCCCCGGCTGCCTGACTGATCTTAAACGATCACGAAGGTTAAGCAACACAGGGCGCGTTCAGTGCATGGATGGGTCGCCGTCTATGCCTAACGCTAGTGGCATTTTTCCGAGCGGTTCCGTGCTTCGCAAGGCACGTTAAGCTGTTGGTGCCGGCTGCCGTCGATAGATGGCAGTCGTTAAGCCAAGTCAGAGGCCTTAGGGCGGCTTGACAACTTCTGACAGTAGACGAGCCACTAGTCTACAAGCCTCCACCAATCTGGACTTGGCCCCCGTGGTGGAGTATGGCCTATACCTTCCTCAGGGAAGAGACCCGTGCTCCTCGGTGGGGACATAATGGGTTGATGATGAGCAAATATTTTGTCATTAAATTTTAGGTACCCACACTATTTATGTCGTTCGTGATGGATTACCACACTCCTAAGGATTTGAATATTACCATACACTTCCAATGACAATTAAAAAGTCACATGGACAGAAATTGAGAACCGCAGGAATTGATCTTACGGTGCTTCTTGCACAGCCAGTTTTACATTGCCTGTTTTGTGAGCTCTCTTAGCATGTTAGCACCTGAGGAAAGAACGTCTTACGTAGTATATAAGGAGATTGTACTATATGTTTATTTGTTTAAAGAATTTATTAATGATACACAATTATATTTACATTTCAAAAGGCTTCACTTAAACCTTATTGGGTTTTTGTGTGATGCCTGAGCCGCTTTTGCTCGCTTTTTTAACACACAATACTAAGTTACGTATACATGATGCAATACAATAATATTATTATTGAATAATATACTATTCAATAAAATATTTCTTTACCAGGACTTTAATTTGATTGGGTTTCAGAGAAACAAGATTACAAACCAATTTTTTTTGGCAGTTGGTTGAGTATATTCGGTAGCATAAAGTCTACTGTTCTTTTTCCGTAGGTATTGTTATATTTAGGTACATTATATGTAGGTAGGTAATCAAGCCTTCTAAGTGAACCTGATCTTTTTTTCTTATAATTTCAAGAAATTAATCACATCCAGTATTATACAAAACGCGTAGTTATAGCCCCAGTTTTCGGATGTTACAATAGGGGCACGAGTTGTTTAAAAAAAAAGTTTTTTTTTTTTTTATCTTTTATTTATTTATGGAGGGCTTGGTACAGTATATTCCGACCATGTCGCCCTCATCGGAGCAGAAACAACAAGTCTTAATAACTTAATTACTACTTACTTACTAGGTTACGACTACTCCCTACCTTAGATATTATTGCTTCTTCTCTTAATACCACACAATGCAACCTTATACAGTGATAGAGCTAAATTTGTTAGAGGAGAACTTAAAGCACTATTGCAACCACCTATTTCATAAAACATTGCATTATCGTATACACTTCTTCTCTCCGCTTCGTTCCGAACACACTCCATCAACAAATGATACACGTCTTCTTCGACATTGCACTCAGAGCAATTCGGAGACTCTGTTTTTCGCATTAGGTATCCAAACTTATTTAATGGAATGTGTCCCGATCGAAGTCTAAGAGCTATTACTATTTGTGATCTTTTTAGGGTACATTTATCAAACCATGGAATGCACAAAGGATTGTCCTGTATTGTTTTGTACCAAATGCCCTTCTCTAACGACCTCTCATCAAAATACTCTTTCCATAGCGTCGAACATTTACGCTTTACCTTTGGAATGAGATCGGTAAAGAAAGGCAGGCACATTAATTCTTCTCCCTCAGTAGCCGCTTGTTTAGCCAAAGCATCAACAGTTTCATTGCCTTCTAAGCCGACATGAGACGGGATCCACTGTAACTTAACTGATCTATGAGTAGCTTTTATTTCTTGTATCAGATTTATGATAGTGTAGGCTACGGGGGTTCCTCGAAAAGTCGAGGTGCAACGGGCCAGATGTTGCAGGGCACTTTTAGAGTTAGTTAGTATTACAAATGCATCACAGTCTATAGACTTTGAGTACGATAATGCTTCCGATATGGCTAACAGCTCCAGATACATTATTGACACATTTGAGTCGACGTTAAATTTCATAAAGGTATTACTTTGAGGGTCAAAAAAAGCAACTCCTTTAGCTTCTTCATCTTTTGAACCATCTGTGTATAGTTGGTAATCGTTAGGATAATTATCTTTTAACATTTTTGTGCATTTATATTTTAATTCAATTTCATTAATTTTATGTTTGGCTCTCTCAATGCCCTCTATGTTACTATAAATTACACTTTTAAGATCTATGTAACTCACCCACGTGTCCATGGAGAATATACCTATCAATGGGTCCGAGTGAATGGGAAATTCTTTGAGGAAGTTGTGAACTGTGGCTAAAAGTGGTTTTGTCTTTCCACTCCAGTAAGGTCTCTCAGAAGCTCTGGCCAGTTTATCTATAGTATCAATGGAAGCATCGCTAATTGATTTCGATCTTAACCAATACCTACCAGCTAAATACCAACGTCGGATGTGTAGTGGTTGGAGAGACAGCTCGCTTTCCATCACGTGTACTGGAGTGGACTTAATAAAACCACCAATAGTCCTCATAGCTTGGTTTTGAATTTTCTCTAATTTGTATAAGTTACATTTAGCACTATTGTGAAACAAAAAACTAGCATAATCTAATCGGCTTCTAATCAATGAAATATAAAGTCGCCTCAAATGCTTCGGATGTACCCCCCAATTCGAACCGGATAAAGCTTTTAACACATTTAAAAATTTAGATGCTTTTTCGCAAATTTCATTTATATGTTTATTCCACTTCAATGAACAATCAAGCCAAAGCCCCAAGTACTTGACACTATTGACAGTCTGAATTGGGGTACCATCGATATTCACTAGTGGCTGAACTCGCTTATGACCTCTACTGAATAAACAAAGTTTTGTCTTCTTGCTGGACACATTTAAACCAAGATCATCTAATATTTTGATAAATATATCAATGGCTATCTGAATATTACTATTTATATTTTCTATTTTTTTGTGTGTGTAAAATATTGAAAAATCATCAGCATACTGGGATATTTTTACGTTAACTATATTTTTACATACAGATATAGTAGCAACGTTAAATAGTAAGGGTGAGAGGGGATCTCCCTGGGCTATACCCTGACTAGTATATCTGCACAGTGTAATAGAATTAATTTCTAAAATTAAGTGTCTTTCCCTTAGAAACTCCCATAGGTATCGACATATGGAAACGCCCACTCCAAGATTATCCAGATTTACAATTAATTTATCTATATTGACATTATTATACGCGTTATCTATATCTACAAAACAACCCACAGTCATATCTTTTTCAGTGAGACCTAACTGAATACTAGATACCAAACAAGTTAAATTATCTAAACAGGACCTCGATTTTCTAAATCCAACTGTATTATTGGAAAAGCTATTATTTTTCTCTAAATGCCACTCTAATCTCTTGTTCAGTATAACATGAAATGTTTTACAAAGACAAGACATGAGAGCGATTGGTCTGACTACTGGGTTTGACTCGGACCCCTGTCCAGACTTGGGTATGGGAGCAATTTTGACCGTTCGCCATTGAATTGGAACGAAGCTATTGCTGAGAAACTTATTAAAGAGGGAAACCAAAATTTGTTTGCCGTTATCGGGAAGGTTTTTAATCATCGAGAAAGAAATGTTGTCCGCGCCAGGAGCAGTATCTATTGATTTGATTGAGTTTTCTAATTCTATATTTGTAATATTGACTGACAGTTTAGAATTCGATGATTCCAACACAGGACACTGAGAAGGAACCCAATCGGGAGCCAGTTTATGTAGTAAATTATCCGCTGTTTCTGTGTCAATGTACCTTCTTGGGGAACGATAACCTTTCAACCACCTCATTCGGCGCCACATTTCAGAACATGTCGTCTTAGCATCTACACTTTCACAGAAATTATTCCAGCTCTTAGTTTTAGCATGCCGAATAAGCCGTTGAGCCGAATAGATTTTTTCTTGAAGGATACTGAGGTTATCTGGTGTAGGATTCCTTCTGAATGCAGCAAGAGATTCTCGTCTTTTAGATACAGCCTGAGAAAGTTCTTGAGTCCAGTAAGGTTTAGGTGAAAATTTGGATTGTCTCAAAGGGTTTTCACAAATTTTAACTGTCGGTATAAACTTATCAGAAGCATCCAAGAGTATATCTGTATATTTATCGTAAGCTGATTGTAAATCAATTGGAAATTGAAAATTTGAAAACGAGTCTTGCAAGTACTGAGAATATTTCAACCAATCAGTTTTTTTAAATATTTTCCTATTTTTATTACTGTCAAAATATCTACTCTCTAATGAAATCTTTATCATTAAATGATCACTACCTAAAGACTCGTTGAGAACATCCCAATTTAATTTTATTGCTAATTCTTGGGTACACAAACTAATATCTGGGGACGTTTTTTGCAATATACCGTTTACCAGTTTAATTCGAGTACTAGAACTACTATTGAGTGATACAAAGTTACTATCTATCAAAGAATTAAATATTTGTTTACCTCTTGTATCAGTCTTTGAAGACCAGTTTGAGTGGTGCCCATTGAAATCCCCAGCAATGATGGACCTTGAATTAAAGTTTTCAAAAATACTTTCCCAATCGGTTTGGTTAGTGTGAACTGACGAAGGACAATATATAGATACGATGTTATCTATGCCCTCACAATTATATATTCTAATACAAACAATTTGTATATCAGCGTTATTATTAGTGATTGGAATCATTTTGGACTGTACAGATTTATGAACTAAAATAGCTACTCCGCCATATGAGTCTAGTCGGTCTTGGCGGTAAATATTGTAGTTTTTAACGTTAATGTAGCTTTCAGGCTCCAACCACGTTTCACTGATAAGAGCTACATGTATTTTTTCTTGATCCAAAATGTTTTCAAATTCTAAAAGCTTAGGTCTCAGGCTTTGTGCATTCCACTGAATCAAATTGAACAAATATTTATTGGGTTGCAAGTTATCCCCTAGAGGGGTCCCCATTTTGGTTAATAAAGGCATTAATCAATGGTAATCTAGATATAAAGTCCACTACGTATTCCACTAGCCACTCTAATGAGATTTTAAAACACATGTTCAGTTTTTCTTCAATGGTACCTGCTTCAAACACTACTTCTTTTATTTTTTGTATGATGTCTCTAAATAACTTCTTTTTTTCTCTCCTCTTTCTTTGGTTTATACTTGGTTCTCTTTCAGTATTTTTCTCGCTCATATTTTCTTCTTCTGATGTTGTAATACGATCATGAATGCTATTTGAATTACGGATTTTATTTTTACTTATTAGTTTCTTTTTTGTATTTTTTGTTTCTCTTAAACGAATTGTAGGTTGTATTTCATTTTCTTGGTGTATTTCCACTGTGTTCTTAAGGACCTCAGCATAAGAAGGACTATCACCTGTTCTGTTCAATTGCGCGGGAGGGGGGATATATGATGAATAGCTACCATTATCGAGTGGTTCAGGAAAGGGGTCATGTCTGGGTTTCAGCTGTGGGGATGGTGGTACATAGCAAGTGAGAGCCTTCCTGTAAGTACAGTTAAATTGTGACATAATCTCCCGAATCTTTTTTTCTTTTATGTATAACGGGCATGCCTTAGCTAATGCCATGTGTTGTCCTCGACAATTTACGCATTTAAATATGGAGGCCTCACAATTCGGATGATTCTGACCGCATTTTGGACAGATTACTTTATTTGAGGGGCACGTTCTTATTGTATGACCGTACCGCCAACAACGGGAACACTGCGTTACGGGAAAAGTATAGGCATCTACCTTAATTTTCAAATCACTTGTTCGTACATGGGATGGTAACGAGGGTCCTTTAAAACAAATCCGTATAACCTCGCTGTCTACCCATTTACCGTCATCGGAGTCTCGCCGTTTTAACCTTTTCACTGACAATATCTCGTGTTCACTAGACAAATTTCGCAGTATATCTTCCTCCGACATATCCAAGTCTATATCTCTTATCACTCCATACGATAAACCTACCTCGAATGTTTTTTGGCACCTATAGTTTTTATCTATAAAATATTGGCTTGAGATCAATTTGTCTGCACACTCTTCGTTATTAAATTGGATAATAACTTTGTATGGGTTGATAAATTTTATATTCGATATACCCACAATATTTTCCGTTTTCAAAATCTTCGCCAATCCCATTTTTTTAGGTATTTTTTCTTTACCTGTTATACAAACTTCTATTCTTTCTTCCGGAACTCTAGTCTGCTCGTCGATTGTGTCACTCCTTGCTAGTCTTTTCCCTCCTCTCGCGACCGTGATCCACTCCTCATTCCCGTCCAACTCCCGACTTCGCTTACCCGCCCTCATTTCCACCGTAATATCTTGCACCTCTCTCTCTAAATGCTGCGTGCTATCTCCGCCCTCTAACTCCATACCAGTATCTATAGAACTATTCATGTCCAACTCACTGCACTCCTTATCTATAGTCTCACTATCCATAATCACCGACATCGCATAGCATCGTAGGTAGGTACAGTAATTAACACGAGTAAGATATGCGCGGCCACCTGGAACCGGTTTGCGAGGAAAAATCACACACGTCCGCCGGCGGCAAGGTGCTCCGCGTGAGTCCGCAAAAAAAAAAAAAAAAAGTTGAAATTCGACGAAAGCTAGGCCGTAACAAAATGATAGCGAGTGGTTGAGTGGACTGTATGAATGTGATGGTTTGTTGAGGGAAACACGTGGGAAATAAATACTTATGTTTTATTATAATTAGCAAGGCGTATGACAGTGGCAAGACCAAACAGAGAATGACAATAAAAAATGGAAATCGAATCAAAAATAAAAACATGACGTTTTGTAATAAAATAGGTCGCACCACAGCCAGTCGCCAACATACCGGACCCAACGGTTCAGTACGTAGATTTCCAAATTAAAGGCCGTCGCTCCGATGAAACGTACACAATTCGTAAAGCCCGGGCAATCGCAGGGTTAGGCGTCGCACGACAAACGATCGATAAGACTAGCGTCTCTGGATATTCTTATCTTTCGGATATCGTTGACGAGTTTTGCTATGATGAAGTAAGGCCTACGATAATTATTGGCATCGATAATTGGCACCTTAGTATGTCTAAATGCACGCGTAAAGGCACTAAGAATCAACCCGTAGCAATTCGTACTGCTTTAGGTTGGGCGTTATTTGGTTTCGGTTGTAGCAGGACAGTAGCAGTCGACACCGTCAACCACGCGACGGTGAGCGAGTCCGCAATCGCTGACATCAGTGACCGCGCTTTGTTAGAGCAGCTAGTTCGCGAGCAATATAATTTAGATGTAATTGGTATTTCTAAGCACGAAGCGCGCAGTTCTGACGACGAACGAGCTGTCCGAATTCTCGAGCAAACAGCACGTCGCTTGCCTGGCGGACGCTTTGAAGTTGGTTTGCTCTGGAAATCCGACGACCCATTCGTTCCTGACAGCTACAAGCTAGCTCTATCAAGATTTCTCAGTCTCGAAAGAAAGATGGCCAAAGACCGTCATTACGCTGAACGGTACCGTCAAAAAATCCAAGACATGATTCGGAAGGGTTACGCCGAATTGTGCACGGGAGTGCACAGCGTCAAGTCACTTGTCTGGTATTTACCGCATTTCGGCGTTACCAATCCGAATAAACCGAATAAGCTTAGAGTTGTTCATGACGCTGCCGCTAAAAGTGATGACGTATCGTTAAATTCGCTTTTATTGACCGGCCCTGACTTACTTCAGTCGCTTCTAGGTATTTTGCTACGTTTTCGGGAAGGCAAAATTGCTTTGACAGGAGACATACGTGAAATGTTTCCTCAAGTGAAAATACGCCCCGAAGATCAAGACGCACAGAGATTTTTGTGGCGCGATAGCCCGAACGAACCGATCAAGACCTATCGTATGTCGTCTATGATCTTCGGTGCCGCTTCTAGCCCTTTCACTGCCATTTATATAAAGAACAAAAATGCAGTGGAATGGCAGGAACGCTACCCAGACGCTGCCCGAGCCATCATTGTCGATCACTACATGGACGATTGCATTGTAAGTCTGGACTCCGTTGATGAAGCTGCCAAGCTTGCAGCCGAGATCCACCAAATTCATCGACATGCTGGCTTCGATATGCGTGCGTGGGCTTCCAACAATCTCTCAGCGCTCTCGTCGTTACCAAAAGAGAGCTTGCTTGAAGTTCCAGTAGCTAGTAAAGATGTAGATATCAACTTGGGCCGCCTCAGCAGTCCCGTTCGCACACTTGGGCTAATTTGGCAACCTACTGCCGACACGATTGGCTTCAACGTAGGGATTAAAGATAAATGCGCGTTGCCAAATAAACTCACCAAACGGGACGTGTTGGCACACGTCATGCGCGTTTTCGATCCACTCGGAATTCTAGCGCCGATTGTAGTAACAGGTCGCATTATGTTCCAGAACGCGTGGCGTAAGGGTCTCGACTGGGACGAGGAGATATCTCAGTCCGACAGTGCGGCGTGGAGACTTTG
This sequence comes from Yponomeuta malinellus, assembly GCA_947308005.1. NCBI lineage: Eukaryota > Metazoa > Arthropoda > Insecta > Lepidoptera > Yponomeutidae > Yponomeuta > Yponomeuta malinellus. Next base: position 4,978,964 of record OX370994.1, read on the forward strand.
GTTTGAAGACTTGTTTGCTGTCTCCCAATTGCAGATTCCACGCTGCTACTGTCCAGGCGAGCCTAGAGTAGATAAGTGCAAACTTCATGTTTTTTGCGACGCAAGCGAAGCTGCGTTCGCCGCTGTCGCATATTGGCGTTTTATTCTAGACAATGGTGATGTGAAGCTGGCACTTATATGTAGCAAAGTTCGAGTGGCTCCTCTTAAGCCAGTCTCTATTAATCGCTTAGAGCTTCAAGCAGCTTTAATCGCAGCCCGCCTCGCTGCAACGATCTGCGAAGCGCACAGACGTAAGCCTGTCAGACGCGTATTTTGGTGCGATTCTATGACTGTTTTAGGATGGCTACGCAGTGAAGCGCGTTCTTTCAAACCCTTTGTCTCACATAGAGTAGGTGAGATTATGGAAACAACGGATGTTACGGAATGGCGATGGCTGCCAAGCCATTTAAACGTTGCGGACGATGCGACCCGTATCAAACGAATAACGTTGTCCCCGGAATCTCGCTGGATATCGGGCCCTGAATTTTTGCTCTCCTCCGAGTGTCCTCAGGAGCCTAGTACTCCAGAGTATCCAGGCACGGATGAGGAGCGCAAACGTGCAGTGCCTTCCGACGTAGTAGTTCATCTCATTAGTGACGTAGAGAAGCATAAGCCGGTCGCAGCTGACCCCAGGCGTTTTAGTTCTTGGCTAAGATTGGTGCGTGCAACAGCAATGGCGCATAAGTATTTAACATTACTGCGTATGCGTAGTTTAAATAGGAAGGGGTTTATGCGTAAACAATCTCGTTCGTTTAGAAGGGGGGCTGTGTACTTTAATGTTTCAGCCTGCAGACCAGCTGTCCTTGTCAGCGCCCTTGCGGTCTCCGCAAGCGTCAGCCGCTGAGCTTTCTGCAGCTGACATCCGCCTATCAGAGACGCACATTTTGCGACAGGCGCAGCTAGATTCATTCCCTGATGAGATAAAATGCCTAGTCAGCCACCCTGATAAACCCTTGCCACGCACAAGTCGATTGTCAGAATTATCTGTCACTATGGGCCATGACGAGTTGATGCGTCTGTCTGGCCGCATATCAGCCGCGTTAGAAGTACGCAATGAGACGAAGAGCCCCATCGTCCTTGATGGAAGACACCCAGCCGTGCGTTTGCTTGTATACCATCATCATCGAAGAGCGGCGCACGCGAATACAGAGACTGTAGTCAACGAGTTGCGCCAAGATTACTACCTGCTCAGTTTAAGAAGCACCGTCCGCACAGTCGCCTTTCACTGTCAGTTCTGCCGAATACGACGCGCTGTGAACTTTCAGCCGCCTGTTGGAGATTTACCAGAGGCACGATTAGCGCATCACAGACGTGCATTTACGTTTACTGGACTAGATTATTTCGGCGCCATCCAAGTTTCTGTCGGTCGAAGAAGAGAGAAGAGATACGTCGCATTATATACTTGCCTCGTCTCCCGCGCCATACATTTGGAAGTTGTGCACTCCTTATCAGCTGATTCAGCTATGATGAGCCTCCAACGATTTATAGGCCTACGAGGAGCGCCAACAGAAATTTGGTCCGACAACGGAACTGCCTTCGTGGGTGCGAACAGAGAACTTCGATCCCTTTACGATGCTGCCGTGCCTCAATATGCTGCTTCGGAGAAGATCAACTGGCGTTTCATTCCACCTGGAGCTCCATTTATGGGCGGTGCCTGGGAAAGGCTCGTGAAGTTCGTGAAGGTCGCGCTCACCGCTACGCTCACAGAACGAGCACCCTCAGATGAGGTGCTGCGTACACTCCTAGCAGAAGCGGAAGCGTTAGTGAACACACGCCCATTGACGCATGTTCCTGTAGAGCCCGGCAGTGAAGAGGCACTGACACCGATGCACTTTATACTGAACGCTTCTTCAGGACGTCCGATCCCTGCAACGTTGACAGACTCCGACCTGACATCGAGAAGTAGCTGGCGTAGAGCACTAAGACTTGCAGATCATTTTTGGCGACGGTGGGTGCAGGAGTATTTACCGACCCTGATTCCACGCCGCGGACGAGGAGAAGTACCCCCTGACGTCTCTGTTGGAGATCTAGTACTGATCGCTGATGGCAACATGCCAAGAGGAGCTTGGCCAAGAGGGCGAATAGCTGCGACCTTCCCTGGTCGCGACGGCATTGTGCGGGTGGCTGACGTGAGGACCTCGGGTGGGATCCTGCGACGGCCCCTTCGGAAGCTGATCAAGCTCTCTTAAGAAAAAAGGGAGGAAATGTGCGCGACGCACAACCTTTTTGTATGTTTTTTTGCTTTTTATAGTTTTTTATATTTAATTCTTTGTTTAGTTTTTGACATTTGCCTTTTTAAGTTAGTGCTGTTCCATGTCTGCTCGTATAAACACCTAATTCGTAACTGGTGGGGCTCCTAAGGACTGTATTTAGACTGAAATCACTGGTTCTATGAATTAGGTGTTTATACGAGCAGACATGGAACAGCACTGATTTAAAAAACAAATGTCAAAAACTAAAAAAGGAATTAAATATAAAAAAACTATAAAAAGCTAAAAAAACATACAAAAAGGTTGTGCGTCGCGCACACACATATTTACGCTATTTTTTAAAATATTTATTTCACATGCGCCCAAAGCATCTGTAACTAATTTAGAACCACTATTATTAACTAAAGTCCGCGCGGACGAAGTCGCGGGCTTTAGTTCAATAAAGCGTGCCAAAAGAATCATGGCAAACCGAAATTTCTCTGGCTTGTTTAACTGTTTACTCCACCTTGGAACTGTTTGCCTATGGGAAAATTGGATTCTATTCTTAGGGATTGTTTTTTGCAACCCACGGCGTTGACAGTACACACATAGCTACAGAAGGTCAAAGGGTTGCCAAATGATTTAAAAATGGCGTTCACGTACTTATTTTGTTGATACTTTTTAGGGTTCCATACCCAAAGGGTAAGGGACCCTATTACTATGACTCCAGTGTCCGTCTGTCTGTGTGTATATCTATCACCAGGCTGTATCTCATGAACCGTGATAGCTAGACAGTTGAAATATGCAAAGATGATGTATTTCGAGATTTAAAACAGAATAAAATAAATGTTTAAGTGGGGCTCCCATACAACAAACGTGATTTTTTTGCCGTTTTTCACTCGGTATTAATAAAGGCACATAGCACGCAGAACTGATGCCTGATGGGGCCGAAAAGTTCTCGAATGGAGACCACATATCGGCAAGCGCAGCGTAGGACGACCAGCCACGAGATGGACAGATGACCTCATCCAAGTGGCAGGAAGGCGCTGGATGCATGCCGCTTCCAACCGGTCTTTTTGGAAATCCATGGAGGAGGCCTATGTCCGGCACTGGACCTCTTGTGGCTGAATGATAATTAATAACTGCAAGCTTCCAACTGCGCTTGAAATATTTAAAATATTGTATAAATAATGGTACGGAACGGTGCGGTATACAAATAATTGGTGCGCGAGTCCGACTCACACTTGGCTGGTTTTTTATATAGCCTCCATTAATGCTCCTCATTTCTAGGAAAAGGCCCCCTTTTTCCCTCACCCATTGCGATAGTCCAGAATACAATATTTTATATTACGACAGGTAAATGATAACAATCACGACGAATGATGCGTTGTTATAGGGTAGGACTTATATATATATAGATTTATAAATCGGCAAGCGCAAAAAAGCTTATATATATAAGCAGCCTATATACGTCCCACTGTAGTGCACGGGCCTTCTCTCAGAGAGAGAGTATGGGCTTAATCACCACGCGTCCCCACCGCGGATTGGCGGTTTCAAGCGCTGAGGTATGTGAATAGCTCAGACACCCAGGTTTCCTCACGATGTTTTAGTTAGCGAGTGGTATAGCTACTATAACTTCCCAAATGTACATAACTTAGAAGGAAAAGTCATAGGTACATGCCCGCACTGGGAATCGAACCTGGGCCTCCCGCTTTCGAGTCCAATGTTCTACCCACTAGGCTACCACGGTAGGACTTAGTTAAATTTAATTACATCTGAGAGACAGGCTTCTTAGGAATTAGAAGTATGTCTTAGGGTGGCTTGCAGAAACACGCTAAACCGAGATTTAGTTCAATTAAGTCGACATTTTGACAGATAATGTATGGAAGAACTGTCAAAATTTCGACTTAAATCGGTTTAGCGTGCTTCTGCAAGCGACCCCTAGATGTGTAATTAAAGGGGGGTTATGACGGTCTCAGTGCGCTCGGATCGTGTGCGTACAGTTTCAGTTAATTATGACGACGTTAAAACCCGGCTTAATCTAATCTTCTGGTTAACTTGGTTTGGTGGTAACTATGTGGAAGCGAAAAACATCCATGTTTTTCCCTAAGTCACTGAACCCCTTTGATTCATCACAAACCTTCAATCCATCTTGGTCCGTTGATTGATTTATCACAATATTGATTTTTCTGTTGTCTATCGTTGGTGTTTGATTGATTTTTGCTAAATCTGGATTTATTATCTTGATTCTACTAGTAGTTTTATGTAGTTTCTTGTTTTCAAAAAAGTATTTGCTACTATAATTTTAATTAAAAGGACTCATGATGGAAGCTGACTTCTATGTTACAGCCCCACTCTAGCTTAGGTACCAGATGTAACTTTTCTTCTGTACTTATGTACTTTGAATTTCAGTAATATAGTGTAGGGTTTTTTCAGCAAAATAAATTTGATTTTCTTTTTTAAAAATTGTTTCACAACCAGAAATATTGTATTTTAGAACTCATCTTTATTTTATAAGCATAATTGCTCGAATCAGAGCAAAGATGTTTTGTTCAAAATTAGATCCATAAATAAAAAGAAACAGTCCTTGAAATGAAGCGAAGCTCAGTTTGCGACCGTCCATTTGCGATAGTGAGGTAGGTCATGATGTGCGGAGCCGACTGACTAGTTTTCCGTTTTAGTCACTGTTGCCTTGCGTTCTTTTTCATGCACTCTTCAATTACCTTCGCAAGCCGGCCACATACAGTCAGAATTCCATTTCGAAATTCAAACAATGGACAGACAAATTCTGAAGAAAAAAAGGAGAATAGAGCTCAAAAACTGAGACCTGTGAACATAAAATAATTATGTTCACAGGTGCTACACGTCTTTCGTTACAATTTGGATATTACGGGAACGACGCTCTTCAATTCACCCCATTTCTCTAATATTATAACCACATCTTGACGTGTAAACATATTTAATACACCACGTTCCCCTATCCCATGAGACTCCAATAAATCAACGCGACAAAAAACCTCCTACCGCTTTCTACAACCTTACCCCGTAGACGTAGAGCCTAGAATCGATTATTTTAACTACATTTGGAAGCGAGCTGGTGCTCCGTGACCTTCGAAGGAAACTCTCTCTTGGAGGTAAATGTAAATTTGCACACATACGTCCTGGTATCAACCCCAACGTCAGTGCAGGAAAGTGAGCGATACATTGGGAAAATTTCGAACAATTTATCATGTTCAAGAAGTAGAGGTGATTTTTAATACGTTTTTGTATTAAATTGTAGTAGCAATACCACACGCCAACGGTAAAGGAAAGGAAAACATCGCTGTCTTTCTTGTGGGCTAGGCCGACTAAGCTGTCAGGATTGTATAGGTGCTGGGCAAGTTTACTCCATCTAAAAAAAACAATGTCCCAGGCACTGTATTAACTTCACTCGTATAACTGATAAGTTAGAGACTACTTCGTCAACATACGTGGGAAGTGCTGATGAATTAGCAATATGTACTATATTGACTCTAATATTTTTTATCTTATAAGTTGGTCAATTCCGTTTTTTCTCCTTGAATAAATAATAATAATAACATGTAACAAATCTAGGAATTCAGATTTGATAAACTGGCTAAGTTTTATATCTTACTGTTTCGAAATTTGGCAAGCTTATGTTATTTGTATGACAGTGCAAAAATTGGTATAAGCGATCTAATGCAGCCAGAAGTGAATAGCAAAAATCTTCAACTTTCTCCACTCTGTCTATTGTCAGTCTGTCAATATCTCATTGTAAGCAAACTTCAACAGAAGCAACAGTATAGTTCAGGTGTTGTCCAAATAACAGTGAACCACTACAGTGGTTATTATGACGTTTAAAAAGTGTAAAATCCATTTGCACCATACAGTTTCTCCAAACCTCCAGCACACGCTGAGCTGGAACCCATTTGCATTTGCCGCACCCACGTAATGTATGGCGAAATTGCATGCTCTTGTTTTCTGTGTCTGCTCTCTTAATTTAATCTTTTTATTTTATTGGTTGGTCACCCTACGCTGCACTTACCGATATGTGATCTCCATTCGGGAAATTTTCGGCCCCATCGGCCATCCATCGGACGACCAGCCACAAGATGGGCAGAAGTCCTCATCCAAGTGGCATGAAGACGCTGGATGGAAGCCGCTTCCAACCGGTTTTTTTGGAAATCCATGGAGAAGGCCTATGTCCAGCAGTGAACTTGTTGTGGCTGAACGATGATGATAATTTTATTGGTTTGTTGTGTACTTGTTATGTGTTTATGAAAATGTAAATAAATGATTTATCTATCTATCTAATCAATCAGCCCCCTTTCGTCCACTCCTGGATATCAGTTTATTTTGGAGGACCTGGGCTTACTATTTGCCATGATCTTAACAAACCTCTTTGCCTCGTCAGCATCCATTAGTTGCTGTGGTACGCCCACCACTTTCGGGTAGTTTTTGCCTTGTCTTTCGCCAATGCAACCCCTATTTGGTCGAATTGTATGCTCTTGTTTTCTTTGTCTGCTTTGTTAATTTAATCTTTTTATTTTATTGGTTGATCGTCCTACGCTACGCTTGCCGATATGTGGTCTCCATTCGAGAACCTCTTTTGCTTCGTCAGCATCCATTAGTTGCTGTGGTACGCCCGCCACTTTCGGGTACTTTTTATCTTGTCTTTCGTCAATACCACCCCTATTTGGTCGAAGTAAGTCCATCTGGGCGACGTCCCATATTAACCCATATGAGAGCTCCTTTACCGGCCCTCCCACACACATTCGCTCGATATATTTATTTTGTTAATAAAAAAATCAAATTCATCTACCATTTTCTTTAAGTCAAAATGCGTAGATTTGCATCAGTCCCTAGTCGAGTACTCAATTCCGATGGCTGTAAGTGTCGAAGCGTACGGCAACGTTAAAGTAAACCTCTTTAATTTGCAATTAATTTCTACTTGGTACGTTGATTGTTTATAGATCGGGTGAAAAGTTGGTTGTGGTATAGACTGAGATCCCGCGTAGCTGGTGGTAACACCTGGGTCTGTTTTACGTGTTCCGAATGAGTTACTTTATCAGGGAAATAATGATGTACAAATTATGTTATTTGTTTATTCATTTATTTAATATTAGGTTATACATGTTCTTTATTGAAATGAACCTAGTAAATCCCCAGCCCATAAACTAAGTCATAAGAAAATTTCAACTGTCACAGCCTGGTGACAGACAGCAAAACAGACAGACAGACAGTGGAGTCTTAGTAATAGGGTTACCCCTTATCCCTTTGGGTATGAATCCTAAAAATCAGAAAAGGAGAAGGATATGTCAAGCGACACTGAGCAGTTGCGTTGATTAAGAATCACTATGCATGATTGTATCTTAACAATATTTGGGGGACCCTCGTCAAAAGTCCACTGTAACAACGTAAAAGAAGCTATTTGTCTGCGGAATATTTCGCGTGACAACTTTCTTTTTCACCAGCACTGGATTTATTGAAATACAAATAATCACTGACCACACAGACATAACAAAGGACAGGCAGCAACGAATAAAAAAAAACATTCAATATTTCTCCCTACAAAATTCACACTCAAAAACGGCCCCAGTCCTCTCGATTAGTCTTCATCAATAAAATAAGCGCAAGATGTGCAGTAGTGTAAATCACTCTGTTGTCGCAGGAGGTTAGATAGGATGCGATCCGAGATAATAAAAAAAGGTATCCAGGGGCACGGTGTATTAATAATATAATGGAAAGGCACCTGAGAACAATAAAATAGAAAAGCTTAACTACGGTCTAAAACATAAATATAAAAATACAATGAGGAGTTGAAAGGAAGAACACTTACATTAATTTTATTAATGTGCCTTTGGAATATTTGTGATCAGAATAAGGTGTCAGACGTGTTATAAATAAAATTGATAATAAAGATAGAATCTCGTTTACGTCCACTTAGTTCGGAGGCTGAGGAATATCTCTCTAAATACGTCCGAACACTGCGGTACATGTCATAAAATAGTTAAATTTGGAATAGTAGATGGCCGAAAATGATAAAAAAAGCAACGAGGCGATTACCTCGTTACACTGTGATTGGTTAATTCTGTGCGCCATGGATGACGTGAACGTTGATTGGGTGATGATAAGTGACAGCGTAGCTGATGGTTGGCTTTACACAAAAACGTCAAGCCAATGACTTCATTGATGTATAGTCCGTCGAAATATCTAGGTAACTCGCAAGATAGCGGTCTAACGAAGGCAGGTGCATAAATATTTTCTCGGGTAATACTGAACTCGCTCTGATTGGTAACACGATTGACAAGTCCGCCGGTTTTTTAGCGCTAGTTAGACATCTATGTTTTTAACTATCACTGACAGGCAGTAGGTAGGCAGGAAATAATTAAGACAGAAGGATAGAATACGCTAATTATATACGTCCTAAAATACCCGAAACCGGTGTGCGAGCATGCAACGACTAATGAATGTTGATGAATCGAAAGGGGCCTGTCAGGATCACGGCAAGTGGCAAACCCTGGTCTCCGCTTACCCCTCCGGCTTACCGACATGAGTTTTTATAATGTATTTACGTCCCACTGTAGGGACACAAATGAACATACAGTTCTAATCTCAGAGACAAACATAAGGAGAGAGAGAGTTTATTGGCCTAATCAAATACAAATAAAGTCCAAACGCAAATTGGTTCTAAACGCCCTTTTATAGATGGTATTCTTTGACATACCTACTTAATTTTATTTTGCTTTTCACTAGTTGTTTGCAATCATTTATCGTGTGCATTAGTCAGTTATTTACCTAATTTAACGGTTGTAAGTTGATCATATTGATGGGTAGAATGAGGCCCTAAAATTTTATCGGACCTTTCAGTTATTATTATTATTATTAATACGTTTATTGCACATAAGTAAAAAAATACAATGGCAATGTGGCGGACTTAATGCTATAAGCATTTTCTACCAGTCAACCACAGGAGGTGCAAGAAATTAACTGGTAGGCATACGAAGTATATGGATAAAACGAATCTGATACCTGTACCTATCTGATAGTTATCTGCCTATTAGTAAATGTATACCTGATATAGGTAAAACGTCATAGTCAGTTTAATTTGTGAAATGTTCAGCTGACGATAACTCCTAAGATGCAAGCCATATGGTAGCCGCAGCGCGGCGCCACAAATCTAAGCACGTCGGCTAGCTGGGTAAGCTGCGGTTACTGGCAGTCCAACGGTGCATTCTTGAAACATCCTGTAGCATTATATGATATATTTTTATATAGGGTAAAACATCCAGTAACTGGCCACTTAACGACCGTTTTCCAGAAATATGTCCATAAGTTCTACAATACTTAATATATTTAAAAAAATGTTTCTGATTGTATTTAAGGAAGAATGAGGCTTTGATATTTTGTTGTCAAGGAATGGTTCACCAAGTAATTTTATAAAGTAAAATCAACGGTAAATAAAAAGTAGTATTTTACCAATAACTGACCTCTATTTTCTAAAAACTGGCCATGTTTAATCCAATAACTGACCGCCTCAATCAAAAGTAAAATTAACACCCCAATCTCACTAAATAACCGTCAAAAGACCTTTAAATACTTCTACCTGTTGAAAATGAAAACAAAGGCATTCTTTTAACACAAAAATATATTAAAAAAAAACAACAAAATAAGCATTCTGTGCTAGGTATAACAAAACAGTCTTTTCCCTATTTATTTTGAGAATCACATAGGAACTTTCGTTTTCAAAACATATGTAATATTTTTTTATCTTAAAAGATAAAAGCCATTTGTTTTGGCTTCTCCTTTTTTTCGAAACATTTCAAAGCATTCATCTATTGAAGACCCAGATTTGTTGAGTTGGTAACAGATATGGCAGACATAATCATCTTCATCGAAAGTTATGTCAATTTTATGATGATTTCGTAAGCAATTATCATAAAATTGTCTATCACACATGACACATTCTAAGGCATGCACACCGTATATAGTACGGGAGCAACCGGAACATAGTCTGTATTTATTAATATTTACATCGGTCATCTTCTCGTCTAAACAAGTATCATTCCTGATATTTTTATCTGATTTGGTGTCTGGTTCCGTTTGCTGTAATCGAGTTCTTTTACCTTTCCCTTTGTTCTTCTTTTTTTCAGATAAGGCTTTCTTCTCTTCTCTGATTTTCGTCTTATTTTCCTTCTCTAACTGCAACTCTTTCTTTTTATCTTCTCTTTCTTTCATAATTTTTAGGTAAGTATCAGATGTAAGTGCGTAAGGGATTCGTTCAGTTTTTCTAATACCTTTCCACTTGGAAGAAGCAGGCCACATCTCTCTTTACAGATAATCAGAAAACGACTCGGCGGATAAAACAGTGATTTTTTTATTAGGATCACAGCTTGATGTTGATGGTAGGGGTTCAAGATTATTTCCTTCTTTGCGTAATTCACCAGTTGCTTCATCAAGATAGTAATCCACGGTGGCTTAAACCTATGATATAGTTAACGAGAACTTCTTCTTCTTAAGCTGTTAAAATTATATCCGGGCCGGATTTGAATTTTGTTTTCGGGTTAACTAATTTAAATATAGTACTACTCCTAGGTACCCCAAATGTTTTGGGTGCTAGACGAATGGATCCTTATTTATTCTGCACAAACTCTGTAGCGTTATCGATGCTTTGCTTCGAGTACTGTCGCTTTGTCATCTTTCCAAAACCTGCGAAAAATGTACAGAATTTGATCACCTATAACTGACCACTAGTTATTCCAGTTACAGACCACCCATGTCAGTTATTGGAAACATTAATAATAAACAATAGGATTTTTGCCACATGAAACTATGTTTTAATAGCTAGGCCATAAAATCGATTTTATCACTGAAAAACGTGTTGTACGATTTTACTAGTAACTGACATGGGTGGTCAGTTTTTGGAAATTTTCCATTTTGCCGTCCAGTAACTAGCCACCCTTTATATAATTACAAATAACGTAATAGCTGATAAATCAAACAAAACATAGTATTAGCCATTACGTAACAAACCAAATGAACACATTACTTGAGCAAAAACCACCAGTTTTCATGCAAAAACAAGAAATTAAAAGAACACTTACCTTAAGCTTTCAGTAACACACAAGTGCGTCGCACGCATCGCTCCCGGCAACTGAACTCGATGCATCGATCAAAGTCCATCTAATGTCAAAAAGTGGCAACTCTTGGCGAAAATCAACTTCCGATGAACTATCTGATTTAAAAATTTGAAACTAGATGGAGTTACTTGCCTGGAAGCCTTATTTAATTACTTTAATATTTTAGTGACCAGTTACTGGTGCATGGCCAGTTACTAGATGTGTTACCCTAGGTTAATATTTTTTTATTGCATTGCATTGTGCATTGCCGTACATATTTTGTACAAGTGGCCTCAGTCTGGGTGTATTTGTCTTGTCCTATGTTGTATTTATGTGACTTGTGTTAATCTGTCCCAATAAATATCTTTGGGAAAAAGACTTTGAGAAAGGAACGAAGAAAAAAAAATCTAAATGTTTTATTCAAAGATTCAAAGATTACTGCTAAGCGTTAATAATCAATTTCGGTACATGAGTAAGAGAAAGGAGTGTAAATCACGAGTCTTACTGTAGAAGCTTGGGCAGTACCTCATAAACGATATGTTAACTTTTGCTATTTTTGTATAGCACCCAAAGACTATCGAGTTTGTCCGGAGCAGGCCGACCAGCGCCGGCGTGTAACCTGACAGATTATTGCGGTTGCGTGCGGGCGCACCAAATGATCTCGGGGGCTGCTCCACTAAATCTTTGCACATTCACGTGGCCGTCAAACGACCTTTCGAGGTCTTGCAGTTCTTGATAGGAACAACAAGAGGTTGAAATCAAACGACTTTTTTAAAAATCATCGACGTGTTCCTGACAAAATCCGACTTTCGGACGGAAACATCTAGTCAACCTTATGACAAGACACTAACTTTCTTTGACAACAGTTGAACCTTTAAACCTTTTGCCCAGACTCCTTTCTTTGACTACAAAAAAGTTAGTCTGGGGAAAACGTTATGGAAAAGATTTCGAGAGAGCGATTTTCTGACAGCTCCTAAAAATGGTTCCAGTCTTGCTACTAGATGGCGGTGGTGTCTACGTACGTAGTTTTTTTTAATACAGGTGAGAGCCCTTCATTGATCTGTGTTGGTACGTCGCTGTCATCGTCGTCTGTCATGAAGGTACTGGCAGACCGACCAGCGCCGGCGTGTGACCTGCTCTTATATTACGCGCAAATATCCCGAGCGATTCCAATCGTCTGTCAAATTAGTATAGAATTTGACAGTTAGGCGATTGGAATCGCTCAGGATTTGGTGCGCATAATTAGGCCCCTGACAGATTATTACGGTCACGTGCGGGCGCACCAAATGATCTCGGCGGCTGCTCCACTAAATCTTTGCACATTTACGTGGTTGTCAAATGACCTTTCGAAGTCTTGCATTTCTTGATAATAACACCGAGAGGTTGATATTGAATGACTTTTTAAAAATCATCGACGAGTTCCTGACAAAACCCGCCTTGTAAACCTTATAACAAGAATCTACCTTTCTTTGACAACAGTTAAACCTTTTGCCCAGACTCCTTTCTTTGACTTCGAGAGGAGAATAAAATAATCGCTAAGCACCGATGATCCATTTTGTTGCATGAAACATTTAAAGAAGTGTAAAAACGTAGCTCTTACCTGTTATTGTTACGTACCTACATGTTACGCAAATTTGTGAATCTGTAGTAGCAATAGAAGTTACTAAAGGTGAAGAAGGAAACCTTAATGTCTGAGGTATTTACAGTCTTCAGTGCTTGAAAGTGTCAGGCCACCGTGGGCACACGTGACGATGGCTAGCCCATTTTCTTTATCTTTCTCTTCATCTCTCTCTCTATCTCTTTCTCTCTCTCTCTCTCTCTCTCTCTCTCTCTCTCTCTCTCTCCCTCTCTCTCTTTAAGAGGGAGACTGTCCCCACCAGTGAGCTTATAAAGCGGCTTAACTTATAACTTTCTGTTTTTGGTTTCGTAGTCGACAATGAACCTTTATAGTTTCGCCAGGTCCGTCCGTCTGTCTGTCTGTCCGTGGCCTAATTCAGAGACGATTAGTAATAGAAAAATGAAATGTTGCATAGACATACATATTAATCACGTTGACAAAACGGTAGAATAAAACCCTAAATTTTTTTTTACAGTACCTCCCCGAGACCCAAATTAAGGATGCAATTTTTTTTTCGCTTACACCATATTGGGTATATTATGAAATATTAAGCTTTAAAGTGCTCTCCCGGCTAAACGGTTAATTGTAGAAACGTGAAAAAATTCAGGGCCGTAGGACATAAATAACAAACTTAAAAGGAAAACTATCATTGCTAAGTAGGCTTTACAAGTTAACGAGAAATAGGCGAACAACTTATGAAAGGAAAACTTCGTTCGAATTCCATTGAAAATTACATAGATGAAGTTGTTAGTTGCAAAGCTGCCTTTTACCCTCCTTCTGTGGAACGCGTGGCCCGACGCGCACTTGGCTAGTTTTTCAAAATACAAACGCCATATCTAAAACCAACCGCGGAATTAGCGTGACCATACCGTAATCAAAAGCAAATACTAATTAAAAAGCGAAAGTAAATTTACCCAAGACTCAGATCGCCATCAGCACCCCTAAAATTGAATTAATTAACCAAGGCGAGCGAATAAGCAGATTAACTTTCATATTTCAAGGTTCACTAAAATAACCCACCGAATTTAATAATGAAAGGCTAAAGCCGTGTTTATTGCCGAGGCAGGGTTGGTCAAAGCAATTTGGAATAAAAGGTGTGGAGAAGTGCAAGACGCACTTGCGCGCCGAGGGTTCCGTACAATCTTAAGTAGGTGCACTGCTCATAAAATAAAAACTTTTTGCTTAGCATTATTCGATGTAAGTCGGCCTGACCATTCAATCGCCTGGAACAACGATGAGATCTATGCGCTCGTCCAAACTAATTCCGCGACACACCTTCACAAAACCACATCCAAATTTGTCATATTCCTGGTCGGCCGCTGCACTGTTTCGCTGACCCGGATGTTTGTAAACAGGGAGATGACCATCGTAATGTGTTAGACGGTATCTTGACTCGTCAGAAAAGAGCACTGTCCTCCAATGTCGAAGTTGCCATTGGCGTGGCTTTGTGCGAACCGTTGGTGAGCTTGTTTGTGTTTAATAGTTACACTCACGGCCCGCACGTATCGGTGTGCTCTCAAATTAGCTTCCCGCTACCTATTCCATACCACCTGGTCGGAAATTTCTACGGCAGTAGGCGTCGTCAGTAGATGTCTCCTCTACAAAATACCTCCTAGTCTAAAGATTAGTCTTAACAGACGTTGTAGGCAGGGCAAAACATTGTAGGCATGGCAATAGGGTCCTGATATCATCATTCCAGTACGGAATCCTAAAAAAGGAAAACAAAATTAGACGCACATGAACAAAATGACCACTGGTTTGCGGTACCGCGAGGCTCTGATGATATTGGGATTCAAGATTTGTTTTGGATTTGGATATTTGTTTCATCAGATATTGTGTTTGGATTTAGATATGGATATTTGTTTCATCAGATATTAAACATAGAAGCATAATACGCGACTACGTAATATAAAGCCTTCTCTACGCGTGCCCACCGCGAATAGCATTAGTATGTGAACACCCTAGATTTTCAGGTTTCCTCACGATGTTTAACTCCATGAGCTATCTGTTTAAAAGTCTTCGTCATGTTGCAGATTCAGAGGTTACTAAAATGGTGTATTTCGCTTTGGCCCAATCTATCCAAACATACTGCATAAGAACATGGGGTGGAGCTCCCAAGACAACGTTGATCGAGCTTGAGAGAGCCCAGAGAATGTTACTTAAGGTCATATATTTCAAACCTAGACTTTACAGCACCGCTAGCTTGTATGCTGACGCTAAGGTCTTAACGATCAGACAACTGTATATCCTAAATACTATCCTTCACAAGCATTCTGCCATCTCTAATTTTGCTAATAGTGATGATGCAAGTAGCCGCAGAAGACTCTACACCGTTTGCGAAGCGGTATTTGTAAGAACCTCTTTTGCGCAGCGTTTTTACCATTATAGGTCAGGCAAACTCTACAACTTTTTCAATAAAATACTTAGCATTCATGATGTTACAAAATATAAGCTAAATTAGAAATTATCTTCATACCTAAGTGAACTAGATTATACTTGAACTGAAAGCTTAATTGAAATTAAAACCTAACGTCTATTCACTCATTTTAACTTACCATCATAAACAGACACACGCACTCACGCACGCACGCACGTACGCACGCACGCACTCACAAACACACACTCACACACACACACACACACACACACACACACACACACACACACACACACACACACACACACACGCACACACACACACACACACACACACACACACACACACACCCACATACACTCAGTGGCTGAAACCCGACCCCAAGACGTAGTCGTGGGGCTGAGTTATGAGTACCCCTTTTTGATTTTGTGTGTTTGTATATTTTCTTTTGTTTGTATATTTATCTCTTGTTTGTATATTTTCTCTAATTTGATTTCTCCGTCGATTTTTGACTTGGACTGACTTAGTGTCTACAGTATGTTTCATACTTTGTTGTCTTAGTTTTTGGGAGGCCTGGCATCCTAAGATACAGATCTCTGATCTAGTTTAGGACCCAGTCTTTCCACAAATTGCTTCAGATTGACGTCTTTTGTACCTTATTAATTTGTGGATGGAGAAATAAAGTTTATTTGTATTGTATTTTATTGTATTGTATCTCAGCGTAACGGGTATTGGTGTTATGGTCCCCTATTTTAGAGGAGAAATTAAATTTTCAGTTTTATAGTAGGACGATGGAATAATTATAAAATTATCATTAGAAAATACAAAGTTCAGTCCATATATTCATAATTAAAAATAATATTTTTTTGCTATAGGTATATAAAAATATTTTCTCTGTATCGAAATAGATGGAAATAAACTAAAGTGAGCCCTAGCCCTACAGGTGCAAGGAGTATTTTACCACAAACAAATTGATTGTCCAATGCTTTGACTTAAAAATATACCTAGACATACTGAGTTGAGAGACTTCCGTGGAGTCAGTCAAACAATTCACGGTTCTATGTTCATTAATATAAGGTAAAATTTTTCGTGAACATTGGCTATTTATTGACATGCGATTGGACATTACGTGACCTCAAAATGCAATCGCCAGAGCGTAAGAGATAATGGAATAATGGTCATTAAAACAATGGCCATGGTAGAGTATAAATACTGGATGGGTACCAAACAGCTACGTTTCAATTTAATCATTCCATTCTGAAAATAGCAATTATGGCTCCATGAGGTTCACCAGCACCATCAATATTAAAATAATCATATATTATTTCTTAAAAAACTGGCTTAGTGTGTGTCGGGCCACGCGCAGTATAAGTTTCTGTAAAAGAAGGGATTTTTACCAGCCTTACAGAGCAAACAATCGAATTTATACAAAGTTTTCAATGGAATTTATACAAAGTGTTCCTTTTATAAGTTGGTCGCCCATCGCTCGTTAACGTGTAAAGCCTAGTCACTACATCCTCTTTCAGTCCACAACGTTCTCTAATCACACTATTGCGTATTCTGTCATTCAAAGTAACACCAGACATACTTCTCAAGGACCTCATTTCTGATGTAGTGACTAGAATTGAGAAAGGAATCTTGCGTTGGTTTAGACATATGAAGAGGATGAAAGAAGAAAGATTGACAAAACAAATATATGAGCGAATGTGAATGGAAGGGCCAGTAAGGGACGACCCAGACGGACATACTTCGACCAAATAGGGGACGTATTAGCAAAGGGCAAGATAAAAAGTACCCGAAACCGTGCATGCAACGACTAATGAATGTTGAGGAAGCGAAAGTGATCTGTCAGGATCGTAGCAAGTGGCAGTCCCTGGTCTCTGCCTACCCCTCTGGGACACAGACGTGAGTTTATGTTATGTTATGTTATGTTCTGTAAAGCCTACTTAACAATGATAGTAGTTCATATGAAGTTCATTATATGTAGTACTGCACTGAATTTTTTCACGTTTCTATAGTCAACCGTTTAACCGGGAGAGCGGGGCGGGGCGGGACGCCCTACAGCTACAAAAATTTGCGCTTTAAAGCTTATTATTTTGCAAACGTAACCCTAAATCGAAAATGGTCTTCCTACATCCACAATATTTTTAAAATACCAATCCAACTAAACCCTACACTATGGTGCAGGCGAGAAAAAAATGCACCTCTAATTTAGGTATATGGGAGGCACCCTAATAATATTTTTATTCGAGATTTGTTTTTACCATTTTGACGGCGTCATAAATATGTATATCTATGCCAAATTTCAGCTCTCTAGTACATTGCCTCTGTGCTAAGCCGTGGACAGACAGACAGAAAGACAGATAGAAAGACAGACAGGTAGACAGACGGCCGGACATAGCGAAACTATAAGGGTTCCTTGTTGACTACTAACGAGGAACCCTAAAATAGTGCAGTAGTGATTACGAAAGTTTTAGTACGAAAAAGAAACTTAACAAGTTTGTAAATACATACATACATAAACTCACGCCTGTATCCCAGATGGGTAGGCAGAGACCAGGGACTGCCACTTGCCACGATCCTGACAGACCATTTTCGCTTCCTCAACATTCATAAGTCGTTGCATGCACACACGCTGGTTTCGGGTATTTTTTAACTCTTTCAGTTTGTAAATCATCATAGTCATCATCAGCCATTTGACGCCATCAGTAGGACATAGGCCTCTTTCGTGGTTTTCATAACCATGAGGGGTTTAGCTATAATCGCCACGCTTGCCATCACAGTATGCGGTTGGATTCTCAGGAAGACGCTGCTGCCCGTCTGCTGGTAATTGATTTCCTTAGTTGCCTTCTACGAAATCCACGGAAGGAAATGGAGTGACGCTATTCTTAATCCGGCGCCACACGGAAAGAAAAGGAAGGAAGGAAAGGAAAGAAAGTTTGTAAATAATTGACATAAATTACTTTTTGTTACAAAGATTTAGGTCAACGGAAAGTACCCTATAATTTTGTTTCTCTTGGGTGTCGAAATATACGTTTTTTGCGACAGAAACAGTCGTATAATTTTTAAGTTAACTTAGAATTTTGATTTTTTTTACAGCTTCAAGCTCGTACTGTAGATTTGAGATGGTTTTGATTTCAACTCAATACCTTCACGCCTTCCAGGGTCTTGACAGACAGATGGACGGTCGTATAGATGGATGGATGGATGGACAACAAAGTGATCCTATAAGGGTCTCGTTTTTCCTTTTGATATACGGAACCCTAAAAAAATAAGTGATGAACAAAAATTACGAAGCGTAACCGAAATCCCACATCCATTATCGCCTTATTTAAAGCTAAGAGTCCCATGCAAAATAGACAATAGCTCGTATTTACTGTCCCCTGGAGGGACCCTTAATAAGGCCCCGACTTATTAAGCAAAGTACCTGTCTGTCCTGTTAAAATCGCGGAAGTCATTATTTCGTTCCTCGAATACAAAGACATGAAACGTAGATGAATATCTACGTATTTTTCCGTAGATAATTTTCCCGAGGCATTGTTTTCGTGCCATGGTAGAAACAAGCTGGCGGGCGTGAACTTTTCGATAGTGGTCTCTCTTTGTTGGGTATCTTTTGGATCGCGTCATTAAAGAATTCTAAAACAAGTATTTACGTATCATATTTTTAGCATGAGATATTTTCTCTATGAATCTTGTAAAATAAAACAAAGTCATTTTTCAAAGTAACAGTAACAAAAAAATCTACGGAGCAGCCACCTAAATGTCTTTCTTGTCTAGTCTATACATATTTTCAGAATGCATAAAAGAGAAGAATTCAAAGAATCCCATAATACCTATATTTCATAATCCCCCTAATTAATAAATTAGGTGGATTTTACTCGCTACCACGAAAAAAAATTATTATTATGAATAGATCTTTAAAATTTTAAGTGCGGCACGTATTGAACTTACGTATGAAATAGCTCGTTGGACCAAATTTTTGAGGCAGATTGCTGGCGGTGGCTGGATGAGGTTGGCATAGGCCGATAAGTAGAATCTCTATTTGTAGAAAAATAAGGAGATTGTTTTACACCGGTACCAATCTCGATGCAAATAACCTAGGCCTAGAGTCTAATAAACGCAACGTTGTTCAATAAAGTAATATAAGCACGACAATGTGTGTTATTTGATGCAATTTCGTAGTTTACTGTGCAATAGGATTACAATTTCATTCCGGCGGTATAACCCGCGCAAATTAAATAGGCATCTCAAGCGAAGGAGATCGAATCGCACGAGGCGCCGAGTTCAGTTGCATGGTTTGGAATGCGATATAATGCAATGAATGTACTAATAACCAAACCGTACCGTACTTTCATTCGATTTCCATTGGGGGCCTTTGTGCATTTGTATAAATGGCCTCAGTCTGGGTACATTTACATGTTTTTGGTGACTTTGCCTGATTTCCATAGCAAAGGGTATCCTAGTTAGGGAGCAGGATAAGTGATGGTGTTGTGTGAATGTTATTTATTTCATTAATATCACTCTACTAGACTAATATGCATTCAAGAAACTCGCCTAGAGGCTACTAAAGCGGACAAAAGCGGACTTTCTGTAGCCACCAACTGCTTTAACATTCGCGCGCCAACATGCAGCCACAGCGTTGCGGTGGGACATTAATCGGTGGCCGCCATTTTGGGTAAATGGCCCACGTGGCCAATACGACCGGAAAACGCAGTTTATGCGGCCACAAACACATTTCTTGTCACGCGCTCCGCTCGTGTTATTAATATTAAAGGAATATTTTTACAAAGAGTTTTGATTTATTTCTCCCGTTGGGGATTTGTTTTGTTTTTTGTTCTAGCGTCCGTGGAACCTGGCACACGTGACAGATCTATTTAGTTTCCATTTTTTTTATGTTTTGCTTCGAGATCATTTTTTCTATAGGTAAAATATCAGCTCATACGCACCACAGCAAATGATTGACGTCATAAAGCATAATTAATTTGAGAAAGTGACAGAATAGCTATTTTCAGTAGTATTAGTAGCAGTAATGGTACTTAATTAAATCGACCTACCCGTAGAACAAAGTTACATCTGCAAAACATCAACTTTTCAGGAGAGCGTGTAAAGGTCATGGTAGTAAAAAATTGCTCTAGTTATTTATAATATCGAATGCAAACATTTGTTAATTTGTGTCATTTTATAAAACCATTAATTGTGTATAGTTTACATTGAATTATATTCCGTATTTTCAGATATAATTAGAAAAAATGCACATGAAACTGTGTTCTACGGATCACTTGCAGTCCCATGTGCACATAATGCTTTGTTCTATGGAATTTCCTCTTTAAACTTGCGCTACTTGTGTACATACACCTTTGTTCTAGGTAGATTTTATGTGTGCGTACATTTTTAGGGTTCCGTACCTCAAAAGGAAAAAACGGAACCCTTATAGGATCACTTTGTTGTCCGTCTGTCCGTCCGTCCGTCCGTCTGTCAAGACCCTTTTTCTCAGGAACGCGTGGAGGTATGAAGCTGAAATTTATATCAATTACTCAGGTCTACTGTCCCTTGAAGCTGTGAAAAAATCAAACTTCTAAGCCAACGCAATCAAAAGATACAGCCGTTTATGCCGCAAATTTTCGACACTTGCAAGGGAATCAAAACCTACAGGGTGCTTCCCGTGAACTCAGAATCTTGAAATTTGGTACGAAGCAACGTCTTATAGCATAGATAAAGGAAAAATTACGAAAACCATAAATTTTTAGTTACATCACATAATATATTTTTTTTTAATAATTTTAAACTTACTACCCATTTCCTCATAAACGCGTAGAGGTATTAAATTGAAATTCATACCAAATACTCAGGTCTATAATACCTTTAAGCTGTAACAAAATATAACTTCTATGTCAACGCAATCAAAAGAAACAGCAATTTAAGCTGCATATTTTGAAACTCGCAAGTACTCGCAAGGGAATCAAAACCTAAAGGGTACTTCCAGTCGACCTAGAATCTTGAAATTTGGCATGAAGCAACGTTTTATAGCACACATAAAGGAAAAATTCCGAAAACCTTAAATTTTTTGTTACATTACAAAATATATATTTTTTAATAAATATAAACTTATTACTTTTTTCCTCATGAACGCGTAGAGCTATCAAGTTGAAATTCATATCAAATACTTAGATCTAATTGCCTTTAACCCGTGAAAAAATGTTGTTGACATTGCAGGTTTGTACGGAACCCTCGGTGCGCGAGTCCGACTCGCACTTGGCCGGTTTTTTTAAACTGTAACATGTGTATTTTTGTGTATTTTATGTTATTATAAATAAAATTACTGTACTTTTAATAAGGTTATAGAATAGCTCATAATAAAACAATTAGGTACATTTTATATTTTTTTATTTAAAATCTTGGTAGTAAAACTGTTTATGAAATAAATCTACTTACATGTTATGTTATATAAGTCTCATCGTTTTTTAATATCACATGCAAAATCAGATTTAAATGTAATTATAATTCTTTGAAACTAAATTAAAACAATGCTGTTCTGAGATCAGTTTATGTTCTTAAATTTCAATGAAATATTATGGCTTAGTACTAATTCAACAACTTTGGTAACCTTGTTACATAAAAGCTTTCAAAATCAACACATAAAAATAAATGCTTAAGTCTTAAAATATAAATGAATAAACAAAACAGTTATACATATAGCTACTATTCGTCATCGCTGTCGCATTCATTGGTATCTTTTTTTAAAATTGGCAAAGCCTTAAAGTAGTCTGCATATTGAGCACCGATAATGCCGGAATCACACATGCTAATCAAATCTTTGTGCTTATCTTTGGATATACCAATAGCAGATGTATAAGCCAATTCTAGAGTAGGCAAAGACGTGTTGGCTCTGCGAGTGTTGCCTCGAATAACAACCGTTTCGGAATTAATTTTAGCGAGATCATACTTGTATAGAAGTTTGTTAGGCTCGTTTTTGTTGACATAAACCTCTCTTATGTTGTTCCATGACACCTTTTCACCCTTGGTATTTTTACTCCATGTTTTGTCAACGACATGACTTTTAAAGTCATAAAAGTCTTTTTGCGTCATGGTTCGAACTTGGTAAGGTTCACCGGTGCACTTCGCCCAGCGAACAAAAAGGCACCACTCATCTGGGGTGTATATTATTTTATTATCGGCAGTACGCTCTAAAAGGGCATGGACACTATCACCCTCATTTTGGGTGTGACCCTTTTCAAGAAATCTGTGAGTAATAGTGACATTGTGGCGGCATAAATATATAGATAGAAAAGAAATCTATTTTTGTTTTGACCGGCGCAGTTATCCGACCAAAAACGAAATTCAGATACACCTTTCATTAGGTTTCATTAGTCAAGTAAGGAACTGCTTACTTCGTTAGCACCTCTTTTAGCTACCGTCTCGTCCCACATGTAGCAAACTGCTTGCTTTTTACCCATGTCGAAGATTGTAAAGTTTAAGAGATTTAGTTTTCTTTTATAGTAAAAGATACTAACATTCCCTTGAGGACACGTTAGTACTTTTTGAAAATCGAACACAGCAGTAAGAACGGCACCGTTAGATTTGATGGCATAATTTTTATCCTCATTTTTTAGTTTTTGCGCAATGTTTTTATTAGACAAATGTTTTACTTTTTCTTCGTTTGTAGGATGAGCAGGTGCATCAAACATAAAAGGTGATATTTCGGAGACAGAAACCGGAGCGTGTAGTTCTGAAGTAGACTTAAGATTTACCGGATCGATTGACTCAGCAGCTCTGAGTTGTGCATCATCTAATGCAAAATGAGGAACTGGGGAATTTACAGATCTTAAATCGTTCTTGTTCCCAGCAGTAGCTGCAGTTTCTTCCTCTGTGGTCGTTGGTACTCCAAAAACATCTTCCCACACGTCAGCCATGTCCTTATCGATGTTTTCAGCTCCAGTAGGTACAGGAGATGGTGACAGTACTCCGTGTTCCGTAACAGAGACATCTGAAATTTAAACAGGAAAGTTGATTATTTATTTTAACAGCAAAAGTACAAATAATTCATTAACAAATGTTTCACCGAGAAAAAACAGAAAAAATGGATTTTTATACATTTTATCAGTAGGAACAAAGCTATATCAAGAATTCGTCCCGACGAACAGTGTTACATGTGTATGTATAACGTTTTTTCAACGAATAATCTCCAACGTACAATGACCTAGGTACACATAAAACTAAATTTTTTTACTAAAATATCGCGGAACAAAGAGCTATTTTCATGTATTTGGTCAATTTTATCACATTTTATGTAATCACCCAAACTAACATACCAATCAACATTGTATACAAAACTTCAATTTTGAAACAATTACGAAAATTTTAAACCAGATGCGTATTTTCCATAGAACAACGTGTTATGTGCTTATATGTCGTTTATACTTTACAAATTAACTTTTAATTGGTATTTTGTAATAAAATTTTGCATTTTACTTCCGCATGCATCAAATATGGACCTATTTCATAGTAAACATCTAATAAACAGTGTAAACACTTACCGGCAATGACAGAATCTTCATTTTTCCCTTCCAACTGTATAGGACAATCCGCAAATTCTGTAGTTTTTTCGGGACTCAAAGCTAATTTTAACAGTCGCTTCGACCTATTGTTACTCATGTTTCATGTTCAAGTAATCAAAACAACCTATACTTCAAACAAAACACTGATAAAACTTTGAGGTTATAAACCAACCACAAACGTCCGGCCGCCGTAGAACAAGTGCACGAATGACGATGCGACGCAGTGCTCGCGCTCAGTCTGTGCGAGTGAGACGGCATATGCGCCCCTGTAACGTTGTTCTTCGTGCGTGATTTCAGATAGAACGTTGTTACATCTCAAATCTTAGAAACTATTGTAGTGTAAAAAAAAAATATTACATTGTTATGTTGAGGACGGTAAGAGGAAAACCAAAATGCAAAAAACGATGTTTCGTTATATTGTAACATGTAACTTTGTTCTACGGGTAGGTCGAAATGTTTCTTAGTCAATAATCGTGTTTAGCTCCATTTTGGGAATCAGAAACTCGAAACAGCGACACAAAAAGCCCTGTTTCATCACCCAATCATATGAGGAGGATCACGAGTCATGGGGATGACGGGACGCGCGTCAATACATGAAATACAAAACATAATACATGACATAACAATAGTACATTGTTACCGGTGGGGTGAAAGTAACTTATTTAGCCCCGAGACGGGGCCAATAGGTTAAGGGACTAAATAAGTCTTTGGCCCGGGGTAAACACTGTGCGTTTCATTATAAATATAAGTAAAACAAAAATAAAAATTAAAAAACGATGAAAGAAATGTGAAACTTTTTTGTCTGCTATGAGGAAGTACCTATAAACAAAACTCTACAACTTGAAAAAGCAAATAAAGATAGGATTTGCCGCTTTTCTCTTTTTTTCTATGGCCGGCCAGCTAATTAGCCATATGTTTTATTTTTGTCATTGAAAAAATAGTTAATATTTTTCCCAAATCTATGCTATTTTAGAGAAATCGTTGAAAGGAAATTATAATAAAGTCATTTAAAAAAATTCTTTAATTCATACTTAACTTTATGTTATTCCAATTTTATGTCGCGCTGTAATTGAGTAGCTGCACAGAAAGTAGGAACATGGTTCAGCAGAAATGTGAAAATAGAACTAGTTTTATATTCTTTTTGTTGCACTAACCCGTACTGAGGATAATTTTATAAAACCTATTTAGAGGCTAAAAATTCCACCCATGCCGGGACTTGAACTCGCGACCTCTGGCTAGCCAGCAATCTGCCTCAGAAATTTGGTCCAGCGAGCTATTTCATACGTAAGTTCAATACGTGCCGCACTTAAAATTTTAAAGATCTATTCATAATAATAATGCCAGCGCTCTCCCAACTAATGTGTAAGTGCAGGCATCAGCGAAATTTTGAGCCTCTTTACAAACTTTCTCTGTACCTATTACATACAGGCAGCAATAGGTTTTTAGAACTAGTTTTTTTTATAATTTGACAGCTGTTAGTTAAAAAAGATTCTCCCCAGGACTGAAAGTAGGCCTGAAGTTGCCTGAGGAGCGGGCTGAAAGTAATACTTTTCAGCCCTAGGGAGAATCGCTTTCAACTGACAGCTGTCAAATAATTTTTAAATTTCCATTTTCAAATTTCTATTCAAACATGACCCAACTTTTTAAATTTCAGCTAGCCAGCGACGAGAAGAAAAAAAGGCGGGAAAGCGGCAATCCGATCTTCTTTTGTTTTTTCGAGTTGTAAAGTTTTGTTTCTACTACCTTACAGTTTTATTTTTACTTATATTTATTAAATATTTTTATTTTTAATTTCCTTTGTTTACTTCGGGTGAAAGACTTATTTAGTCCCGAGACGAGGTTTGGCGCCCGAGCGTAGCGAGTTACTTTCACTCCTCATACTCAACAATGTACTATTACAAATGCGAGCCTTTGCTGTCTTGGTCATTCAATTCATTGTATAGAATCTTAATCCCGCGTGCGTTTAGAAAATATATAATTATATTTTTTTATAACTAGACGTTGACTAATTCTAGATACAAGTTTCTCAGACCAAGCTGTTTTTGGGCTAGTCATAATAAAACTGTTATGTACGTAGAAAACCACAATAACTTTAATTATTTTCACTAAAACTGGAAGTTTATAGATACAACAATGTCTAAGTCAATGTCTAAAGTGGTTATCAAGCTGGTCATCATCAGGCTGCCAAATCTTTGGATGTTAGAGATAATAATGAAACTGTGTGTTTCAGCTCAAAATTAATTCAAATTCCGCTCAAATTTCAGATGAACTTAGAGATAGCTGCATTAATGTTCACCTAACCGAGTTATCCATTCACCTGCCAACCTATAACCTCAAAGTACAGTCGACAGCAGCTCAACTTTTACATTTTGGTAGCAAAGTCGCCCTTAACGTAACTGATTAGGGTGCGTGTATGTAAAAGTTTATGTGCTGTTGACTGTACTACCCATAAAAAAACCGCAATAAAATGCTAAAACTATGCCCACTTCGGAGCTATAATACCTCAGACACATGAACACACAGACACACAATGGTCAAACTTATAAGCCGTCGTTTTAAAAATGGATCGTTTCACTGCAATTATATTTAATATTACCCAGAGCTCGATCTTTATAATAATAGAGCAGAGTAGAGTAAGTAAACACTCAAGCGAGTATTTTCATAGAATCTGGAACATGTTTAGCTCGTAAGTGCTCCAAACTTTTATTAAATTCCAAATTGCAGCGCAAAACTCAACATGATGTTAGGTAGATAGATACATTATTTATTTGCACTCCTGTTAGATTATGACCTTGAACAGAACAATTAAAAACCATTGTTATGGTGGTCTGAACGGGTCCTTTAGAATTCTACAGATTAATTAAACACAGAGAGTATATCACAAAGATAATAATAACTCCCTAACTACACTTCAATATTAATTAGATACGTATCAATATTAATTTACTCTTAGAAGATACCAGTTTACCGTATCATGTCGTTAATTAACCGTGTACGAAGTCCTATAAATGTGAATCATTGCGACGTCGAAGGTAGCGACATTTTGGTATCCCTGTTAGCTGAATAGACTGCGCCCGAGAGCCCGATGTTATTTGTACTGTGCCGATGTGGTCAGTCGCCACGGCAAAAAGTTTCGAGACACCACAGATGTATGTGAAACAGAAGTCAATTATCCGCCGTTACAAAATTTAGCAAAGGTATGCCTTTACGGACAACAGATTTTAGTTCACGTCCTGAGAGAGACAAAAAGATACAAAGAGAGAATAAATGAATCTTAATGTTTACAAACACATTAGTGGACCGTGCCGACTGAATTGTGAAAAAACCGGCCTCGTTCACGAAGGGTCCGTACAATAATGTTAATAATGAGTTATCGATACAACATTAGACACAGAGATGAAGTAAAAAGGGCAAAAATCACGTTTGTTGTATGGGAGCCCCTTAAATATTAATTTTATTTTAATTTAACTATTTATTTTTGAAGCCAATATAGAACTAAATATTCTGTGAATATTTCAAGCGTGCTTCTTGTTGCCGTTAATAATACCGAGAAAAAAACAGCAAAACATACTTTTGTTGTATGGGAGCCCCCCTTAAATATTTATTTTATTTTATTTATTATTATAGCGGCAACAGAAATACATCGCCTGTGAAGATTTCGACCGCGTAGCTATCACGGTTCATGAAATACAGCCTGGTGCCAGACAGACGGTTAAAGAAGTTTTAGTAATAGGGTCCCTTTTGGCACCTTTCGGGTACGGAACCCTAAAAATGCCGGAAAAGATTAGAAAACAACTTTTTTTTCTAAAATTATTCTAAAGGCATTCACTTAAGTTGTTCGTAACGTTTCAGCCAGTATAAAACTTTTTTGGTTTATTGGAAATAATAGGGGTTAAAGTATGAAATTGCCGTTTTATTGCAATAGGTTCTTTGAATTGACATAGAATCTTCATGGTTTGAGGTTTTCGAATTAAAATTTTTTCAAATGGTTTCTATGATGTTCTTTTTTTAAAAAATTTTAAACATTTGAATATCGACTTTCAATTGTTTTTGTTATTCAATTTAGACAAGAAAGATGGATACTGCGAAAATTCGAGTGATTTTTGAATACGAGTTCCGACGCGGAACTAACGCGGCAGAAACAGCCCGCAATATCAATGCTGCGTTTAGAGAGGGGTCTACTAATTGTGCGCCGTCGTAACACCGTGCGATTTTGGTTTAAACGCTTTCGTGACGGAAATTTCGACTTAAAGAACGAGCCACGAGGAAGACCGCCCACACAGGCGAATAACGATGAATTAAGAGAGATAGTGGAAGCCGACCCTAGTCAAACTACCCAGGAATTAGCGGCATGTTTTAACGTTACCTTACCCACCTAATACGTAGAATGAGAAAGAAGGAGAATAACTTACGAGTTCAATATCACGCGCGTCCACCGTGGGTAAATGTTTTCAAGTCAGAAAGAATTTCAGAACTTTAATAGCGGAACAGAGAACCATCAGACTCATGTTGGATATTAACGAATTTTTTTAATAGATAATCAATATTCTGAAAAACACACGACATACAGTTTTATACTGGGTGAGGGAGTAATAAGTATTCAATAAAGAGTTCCCTTAGAATGGTTGAGGAATTTATAACTAACCAAAAAGATGTTCATGATTGGAAGCTATATAAATGTCAGCCCAAAGCAGTGCCATGCCATGATCATATTTGATCCTTCAATAGATACGCTTTCCACCAATTAATATCTTACATTCAATAGTCACCATATGAGCATAGCTGAGGACTGAAAGAAGTGGCGTGCCGTTGGGGAGGGTTATGTTCAGCACTGTAAGTTAACTTGCTTAACTGTAAGGGCGTATTGGGAGTGTTTTAAGCAAATCATGGTTTTATAAATAACACCGTAGGTATTTAAAAGTAACCAAATTATTTTAAAACGGGCTGGAACATCACGAACTTAATTGAATGTCTTTAGAGCAATTTTAAGAAAAAAAAAACTTTCTCTGACCTTTTTCAGCATTTTTCACACTTCAACCCGAACGAGTTTGTAACAATTAAGACACGAACCTTCAATCAAATGGAATTTCAATCCAAACTGTTCAAGTCGTATTTCAGGCGCAAATTCTGTTACGTATATATTAAACGGGTCTAATCGCGATTATTTGTAAGGTAAAATTTTATAATATATGTGTATGAGCATCTCTGGTGCAACTAAGGAAATATATTACCAGGAGACGGGCAGCAGCATCTTCCTAAGATTCCAACCGCATACTGCGATCGCCAACCCGCCTGCCAAGCGTGGCGATTATGGCAAACCTCTTCGTGGTTAGAAAACTCTGGTCATTAAAAAATACAATAATTACAAGTGCAGTTGTTTCAGCAAGGGGTCCGTGCCTTCCAACTCGATGACCAGGTGGGCTTCTCTCTTGGTGTACAGGTCCGGTTGCCAGGGCCCCAAGGGCACTGATGGTGGCGCTAGCCCATGGACTTAAGGGTTTACTATGCTTTCCACCATGAAGTTGCTGTGGCCTATCCGTCTGAAAGGGAAACGTAGTGTTTTGATGATAGAAATGAAAAATGTATAGAAGTATTGCACCATACAACCAATTAGCTCAGTAACTGGACCTTGATAACGTTACAGATTTAACAATTTGTCTTTACCAATGAAATGAGCGCAAGATGTATGTACCTGTATGTAAATGTTTATGTTTATGTATAGAGTTAATCACTCTGTGCGTTCCGTGAAAAAACGCGTCCTTCATTCTCCTACATTTTTGCTTCGCTGGCCAGCTCCTGGCCGGTTATGAGCAGCCTATATTGACTTCCCACTATATGGCACAGATCTGTTAGAGAGAGAGAGAGCATGGGCTTAAGCACGACGCGTGCTCACCGCGGGTTGGCGATTTCAAGTGCTAAGTTATCTGAACACTCCTAGTTTAGGGGTCATAAGTTCGACTTTAATTTGTGTCACTGTGTACTACAACTAAGTATTATGTTTAGGGCAAGCATTGTAAAGAAAGTACAAATAAAGATTATCTTATCTTATCTTACCCCAGTCTCTGGGGTTACCTCACGTTTCTTCCTTTCCAGTTAGCGAGTGGTATAGCTACTAGAAATTGTCAAATTTACGTAGGTTAGAAAACAAAATAATTGGAAAGTGCCGGAATCCGACCTCACAACAAATATGAGGCTAGCGTTTTACCGATGGGCTAACTGCTCATCAGCAGTTGTGTGCAATCGATGTGAAATATACGTTTAGTATTTAGGTAATATATGAAAAGTTTAACGTTACTTATCACAGCCACAAGAGCGAACAGGTAGGAGATTAACATATTTTTGAACTTGCATTACTGAAGTTGTGGTAGCAATAGCACTCGTAACTGTGAAGGAAAACATCGTGAGGAAACCTGAGTGTCTGAGATGTTCACATACATACATACTCAGGGCTTGAAATTACCAATTTGTGGTGGGCATGCATGGTAAGTAAACCCAGCGATTGAAATTACCAATTTGCGGTGGGCATGCAGTGGGACGTATAAAGGATACATTAAAGAATATATGTTTTTCATCATCATCATCAGCACACCTCTGCTCACTGCTGGGTATAGGCCTTTTCCTCAAAAACAAACGGAACATTTCTCAATGCAAGGGACGTATATAGATCCTTCTGGCACAACCGTTTTGGGACTCAATGTTCTGGGGAAAATGGGCATTGAGTTTTCGCCAGCCAGCGTTGTGGTGGTAAGTAAAGCGGTTTGTTTTCTTTGCCTGTTATTTGCCTTCATGGCAGGGTCGGTGCACTTTGCATTCGGTGGGACGCCTATTACGCCCGGCCATTGCTCTTTGCGTGAAGCGGCTCATACCCTATCCTGCGAAACATTTTGTTCAATACGTATCCTGTTTGGTATAAATTTTTCTTCAAAAACTTATACCAGGTACTGCCACTTTTTTTTTGACGTGAAACATTTTTCAGTTCTACCGAACTGAAAAGTTCACTTAGGGGGTCAGTTGTTAGAACCGCATGCAACGAAAACATGTCGCCTCGGTGAGGGCTGTAACTCTATCACTAGATGTCGTGTACGATTCGGTTATTTATCGTTGAGTAGAACAAATTGGCCATTACTCACATCACACAAAAGTGGTTGAAACCAGTGTTTTAAAGTACCTAATTAGCATAGAAATTTATTGACTAAACTCTCGTTATTACTATGATAATTCAAATTGCAATTTATTATTAATTTATTCATGCTCAAAACTGACTAAAGACGCAACACAATCAATTTTGAAAGTTCCATTAGGCGATGGCACTTTATAACACCCTTTGTTTGGCTAAACAAGTTGACATAACTTGGCAGAAACTTGGCGATGTTTTGTCTCAGAGAAGTTCATTACATTAAAAAGTTCAGTAAGAAACTTCACGTGTTTATACGGCATTTTTGCTGTATTGGAAAACATGTTTTGTTCAGATAACGCTGAAGAAAATTACGTTGCCTCTACGCCCGACTATAATTTATTGTAAAGGTTATAATTTTGTTGTAGCAGTTTATTATGTGTACGTTTGTATTTGTTTATTATGTGTTTGTTTGTGATCTGTCAGGATCGTAGCAAGTGGCAGTCCCTGGTCTCTGCCTACCCCTCTGGGATACAGGCGTGAGTTTATGTTATGTTATGTTATGTTGTATTTGCAGATGTTCCACCGTGTGGCTTACTCACCTGATTTCGACTAATGAGGTGTCAATCGATCCTTCGAGTGACGTCAGAAATTAATATGACGGACGTTAAATTAAAACAGTCGGTGGGGTCTCTAATTTTTTTATTTATGATTTTGAGTGGGATAGTGAATGAGAAGGAAATTGAGTTCATAAAATATGTATAATAATATTAAAATGTTGCAACCACTACATTTGATCAAATAATGGAAATTACAATCGAGCAAAACAAACTCCAAATAGAAAAGCGGCCTTTAAGTCTATGTACAAAACCTTCTTTGTTTTGTACACATATCTTATCTGTGTACAAAATTAGGTTTTTTGTTGTTCGGTGTGTTTAAGTGTGTTGGCGTTCCATGAAAACTCATATTCAGAACTGTTATTGAAAAACAAGAAACAGTCCTATGGTGGGCTACATGTCACGACGATAAATTTTATTATTAGGATGTTAATTGTTCGAATACCGTTGATTTGTTCGAATGGCCTCGGTCTGATATCACATGTCCTAGTTTTGGACCAGGACAAGGCATTGTGTGGTATAGCTGATTCTATTATTATTTCTCTTGTTGACAGTGGTGGTAGCGCGTCGGTTAACTTTTGAACCAACTTTACGCACGAGAAAACTTGGGCTCGATTCCTGTGCGTATGTAACGACTTCGTTTTGTAAGTAACGTTCATTTGTGAATTTGTAATAACACTCGGTAGCGGTTTCGAAAAACGCAGTAAAGAAACCGTAGATATGATTGAACCTGTACTCTTTCTGAGAGAAGGCATATGTAATGCAGTGGGACGTGTTTAAACTGCATATAGATAGATAGATAGATATAGTAATTGCATAACCAGATCAATAATTAGAAGTATTTGATTTCTTATATCTTATTTCAAATTGTCGTTGTTAATGTAAGTCAACTTAAATAAAAGTTATTTTTCGTCATCATCAACCCATTATGTCCCCACCGAGGGGCACGGGTCTCTTCCCTGAGGAAGGTATAGGCCATACTCCACCACGGGGGCCAAGTCCGGATTGGTGGAGGCTTGTAGACAAGTGGCTCGTCTACTGTCAGAAGTTGTCAAGCCGCCCTAAGGCCTCTGACTTGGCTTAACGACTGCCATCTATCGACGGCAGCCGGCACCAACAGCTTAACGTGCCTTGCGAAGCACGGAACCGCTGGGAAAAATGCCACTAGCGTTAGGCATAGACAGCGACCCATCCATGCACTGAACGCGCCCAGTGTTGCTTAACCTTCGTGATCGTTTAAGATCACTCAGGCAGCCGGGGCTACGAGCGATATTTTTCGTAGGCAACCCATATTCTGCGCAAAAGAGGCCAAATATTAAACGCATCCGCTGATATAGCAACTATTGATTTAAACTCGCAAAGCGTCTCTTAAGTACACTTATGTATAAATTTAAGCTATTTGTCTAGTAGGAATGATTGGACACACGTTGTAGTTAAGCCCATACTCTGTCTCCGAGAGAAAGCCTGTCCCTGCTGTGGGACGTACACAGGCTACATAAAAAATATCAAGTATCAAACAAGAAAATGTTTAACTACTGCATGACCGCTAGTGTCGCTTGCTTTGAGCCTTGTTAGCTGGCAACTTGAGACTGCAGCAATAAACTTGCTCCGCAACAATTTACAGCAAAACCAGGAAAACACAACAGGACCGCCAGCGTTTTTATTGTTGTTAGTTGGGGACAGTGATAGTTAAGAACATAGATGTCTAACTAGTGCTAAAAAATGACAATTATTGTGGGAAGGCGTGCGTGGCTCGTATTATCCGGCATAATTGTCCGACATAATAGTCCGACAGCCATCTTCTAGGGTACATAGATATTTCGACGGGTTACATCATTGGTTTTTGTAAACAACCGATCATCAGTTACGCTGTCACTTATTATCACCTAATCAACGTTCACGTCGTCACGCAAGGCGCACAGAATGAACCAATCCCAGAGTAATTTACCCTGCAGCACATCTTGCACTCATTTCATTGGTTATGAGTACCTAATCGAGAGATTGGGGCCGATTTTGAGTGTGAATTTTGTGAGGAGAAACTTCTATGGTTTTTTTGGGTTCCGTACCCAAAGGGTAAAAATGGGACCCTATTACTAAGACTTCGCTGTCTGTCTGTCCGTCCGTCCATCCGTCCGTCTGTCTGTCACCAGGCTGTATCTCAAGACCCGTGATATCTAGAGAGTTGAATTTTTTTTATCTTTGTGTCTAATGTTGTATAGATAATGGTACGGAACCCTTCGTGCGCGAGACCGACTCGCACTTGGCTGGTTTTTTATTCGAAGGTGTGGGATAAAAAGTTGGCTTTTGTGCAGTTAATTTGCAAGGTCGCTCTCTAAACAAGGCTTATAGGAGGAGGAGATGTGACTGTATTGGCTGTCGAAACTACCATACAACTAACCGATAATTGGCCTATGTTTGGTCTACATTAACTACCTACGAGTATCTTTTGTACTTTGTGCTGTGGACTTTGTAAAGTGAATAAAATAAAATAAAATAAAACACGACCACCGGCATAATAATCAGACGTGATACCACTAGGCCAACAAGACGAACTAGTTGAACACAAAATCAAACATTCCAAAATTATTATAAATACATAAAACTACGACTTTATTTGTATGAAGCTGCGTTAGATTTTTGCTGCTGATTCGTGTGTGTGTGTGTGTGTGTGTGTGTGTGTGTGTGTGTGTGTGTGTGTGTGTGTGTGTGTGTGTGTTTGTGTGCAAACAAAAGATAGAACGGGACAGAATACGTATGAAATACTATTCACGATAAAAAACTGAACTAATACTTGCGTAAGCACTACACAATATTAACTTAATTCCAAAATAGCTATACTTGAATTTTTGTTGAACAATAGCGAAACCGGACTTGGCCCCCGTGATGGAGTATGGCCTATACCTTCCTCAGGGAAGAGACCCGTGCCCCTCGGTGGGGACATAATGGGTTGATGATGAATAGCGAAACCTAGTTGGACTCTTCCGATCGAAATTCGAGTAAGTGATTCGGAAATTAAGTTAATAATAGGAAATTCAAATATTGAGTTTAAAAAAAATATTAAAGTTACATACTTAATCTAAAAAAAAACAGTTTAGTTTATATAACCTGTGGTCTCTACACAAGGCTATAAAAGTATTATTACAAAACTATTCAAGTGCAGTTAAAAGCATTGAGTAGCCAAGCGTAAATTAAAAGACCATTTAAACTGTATTTTAGAAGTATTTTAGGAAATCGTGTTCTTATGAACAAGACCGTAAATCGTTAACGAGGGAAACAAGCTACGTAAGTAATTTTGTATTAGCTGCTTCTATTTAAATGCTGTAAAAATTTATTAATATTATTATTACTCTTTATCAGAAAATCTGACAGCACAAACTGACATAAATGGCCAGTTTCTGAATTGAGAATTTCGCTAAGTAAATGGTTAACTGTAGTGCTGTCTCCTCGAATTTCTCAGAAAAGGGCGTGACAGAACGTTACTTAGTTTAAGTATTTACTTAGCGAAATTCTGAATTCAGAAATCGACCCAAAATGTAGCTGCAGTTGATGATTGTAACAATAAAGTCAAAACTAGATTTTGCTTATCAATATAAACTAACATGTCAAAAGATACAAAAAAATATACGCGTCGAATTGAAAACCTCCTCCTTTTATGAAGTCGGTTAAAAACAAAGAATAAATTGAAATAACCCAAAGTAAAAGAGTAGAGTAGATACAGCTTCCAGAGTAGATCTTTTCTCTTCTCTTTGCCATTTTGTTAATTATTCATTGGGTATTCAAATATGTGGCCCTAACTAAAGTGCTGTCTCAAAAGATTACCGAGTGCCTTTTTGAAAAAAGAAAGTTTAGCTTTGAAAAGATTCGATTTGGGCTACCTAATTCCATTTGGATTAAAGTGGATCGAAAATATCAAAGCCCGACTGCTAAAAATTTTGAACAAGAACATTTTAACGACCGGACCCAGAACAGAGAGGTATGGAAAATCTTTTGCAGGGTCCAAGCTCCTCGGAGGTGTAAAGTAATTTATCAAGAAGACCTACATTACCCTCTGCGTTTAATTTTGTACTTCAGCAGATGGAAAATATAATGCAAGGGCATTCAATTTTGCTGGTGATGGATATATCAGTTTGGTCCCGCCTGTTTAGGTTGGAGATTTAAAACAATTTGTACTTCACCAGATGGAAAATGTAATGCAGCGGCATTCAATTTTGCTGGTGATGGATATATCAGTTTGGTCCCGCCTGTTTAGGTTGGAGATTTTAAACAATTTGTACTTCACCAGATGGAAAATGTTATGCAACGGCATTAAATTTTGCTGGTGACGGATATATCAGTTTGGTCCCGCTTGTTTAGGTTGGAAGATTTAAAACAATTTGTACTTCACCAGATGGAAAATGTAATGCAACGGCATAAAATTTTGCTGGTGACGGATATATCAGTTTGGTCCCGCTTGTTTAGGTTGGAGATTTAAAACAATTTGTACTTCACCAGACGGAAAATTTAATGCAAGGGCATTCAATTTTATGGTGACGGATATAAGCAGTTTGGTCCCGCTTGCTTAGGCTGGACATTTAATGGAATTTTTAATACAGTTGCTCAAAAAGTGGCTTATTGCAGGGACGTATAGCGTTCGGGATGTGGGCTATTACATACTCGCGCTTTTTCTTTACCTTTTCCGAACTCGTGCGTTCTCTTTCCCAACCGTTTTTACTAAAAAAAAATCATAGAAGTTTTTATGATTATTGCAAATATTTCTAAAAAGAAGCTACTAATTTGTATCAATATCAGATTTAATTATTTCATTGAATGAGTTAGGTTAGGTTTCATTTCATTTCATCTCATTTTCATTTCATATCAATAAAAAAATTCTACTGAAGACTTGGCTGTATGGGCATAGTCTCCTGTGCCTACTCAGAATGGGTGAAGAAAAACGGTTGTTCAAACGGTCGGTTGAAAAAACAGTGGCGCCCACTTTCCAAAAATTTTCTTTATTAAATTGCTTCATTTTTTCGCAACTGTATTAAAAATAGTTGTTCAGTACACGTGCGGAACCGTCATTGCAACTTGTTCCGAGTGTCAACCCGTCGGCTGCGCCTCGGCTCGGGTAGACATTTGTCGGAACTCTTTGCAATGACAGGCTTTCCGCACTCGTGATGAAATATACTATTGTACTTCAGCAGATGCAAAATGTACTGCGATTTTGCTGGTGATAGATAATTATATCAGATTGGTCCCGCATGCTCACGTTGGAAATTTAATGCGGTAAGTGAGATAGATAGATAGATAGAATATTCTTTATTGTATGTACACCAGGAATTACAGAATTGAGAATTTAACAATAATATGGTACAGTACAATTGGCGGCCTGATTAAACACTTTTTTTATAATTTGTGTTCTTTGTTATAGTAAAATTTTATTATAGTGGTAAAGCCTAGTCTCTGCCTAAACCTCCGGGATACAGGCGTGGTTCTTTTATAAAAATGTGTCCGCTGACTTCTTTCAATTTGGTTCTTTTGTAACATCATATGACCAGTATACTCGCGTCGCAAATACCTTTTATAAGATACTCCATTAGTAAAGTTAAAATACGTCCGGTCTTTTGGCCTCTGCGAGATCATAAATAAACCTCATACATACAAACGCGCTGAAACATAACCCTCCTTTGTTTTCGCAGTTGGTACAAAAACCCTTCCATTTGTAGTGTGATAAGTAAGACCTCACTCACACATTGGTATATTTCTATATCATTATAAGGGCGTGTCTACTGGGTCCCATTTCTAGAACAACGATTGATGGTTTACTCTAATAATTCGACGTAAATAGCAGAATTACCTACAG
Organism: Yponomeuta malinellus; assembly: GCA_947308005.1. NCBI lineage: Eukaryota > Metazoa > Arthropoda > Insecta > Lepidoptera > Yponomeutidae > Yponomeuta > Yponomeuta malinellus. The sequence continues at coordinate 5,016,431 of OX370994.1, forward strand.
ATTAACAATTAAGGAGACTAATTGTACTAATCGGCTGCACAATGTATTTCAAATTATCCTAATAAACTATGAATTGCAGTTTTTTTGAAACGCGGCCCGAGGCCTCATTTTCTAGTACTAAAATTGATGGTGTAAACCAATATTACAATTCGAAATACTTACATCGCTGACTCAACCACAGATACATAGCCGATTAATCCACAGATTAACAAATAGGAAGACTCAGCTACGCACCGTGCATTGAATTGTCATTGAAGAAAAAGGATAATAATTTCACAGTCATAATAATCCTTTAATTCTAGTTTTATGCAACGCGGCCTACTTTACTTCAATTCGATGTACATGATTGTACGATGGCGCAAGTAACGCGTTTTTGGGCGCTTTACTGTCAGAATTTGACAATTAAAGTACTGGAAAGTCGCGACTTTAGACGTTAAACTACGTGACTCGCGTCATCGTGCCACCTATGCTGACGTCTAGCCAACGAACACATACCAACTAGCCCGTGCACAAAACACACAGCCCGTCAACAGTCACTAAGTAAACTCAACTAATAAATTCGCTGAGCGCGATGGCGCGAGGGTGCTTAAAAACACCCGCGCGCAGTAAGTCACCACTTAAGATCTCAGCGCCGCGGGACCGGACTTGTCTAACTCGAGGCAACTTTATGCATGCAAAACTGTTTAACGTCCTCGAAAATATGGCCCGAGAGTGCGCTGCTTCAGATAATTGCAGCTAAACGCCGCCGTAATGAGGCGCCCGGATTTTAACAATGATAGAGCAAGCTAGCGCAGGTGGGAATGTTTTAGAAGCTCTACTGCGTTTAGAGAACGCAATAATGTGGCTGAGGAAATGCTTTTTGTGCTGCTGTATCCCTACTAAATTTTCAAATTTCGGTGAGAATTCACTCCTCGTTGTACAAACTATAAGCGGTCGCCCACGACGAATTTTAGTTGCGATGCTGAATCGCGTTTTTAAGGGAGTGCGGTATCACTACCAACGTAATATGGCATTGCTTTTGTCGACTTTACAACGCATGACCGTGTGGCGAGCACATGTCAACTCTGCGCGCGCACTATAAACTCCAACATTCCTGCATCGCGCAAGCAAAATGTTTCACATGACATACGATAAATATAACGTCCGACGAACATCAGTTGGACCGGCCGTCCCCAGGCATGCGATCTGCCTGGCGGGAAATTTCCCTTTATACTGGAAGAGCACGATCACCCGCTCTTCCCTATAACCGTATCGATACGAAATCGGTGCCTTATCGTTTCTGCATCGCGAAAGACTCCTCTACTAAAATTTTCTTTAGCGTTGCAGAGAAACTCCACAAAATGCGGGGATTCCTGGCCTACGTCTGATTGAGTAGCTAGGTTAACATTTATTATAATATCTTCGTAATCTACTGCGGCCGCGGTACTTCGATTTGTCTAAATGGTCTCAGTCTAGGTGTAATTCCATGCTTTTGATGTCTTTGCCTGGTTACCAAAGTACAGGGTACCCTAGTTTGGGACCAGGACTAGATACAGATATTTGTTTATCATATTAACAATTTTAACCAGTACTTGTGTTTTGTGGAATAGTTTTGTGGACAGCGTGCAGAAAGGTCCTTTGAAACTTAAGTGGGTTATGCTACTCATAAATGCAAATATGTTTTATCATAACACCAACTACGCTATAGAAGGCTGGTCATTTATCATGAGTCATGATATTCTTCCGCTGGCAGGCCGCTTCCAACCAGTCTTTTTGGAAATCCATGGAGGAGGCCTATGTCCAGCAGTGGACTTCTTGTGGCTGAATGATGATGATATTTTTATGTTGCATATAATCCGATCTGTAATCATGACCTGTTTGATGCATTATTAAAAAGCAAACCTCGTTTAAATATATTTTTAAAACATCAGTCAAGCTGAGCATCTGTGCGTTCCCCATTTGTGCTGCTTGTTTTGAGTACTGCTATTTAATTTTGACATCGCTGTGGGGAGGTGTTTAAGAGTCGTAAAGTGTCGTTTTTAGATGCGCTTATCGTTCAGGAAGTTTCAAAATGTTTCGTTCCGGGAAGACTTAGACAAATTAAGTACAAGCGATTTTGTTGCTATAAACACCTTATTGTAAAAACAGTATCTTTATGTTCTGCGCAGTCCTGGATAAAAGTTATTGGTACACATCTTTATTTATAAGGGCTGAAGTGGCGGATCGATTCATTGGGCGAAGATATTTTCTAATCTGACTAAGCTGATATAATGAGACATTGAAAACTAATAACAACATGGTTTTGGTTCTGTTTATTTATAAACAAACAAAAAATAAGAATAAAATAAAAAAATATACACTTTGACCTTTGCATCTACGTAATGAGATGATTATATATAACAGAGTCCAGCGGCACCTTCACTCACACTAGATGGGTGAAGGGACCACACATACCCTGCAGTTTTTTTTTTATTCAAAGTAAAAAAACTTAATATTATTAAACAATTTTTGCCCACCTGCAAAGCAGTTTGTTGGCAAAGAGCTCTAACTCTATATACCTATTACTGCTTGTTATTAGTGCCTGGGACATTGTTATTTAGATGGAGTAGGTTTGCCTAGCATCTATACTATCCCGACAGCTTAGACGGCCTAGCCCAAAGAAAATACAAGTCAGTACGCGCGGAGCCAACCGAGCCGCGGGTTTCCTCACGATGTTTTCCTTCACAGTTAGCGTGTAGTATTGACAAAGTCATAGGTACATGCCCGCACTAGGAATGGAACATGGGTCTCTCGCTTCCGAGTCCATTGTTCTACCCACTGGGCTACCACCGCTTATTATAATAAATTTCTAAGTCATTTTTACGTGGTTGTGCAATAATGCTAAAACAATTGGAATCAAAAATACTGTAAACTAGTGGACTGACTAACTTCCGTCGACTACTTTTCGTGAGGTTCATCGTATCTTGGTTACAAATAATTCCGCAATATAAAGCGTATTGTCTTAAAAAAATAAAGGTCTATTTGGTAATTTTTAGAGCCTAGACCAAATATGTGGATTTTGGCTGCTTTAATAATTTTTTGAGCCAAAAAAAAAAAGGATCTGAGTCAAATCAAACAAAATTAAAAAGAATCTTGCAAATTACAGAAGCACGTCATAAAATCAAACAAAACTAAGAAGAATCCTAATCTATTCAATTGTAGAGTGCGTCATGTTTTTTTTACAGAGTACCGGGAGGTCAATATCCTGGTGTTTATTAAACAAAAATAAAAATATTAAACCTCCTTTCACTTACAAGTGAAGCGAATGTTAGAAGTTCGAATGAAAGTCATACACTTTTCCACAAAAGTACAAGAAATCAGTGAATATTATTAATTTTCGATTGTAGCATTGTATTAACTGAGCTTTAAAAAGCGGTAGTAGCCTAGTGGGTAGAACATTGGACTCGGAAGCGGGAGACCCAGGTTCGATTCCCAGGGCGGGCATGTACCTAAGACTTTTCTTTCTAAGTTATGTACATTTATGAAGTTGTAGTAGTAATACCACTCGCTAACGGTGAAGGAAAACATCGTGAGGAAACCTGGGTGTCTGAGCTATTCACATACCTCAGCGCTTGAAATCGAAAAATCCGCGTTGGGGACGCTTAGTGATTAAGCCCATACTCTCTCTCTGAGAGAAGGCCTGTGCCCTACAGTGGGACGTATATAGGCTGCTTATGAATGATTTACTGAGCTTTAAGTTGCCATATAATTTGTAACTACTGTCAATATGTAGAACAATGCCAATGGGTGCAGTATTTTTGTTCTGAAAGCTGATTTTATGAAGCGATTTCACTCCATTCTATCGATACAGGGTCTTACACGATCATCGTCATCACCCATTTCACGCCCACTACAGGACAAAGGTCTTCCTCACGGGTTTCATAATCATGAGGGGTTTTGCCATAATCGCCACGCCAGGGTCTTTCAATCGAAATATAATTCGCTAGTGCTATGACATGTTATAGGTTCGTTTTAATTCATCAGCCTATATGTTATATGCGGTAATCGTCGTCATGTAACAGTGAGAAGGATATTGTGGTCATTATTGAACTTTTTTTACAACTTAAATGTTTAACTTATTTTATTTTCTTCATATTTCGGGCCATTTAATTTTGTAGGGAAAGGACAATAACATCGCTTAGATGAACATAAAATCCGATATTAAATATAAATTTATTCTTAATTAATTACGCCGGCGGCTTCTCCCGGCTTGTACAAATGACTTTGTTTTCTGAGTTACGTACATTTGTAAAGCTTGCTATAGTAGCACTACCACTCGCTAACGGTGAAGGAAAACATCGTGCGTAAACCTGAGTGCCCGAGGTGTTCGCATATCGCGGCGCTTGAAATTGCCAATCCGCGGTGGTGATTAAGCCCATACTCTCTATCTGAGAGAAGTGCAGTGAGATGATTATAGGCAAGTAAAAAAAAAATACCACAGTATTTCTCCACGCTATTGATGCCTACTACTCGACAATTTCTTTTCAAAGATTACTTTACACTCTCTATCATAAGCAGCCTATATACGTCCCACTGTAGGGCACAGGCCTTCTCTCAGAGAGAGAGAGTATGGGCTTAATCACCACGCGTGCCCACCGCGGATTGGCGATTTCAAGTAAAGTATGTAAATAGCTCAGACACTCAGGTTTCCTCACGATGTTTTCCTTTACCATTAGCGAGTGGCATTGCTACTATAACTTCACAAATGTACATAACTTAGAAAACAAAGTTATAGGTACATGCCCGCACTGGGAATCGAACCTGGGTCTCCCGCTTCCGAGTCCAATGTTCTACCCACTAGGCTACCACCGCTTAGTTTCACTCTCTATAGTTTCAGACAATCAATCTAGGTCAAGTTTAATTAGTCTTCTTGAGACTTAGAGGCGGAGATCTTACCGCCCGACATCCAACAAAACGTGAGTTTGATATTCAATTACCGGGAAGCGAAGCTCGCAGGAACCTAATTATCTGAAGAAACCTCGTGAAAAATTTTCCTCCCAAGCGTTCCTCCGCAACTTAATAATTCCTGTGGTTAAAAATTAACTACCGTTGAAGTTTTCAAGCCGAAATTTTAATAAGAAAGTTGCTTGCAGCAAAGTTTCCCTGCAGTTCAGTGCCGCAAATCCTTGAAATATTCACTGCATATTGTCATAATATCATAATATCACAATATTGTGTAGATAGCTGAAGGTATTCATTATTATATATCATTACGCTAATGCATTAAATCAAACTTTTGCACATAGGCGAGCTTAATACTACTATGCTTTATTTTCATCTAATCTAAGTTTTGTAGAAATCATTAGCAGGTAGTCTTGTGATATTAAACATAAAAACCGGCCAAACAACGGTTCGGTACCATTATTTATCTAACATTTGAATATTTCAAGTGTCTACCTGTTGCCGTCAAAATTTCCAGCAAAAAACGGCAAAAAAACACGTTTCTTGTATGGGAGCCCTGGTATTTTTTTTTACAGCGGCAACAGAAATACATCATCTGTAAAAATTTCAATTGTTACTATCACGGTTCATGAGATACAGCCTGGTGACAGACGGACGGATGAACGGACGGACGGACAGCGGAGTCTTAGTAATAGGGTAATTTACCCTTTGGGTATGAAACCCTAAAATTACTTATTTATATTGGGTTTTTGAGTTCCTTATTATGTTATCTGTAATTACACATAATCCATGGAGCCACGACCTTAGAAAATCCAATGTTTCGTAGCCGAAAACGTCTCAGCCTATTTCATAGAACTACAAATCATGGTTTGTATATCGAATTGTCATAATAAACCGTGAATTGTAGTTTTGAGTCTAATCGCGATTGATTGGCGTAAGCAGTGTTTCGTCCCACAACGGGGCAGTTCTGACCTGGCGACCGCGGACCGGACGACGCAGCGTGGGAAGGCCCCCCACCAGATGGTCTGATGACCTGGTTACGGTGGCGGGGAGTCGCTGGATCGGGAAGCTTGGAAAACTATGAGGGAGGCCTATGTCCTCCAGTGGACGTCAAATGGCTGATGATGATGACAGGGCGCAGGCCTTCACTCATAGAGACGCAATCGTCCTAATTAGTACGCGAGCCCACAGCGGTTGGCCATTTTAACGGCCAATGTATGTTAATCTCTCGAACAGTTACGTTTCTTCACGACGTTTTTACAGCGGTGGTAGCCTAGTGGGCAGAACATCGGACTCGGAAACGAGAGACCCAGGTTCGGTTCCCAATGCGGGCATGTAGGTACCTATGACTTTGTTTTCTAAGTTATGTACATATTTTGTGAAGTTATAGTAGCAATACCACTCGCTAACGATGAAGGAAAACAATGAATGGGTCACATCTAAGATTGTGCGTGTCACGGCAAAGAAAATGAGCCACAACTCAGTGCCTGTATTTTCCCGAGTGCAAAAAGACACTGGTTTTCAGTTATTGGCCGTCAAGCGAGCGCGGACACGAAATTACAAAAAAAAAAACAATAATAGAAATTATATTCTTTTCGTTGAACTAAATTACCAGGAGACAAGCAGCAGCGTCTTCCTGAGATTAGAACCCCATACTGCGATCGCCAACCCGCCTGCCAAGCGTGGCGATTATGGCAAGACCCCTCATGGTTATGAAAACCATGAGGGAGGCCTGTGTCCTACAGTAGACGTCAAGGGGCTGATGATGATGATGATTCTTTTTGTTGCACTAACCCGTGCTGAGGACAATTTTAAGAACCTATTTAGAGGCTAAAAATTCCACCCATGCCGGGGCTTGAACCCACCACCTCTGGCTAACGGGTCGTGGATTCAAGCCCCGCCATGGGTGGAATTTTTAGCCTCTAAATAGGTTTTGCATAATAGAAAAAAACTATAATTAAAACATATTAAAATAGGGCACTAATACTTCTTCTTTTTGTGCACTTAACAAACCAGCTTCATAACTAAAAGAAAACAAAACAAAGCCCTTACTTAGAACGAATAATTCTCATCTTAGTTCTTATTTTTGTCTGTGATGTGTCTTGCGGTTAACTTACTCCTCTGTACCGCTCTCATGTCAAACGTATCGAGACAAATTCAACTCGGCAATGTGAAGATCAATGTGCTGTCGACTGAACCGTATTCTTCAGTACACACATACTGAACGAACCTAGTAACACCCACCACTAAACAATTCATTAAGGCCTTCTAAAAACTAACGCCTGTTATCAAGAGAGTACGTTATCGCGCTTCCTTTCGCTGGGGCTTAACGCGACGTGTAACGACGTAATTCGCTGTACGGAGTACTAAGTAGAGCCTCCGCTGCGGCCCTGGGGCTTTTGGCTCTCTCCTGACACACGCAAAGCCTGCTTGCTACACTGCCATTTGCTTGTAGGGCTAGGGCAATTATGCCAGGGAGCTAATTCTATTATTTATTCTCTATGTGCTGTCTGATATCGTAGGATAACAGAAAGAAAAACACAACGAGTGCGCGCTATTCCTGCCTGAAAAGTTCTCGAATGGAGACCACATATCGGCAAGCGCAGCGTAGGCCAACCAGCCACAAGATGGACAGTTTATGTATGTATGGCTTAAAACGGTAACGTTGCTCTGACCGACAACGTGGGCGCAGATATTTTATATTCGGAAGAAATATTCCGCGAGTGGGGCATGACAACGCGCGACTAGACGACAAGACGTTGCGCCAATTTCACTCTTACTTATTATCGATTCACAATTTTATTTGATTTTTATTATTGAAATGAATCGTCATCGGCATTCTTAGGCTGACTGAACTGTGTGTTTCTGCTGTGTGTGTTAAGATTTTTTATTTTATTTCCTCTTATCTTTTAGATATGATTAGAATATTTTTTATTGTTTATCATACAAAAGAATTCATAAAATAACATAACGTGTGCGTTGTCTCTTGTTCGTTGTTTTTATATTGGTAATATGGGTGTTACTAACTGATATAAATGAATCTTATTTTTTGTTGAATCGGCAAAAGTTCCATGAATGCGGATGGCAAGGGGCCGCCAGCGATCGCATTTGGGGGAAAAGGCCTATCATCAGCCCACCCCTGCTCACTGCTGGGTAGCAGTGAGTAGAAGTGGACTAATGATGATGATGATGACCATCATCATCATCATCATATTTATTACTTCACAAACCATTATACATCAGATTGCCTGATTTATGTACATCCATCTACTGACTATATTCTTCCTGCAATACATTCCATCCAAAGGTTGTCTGGAAGAGATCGTTCTAAGCGATAAGACCGCCAATGGTATACCACTACTTAGATATAAGAAATTATTTGTAATTGTTTCACCTGGTTGTGCAATATAGTGTTGCCTAATCTATCTATCTGTCTATCATTTAATTTATAAAAATCTCTTATCACAGTGTTTGTTATCGAACTCTTCCGAAACGGCTTCAACAATTATTATGATTTTTTTTGTATATACTTGGCAGGTCTGAGAGTGGGTCATAGGCTAACTAATACGGGAAAACAACGTTTGCCGGTTCAGCTAGTTCTTTTGTTTATAAAGCAAGATACCGCAAATGTCGCCCGCTTTCGGGCTCGTCCAGAGGGCGTGCCGCTGGGGCTGCTGGGACGACAATTTGCATCGTACGGGCGCACCCTTAGCCTGCCGGGTCTCGGCCGCTTAGCGCTGTCGACGCTAACGATTTCCCCAGCACAATAAACTTGGGACGTCACGTCTTATCTGACGATGTAAATAGTTTTGTTACTGTCTCGCCCCGTAATTAACAGCCGACGGTCAAAATAGCCTTTCGGTGTCCGAGTTTGCTTGTTTTTCTTACTATTTTTGGCTTAGTGGTCGGATACAGTGGTTTTTCCAAGTTTTTTTTTTATTATGGAGGAATAAAATTGGTATCAATTTTTTGGTAGTCTTAGCGCTCTGGTACAATGCTCGCCTCGCATCCGAACCAGGACGGGTTTGATGCTGACATGTACGAATGACGTTGCTTTTTTTAGGTAACGTTAATTTATGAAATGATTATAGCAATACCACTCGCTGATGTTTAAGGAAATCATTGTGAGGAAACGCGAGTTTGTTGAAGGTGTACATACTAAGCGCCTGATATGTATAATGACCCAATAATGGGGAAACCTCAGGTCTAACTAACGCACTTGTCATCTAATTGTTGATTGTGATGGAAAGCCTCGAGATTTCGTTTTGTGTTAAAGGTATACTTCCAGCTGTCTCGTTACTACATAGTTGTCAGCTAATAAGGCTCTACATTTTCTACTTTGGATCTTCTTTAAGTGTTCCGAAGTCGACAAGGAACCCTTATAGTTTCGCCCGGACAGACAAACGGACGAACATCGTTTGTCTGTCTGTCTATCTGTCTGTCCGCGACCTAGTTCAGAGACGATTAGTAGCAGAAAGCTGAAATTTGTTACAGACATACATATTAATTGACCGACACGTGGACAAAACGGTAGAATAAAATGTTAAAAAAAATCTCGCCTACACCATGTGTATGTGGGGTATCATTGGATTGGTTGTTTAATAATATTGTGGGTGCAGAAAGATAATTTTTTGATTTAGGGTTCCGTTTCCAAAATATTAAGCTTTAAAGCGCAATTATTGTGCAATAGATTAGCACCGAACGTACTTTTTGGTTCACAATAAACAAATTATTATTTAAACGAGTATATTACAAAGTTATGTCCCAGTAGGGCGTCACCCCTCGCTGCCCTGGCTAAACGGTTGCATGTAGAAACGTGGGAAATTAAGGGTATAATGAACTTAAAAGAAAAAATATCACGGCTAAGTAGGCTTTACGAGTTAACGAGTAATAGGCGACTAACATACAAATTACGTTGATGAAGTTGTTAGTTCTGTAAAGCAGATAAAACCCCCTCCTTCTACGGAACCTTGCACTGCGCGTGGCCCGACACGCACTTGGCCGGTTTTTTACCATGAAAACCTTGAATATAAACTTTCACACCTGGAAAGTTCATTTCCTATTTCCCTATTTCTCATACTCGTACGTTAACAGTTTATTAACAAGCCGTTAACATGTATCATACTTTGGTACATACGAATAAATTGGCAGTTTATTTTTAAAAAATCCAAATAATTTTCAAAGTAACAAAACGTTACCTAAAAATTTCAAAAGGCAATGTAAGCTCAATACAAATAATCTATTATGCAATTTTCCTACCGTATATACTGTAGCATATAGTCCTAAGCATGCAAACTGAATATTTAAGAACCTACAACCCTGCTGCGCCGCAGCGATGTTCCAGCTGTGAACTGCGATAAAACGGGGCCCACTCCAGTTAAGGCCACATCGTATTTGGCAATCCTCTATTTTATTTTGTTGGTCCCTGATTTCTGTCTTCCCCTCCGGGAAACCGTAAAGTTGTCTTTTTCAACCGATATAAAAAAAAGAAGGTTCTCAATTCGGCAAAATCATTCTTTACGTATATTCCACGATTACTTGGAGACATCTGGACCAATGTTGGGTTTTTTTAAAGGATAGATTTCCCAGGTGTTTCCATTGTCATCAAGTCAGGATCTGATGATAGCATAACAGTTTTCAAATTTTAAAAGCTCACTTGAAGGGATTTCTCCGTGTGGCACCGGATTAAGAATAGCGTCACTCCATTTCCTTCCGTGGATGTCGTAGAAGGCGACTAAGGAAATCAATTACCAGGAGACGGGCAGCAGCGTCTTCCTGAGATTCCAACCGCATACTGCGATCGCCAACCCGCCTTCCAAGCGTGGCGATTATGGCAAAACCCCTCATGGTAATGAAAACCATGAGGGAGGCCTATGGCTGATAATGATGATGATGATGAAGGGATTTGGGTGTTTTTAATGCATTTGCTATCGGAAAACACGATTTAGCGGAGTGATATTTACAAAAAAATCGTGAAATACATATTTTTTTTTATAAAAAGTTAAAAACAGACTTCAAGACTGTAGCACTAAATATAAAAACAATTATGTAACCAAATATAACCTTTAAATTTAAAATAGGTGCATACATTAAGAGGTATTGTAGAAATATATTTTGGAGTCGGTGCCCAAAATGTGGGTGCTGGTCATGTAACTTGGCATCACCTCTAAACTTTACTTCTACAATACCTACTTCGAGTTTCGAGGTCATATTAATTTAAATTATTTCTATGTTTTTAGTGCTGTAGTATTTTGAAGTATTATAAAATTGTATGATACAATACCACTCCCATCTGATTTGAGGCTTCTTCCAAAATCTTAGTCGTGAGAACACTGGTCCGGTAAAGGTGAAATTTAAATAGCAGTATGCCCTAATCGAAGAATCATCATCAGCCATTTGACGCCCACTGTAGGACATAGGCCTCCCTCATGATTTTCATAACAATTAGGGGTTTTGCCATAATCGCCACGCTTGGCAGACGGGTTGGCGATCGCAGTATGCGGTTGGAATCTCAGGAAGACGCTGCTGCCCGTCTCCAGGTTACTTTATTTCCTTAGTCGCCTTCTACGACATTCACGAGAGGAAATCGAAGAATCGCTTTTAACTAAATTAGAAAAAAGTTCAACGTGCTTTACATAATTACCTATACATTGGTTTCACGTACATTTTTAGGTACCTACTTTAAGATGGTCAATCTTCGGCCTTTGCATCTACTTAATGAGATTATTTATACAGCGTCAAGTATCAAGTACTCTCTCCTTGAGAGAAGGCCTGTGCCCTACAGTGGAACGCATATAGGCTGATTATGCTAAGTATCACCGATACACCGATTTACAGGATAAAGCTTGAGTATAATTTTATTTTCCTCAACTCTATAATTTTTGACGGGTTATAGAGAATGTGCGAATTATGTAATGAAAGCAACGCCGCCATGCTGGGTGCTCGTAATTTCAAGAGTTAACTGTGGTCGATGCAGAAAAAAACACGCCATTTGAACTTTGCTAATGCACCATTTACAGAATATGGTGGTATTTCCCTACCCTTTCCCGCATAGTATTGAAATGTGGGTTTAATTAAGAAAATGTTATATGTACGGTATTCTAACTGTTATTACCTAGATTTCCTACATGTTAACATTATACATTACATAAAAAGCTACAAAGCGATGTACTCACGCACTCACCTTTTGGGATTTCAAAATGGCGGTCGAGATATCGGTGATTGAAAATGACAAATTTTCTATAGAAACTTTAGTACTAAAAATCATTATTCCAACATCCAGATGGCACCAATTTGCGAGCCCGAAGGCCGAGCTCCGTGAAATGGGTACGGGAAACCCCATCGCGGCGAGGCAAAAGGCCAAGCTCCTTTCAGGCCGAGGCCGAAGACTGAGACCATACTTGTTCCGGCGTACAATTCACAACGCAAAAGCCAGATGGGACAAACTTGCGAGGCCGAAGACCGAGCTCCACTAGGCAGGCACGAAAAACCTAGCTCCGTCCACGCCGAGGCTGAAAGCCGAGACCATACGTGTTCCCACGCAACCAGTCCCAACCATAAGTGTCTAGCGAGGCCCCAGGCCAAGCGCCACGGAAAGCAAAGCTCGGAGCCTAGTTATACATTATGTAATTGTTCTTCTTTCTAGAACCTACCGATTAAATTATATACGTATATTTTTTAAATAGTTTGTTGAGATTGTTTTAAAATTCTGGATTGCATTTTTTTTTAACAAGATGTAAAACATGTTACGTGAAGTGCTCATAACTTGAACCCATTTGACTGCAAGTTATACTAGTTACTACAATTTTAAAAGGCAGTATTTTGTCTGTAAGAAATTGCTTTAGCAATAAGGCCGCCAATTGTACGGTGTATTTTTAAAATTTTTATGTCATGTGCTCTAGTGTACAATAAAGAATATTCTTATCTTATCTTATTTTTTTTCATCCCAATGAAAGTTTTCCAACCCTGCAAACTGGAAATTATGACAGGGAACAAACAATTCTACTCTCAAAGTAGGTTAGTCATGTTATTGTCGTGCTGCCCTCCTTAGAGATCCATAATTCAGTATGATGCCCTATACACTAGAAAGAAACGAACATTTTTTTTCTTCAAAAACGCCTTTCCCACCAGGCAGCTGTTCGGATCCAGCATCAGTCAACCCATATTGTTATGCAACCTCCTTTGTTAAGTTTCTTGTAGGTACTTCGAAGATTACTTAAGGCGCGTGGCCCCTCCCTGGGCATCACTGAACGATGATTTATCGGCCCCCGGGACGTATTTACTTTCAACTCTGTTAACTCGGCGTTGTAACAGTTGATGCTATCATTATTCCCGTGTATTATACATGTGCACGCAGCTTTACATAAGCTTCTAAGTAGGTTACGGATATTGACTGCCACGTTCGTCCGGTGGTATCACGTCTGATTACCATGCTGGAGGTCGTGGGTTCGATTCCCACTGGGGGCCGCCGTACATTCTTACAAATGGCAACTGTCTGGGTGCTTTTCCATATTTGTGTTGTCCTTGCCTAGTTACCATAGCACAGGGTATCCTGGTTTGGTACCTGGAGAGTTTTTTTATATAGTTATATTGCGATACCTGCGTTAGACTCTTTACCATTTTAAGAATAATCTTGGCGTTAAGTTACGTAGAGCATAATTTTAAAATATGTAATAATATAACTCTGCTACGAAATAAGATAAGATAAGAATTTTCTTTATTGCACACAAGAAACGAGACATAAAATATGAAAGTACGTTCATTATATCTAATTCAAACTCTCACTAAGACCAGGGATGATAGTTCTAAAAGAAAAAAAAAAAGAAAAAAAAATTTGACTAATGGAATTAGAACCCGCGCTTTTAGGGTTGCGAACAAATGGTAACAAACGTAACTTTGCAGTAGGGAGCATTTAATCTCATACAACCTAACTGCAAAGACACGTTTGTAATAGTGTTCTTATTAGAAATACCTTCAAGTTAACAGTTTTCGGGGTTTTTACTTTATTTCCACTGTAATACCGAGCTTCCTACCAAACAAGATTCAAGGTCCCCGGAAGTACCACATAGGTCAAAATACGTCTTAAAGAGTTCCGTATTTTCCCACGAAATCTTAAAAATAATTTTAAAAATAATTATGCCATTAAAGTCACCACCTATAGGATGAATGCAGGTGGTGACTTTAGTAGAGAACAGCTGATAATTTTACGCGATTTTGAAGCTTTCCTGTTAATACAAGTTGTCCGTTTTGACTGGTAGAAACTCTACGCAAGCAGTAGCGTTTATTTGACGATATACTAGGACAGGTGGTAGGCATAAGAAAAAAATGATAAATTATTTAACTTAAAGGCTTTTAGTAACTTCGATTCAGTGAAGTCAAGTGTTAGTTAAGTGAGTACCAAATAAAGATTTTCTATTCCATTATTCTAAGATAAAAGTTACTGCAGTGACCCATTCTTCAGATGTCACGTCTAAGTTAACGCTATTTATCTTTACCTAAATATGAGAGCCAGGAACATGTACTTGTAGCTGAGATTTTAGGATTATAAACCTTATAGTTTACAAAATAAGACGTGATTTTCTTTGATCAGGCACTGTTAATATTGTAAGCCCGTATGCTACTTTGTTCCCATGCCATCACTCACCTCAATCACTTTTGGAAATAAATGCCTTTATTATGTATGCAGATGTCAAGGGTAAAAGGTTGGAGAACAGTTATTTTTTATTTTCCTTCTAGCAAAAGTATTTGATCTGGATTGACTGACGATTGAAAAGATTGGCTTCGAGATAAGCGCTATAATTCAACCCAGACTTGAGTAGGTACGATGGTACACGATGAACTGTACGGTCAGCTTAGTAAGAATGGTAAGTAATTTTCTTCGAGCTCAGCGAAGGTACTTACAGAGAAGATAGGACCCTATTTCGCCGGGCTTAAAATTTATGGTCGCAGTTTGTACCATCAACGTAAAAACAAAAGACGGTGGTAACTTTTTACTGCTTATAGTTGCAGCCACCGCTTTTGCACAGCATTCAAAGAGTCAAGAACTGAAATTTGCATGTCGGGTTCCAAGACAGCAGGCACTTACACCTAAGTTAATGGTGAACTTTAAAAAGCGTCTTCAAAGTTGATATAACTGTGCTAGCTTACAAATCCGCAAGACTAAACATGAAGGACGAGGCCTTGGCAGTCGTCAGGACCGAGTTAGTGTTATTAGCGAGAGGAATGCAATCGGGTTGCGATAGGCTTTTACGACGGCCAGAATAAAGTGTTGTATTACTTACATGCACCGACGTTGCATGCATGTAAATTTTAGACAAGACGATGTTGAAAAAAACTCGGCCAAGTCCGAGTCGGACTGCACACGACTGTGTGCCACTGAATGTCCGTATCATCACGTAGTATAATGTAACATATTTAGCAAAAAAAAAATTTCCTTCATTCAGTTTGGAACCCTACGAGGTTTTTAATATTTGTTTTTATATTTTGTTTTATTATTACACTTTATAAATACATATTCTGTAAAATAATACATTTAGCTGCCTTATAATGGGGTGATTAGACACTGGAGAATGAATATAAACAAGAAGTGGAAAAAGTTTTCTTGTCACATATTTCATACTACAGCTTAATTGCTGTTAGCAATAAGGCCGCCCATTGTACTTTTTCATTGTAACTTTCATATTTTATGTCTCGTTTGTTGTGTGCAATAAAGAATATTCTTATCTTATCTTATCTTACAACTACAGCGACGTCTATTGCCAGATATGTTGATCAGATTCTGAGACGTCGCTGAACTAAACTTAAAACTTATAGCGGTGACAAAAAAGCTTTTTTTCACGTTTTGTTTCTATTCATGCTCCACTTTCTAATCACCCCGTTTCACTGTACCTGTTACAGGTCATTTGTTAAAGCCCTTCAAAGGTAATACATACATAGGGTTCACAAACCGTGTAGGCTCAGTAATAGTGTCTCATTGGCACCGTTTCGGTACGGAACTCCTTAAAGTGGCAGGTTTGAATCCAGTTTGAACTCAAATACTTCTTTCAAATGTCAAAACAGACGGTATCGTGTATGTTTATTTACGGTTCAGTTAGTAAATCGAATTTATGTCTAGGCGGGCATCAACTTAAGGTTTTAGTCCTGCTTATATATTCCGGGGACATAATAAATCACTTTTGAGCCCTCAGTAGGGGCGGGAATTTGGTAAAAAATCCGCTCTTGCGAACTTTATGAATTTACCATTTCGTTCGCTCCTAGTGGTATCACCTAAATCTTGTCTTCTTTTATGCTAATTTGTAGATTCCTATCCCGTTTTATTCTTTTTAACTCGGGCATTTGTTTTCTTATCCCCAGGCTTAGAAGAAAATATCTTCTTAAATTAGGTAATGTCACTTCTTTCCCTTTGTTGCGTTGATTCATTTGTTTTTCGTTGTTGAAGAAAGTTTCTCGACCTCTAAGTATGTTTGTCAGGCTTCGTAAGGCGCATGACAGAACCTTTAACTCCCACGATATTACGAAGGTATTTCCGAACATTTCGGCCGCTTGGCTAAAAGGTTAAGTGGCAAAGTCCCGCGATAACTCAGCTCTGAGGTGTCTTGGGTATTTCCATTCACGTTTTAGTTTACAAAACTATTATGGGTACTGGTCTCCAAGCAGCCTCGCAGCTCTTTTGTACGTGAAAGTATTATGTATTGTTACGTTCAGGCACTGTTTTGCAACTGATTTTCAGTTTATTTCATGAGCACATTCGCTGGAGTGTTCGATATTCATATTTATAGGTCATATTTTTATCCAATGGCGAACTTGTATCAAATTTATATTGGAGTGACGTTTTAAAGCATTACTACCATGCGGCTGGTAATCAAATAACCCACCAGATAAAGACACGCCGCCAACCGATTCGTCGCATGATGTCTGGCAACGCCGCACCTAAAAGACAGGCACGTTGACCTCAGCTTCACTTACCATCAGGGCCTAGATTCTGTTAATGCATTGTACTACAATGACAAATGCATTTGATTTCATTTCATTTCCACGCCTAGTCTACGCGCTCACATGACACAAACCTTCTCAATGGTAAGACAAAATACGTCACGTGACTCGACCGTCTATCTGTCATTGTGCTATAATAGACTAATATAATCGAGGCCCAGGTGGGACAGAAGCCAAGAGAAAATCCTGATCAAAATATTAAAACGGTGTAAGTAAAGACTGGGATTTCAGCCTCCCGCACTAACGTCTAGCATTATGCCTGGCTGCGTAAGCCCTTTCAGCGGCCTTCAAGACTAAGCTTGGAGCGCAATAAAAAAATAACCCATTTCTTTTGCTGCATAAATCCCTAGTTTGTCTAATAAAACATGCTGGGGCAGTATGTCCTCTCAGCAAGATGGCAATGATGTACGATGGACTGAACAGTCTGTCGCCTCGCCGCGCCGTAAGGTAGTCTTTGTGGCTCTCAGAATAAGTGCCAGTTTCTAACAAAGGAAGGTAGCCGCCAGTGAGGTCCACTGTACGGATGGATCGGGCAGTCTGCCAGGGTGTATTTCTCTTGCACCTATTCGTTTCGCCCTTTTTCCAAAACTGTAGGGATAGGGTGACCCAGAGTTAACTAGCGCAGTGTGACCAATAAAAATACATACAAACATAAAAATAAACATTTACATACAGGCGCATACATTACTTCTGGCCCCACACTAGGATACCTTGTGTCGTGGGAACTAGAAACAACGACACCAAAAACGGCCGTTTTCCTAGGCTCGATTCCTGTACAGAAAGGGCCACAATTCAGTTAGAATCTAATGTTAATAATAACAGTTACCGTTATACCGGAGATTGACCTCGATTTGTGTGTAAAGGGTTACAAGGTGGAAATCACAGTAGTCAGTTTCAAGGTGCGAAGGCGCTTCTTAGGTACTTGTTAAAGCAGCTTTACAACCTTGCTGCAAATATTACATGAAAGCTGATTTTTTGTTGTTTTTAAGAATTTAGTTTAGCAAAAACGTTTGATGAAGTTTATTTATTATTATTATTTAACACTTTTATTGCCTATAGCACAAAGTATTTTCTACCAGTCAACCGTAGGAGGTGGAAGAAAGATTGGTAGGCATTCAAAGGGGAGACGGGGGAAAAAGTTGAAATGCAATTTACAATATACTTATATATATATAAGGTAAGATTGAATAGACTAGTTGAATAGTTTAGTTTCATGAAATGAATCAAAAGAAAATGGCGACCAATCATCCAACTATGACAACTACATATTATTAAAAAAATACTGGATTATAATAACAATAACTTCCACACAGTGCAATCACTTGGCCTGGTCCAAAACTAGGATACCATGTGCTATGGTAACCAGGCAAAGATGTCACAAACATGAAAAAACACCCAGACTGAGGCAATTTGTCCCAAAGTACGGCGGCCCCCAGTGGGAATCGAACCCACGACCTCTGCTTTGGTAGCTAAGCACGTTGAAGGTTAGACCAACAAGGCATACCAAAACTTTTTGCTAAGTGTCTGTTACAAAAAACACTAAGCAAACCTACTCTAACACCCATCCGAGGTTCTAACGCTCTTTTAAGAGAGAACATTGATCTTACTGAGTAGCGAATTAGCCGAAGCCAGGAACACGGCATTAAGAAACCGCGAAATTCGTTTTACGATTCCTACATTAGAATAGAGTCATAAAAATGCTTTTTATTAGGTCATCAAATATCCAAATTCCGCCGTCTCCATTCTAACGTGGCATCCAAGGCGTTGAGCCACCGACATTATACAGCCAGGAAATGTACGGAGCTATCGCATCAACAGAAATGCCATTAAGCCAAAGGGTCCTTATCCCGGAGTGTACTTCCGTTAAGATAGGAGTATTCGCTAATGACCCGATTTTCTGCCTCGTAAAAGCAAACTATATATCACTTTAGGATTTTCGTGTAACCACACGACAAGGAGTTCCGAGCCTTGATTTTAATATCTGAGATAAAGGAACTAAGCGATTTAATACTAGACGGTTCCCACTGTTGTGCCCTGCTTGTGATTGACTTTTGATTTTTAGGGTTCCGTACCCAAAGGGTAAGGAACCCTATTACTAAGACTCCGTTGTCCGTCTGTCCATCCGTCCGTCCGTCCGTCTCTCACCAGACTGTATCTCATTAACCGTGATTGTTAGAGATTATGTATTTCTTTTGCCGCTGTAACAAACAGAATAAATGCTAAATTAACAAATACTAAAAACAGAATAAAATAAATGTTTAAGAGGGCTCCCATACAACAAACGTGATTTTTTCCCTTTTTTGCTCGATATTAATAACAGCGATAGGTACACGCTTGAAATATTCAAATGTTGGACCTTCCTGCCCATACTCTCTCTCTGAGAGAAAGCCTGTGCCCTACAGTGGAACTTATATAGGCTGCTTATAAATGAATGAACCCTTCGTGCGTGAGTCCGACTCGCACTTGACCGGTTTTTATATGACCTCAGACCTGTGTATTTCCATGTTTATGGTATCTTTGCCTGATTACCATATCACAGGGTATCCTAGTTTGGGATCAGAACCCTTGGTACGCGAGTCCGACTCGCACTTGGGCCGGTTTTTTTTTTGTAAAGTTGCCTGCAAAGTGTTCGTTACCTCGATTTAAGTACTGTTGAATATATTTTAATATCTTTAGTAATTCACTAAAAGCGGAAGGTAAAATTCTTTGTATGCCCTGATTACGTTAGTGTATTATATTAATATTATTGGTCGAGAAGAGAACAACGGTCAGTAGACCAGCAGCCCGATGTGCGGACCTCAGAAAATAATTATAAATTGCGTGTGGCTTGGGCGATATCGTTTTTGCCTCAATTTTCTTGAGAGTTACTGCTTGATATATTTGAATGAGGTGCACCTTGGGTTGCCAGAATTGCTAGCATAGATTCCAGGAAAAAAAAACTGGCTAAGTGCAAGACGGACTCGCGTACCAAGGGTCCCGTTCAAATTTTGTAGGTACTTACATAAAATATAAATTTTATTCCTTTTTAGGGTACCGTAGTCCGACAAGGAACCCTTATAGTTTCGCCATGTCCGTCTGTCTGTCTGTCTGTCCGTCCACGGCCTAGCGCAAAGACCGGTGGTACTAGAAAGCTGTTATTTGGTGTGTGTTTACATATTTATCACGGCGACAAAGTTAAATAATGAAATGTTGGCAATTTTTTTTTTTACTGTTGGAATGATTTTTTTTTTCTCGTCTATCTCATCATATGGTGTATTCTTGGATTGGTCGTGGAAAAATATTGTGTGTGTAGGAAGACTATTTTTCGATTTAGGATTCCGTTTGCGAAATATTAAGCTGTAAAGCGCAAATTTTTGTCCGAGTAAGGTGTTCCCCCCATACAGAATCCATTTAAATTACTTCGATGAAGTTGTTAGTTCTGTAAAGCAGATAAAAAAACCCTCTTTCTACGGAACCAACACGCACTTGGTCGGTTTTTTAGTGTTTGTTATTATAGCGGCAAAAGAATTACATCATCTGTGAAAATTTCAACTGCCAGCTATCACGGTTCATGCGATACAGTCTAGTGACAGACAGACAGACAGACGGACAGTAAACTGTTAGTAATAGGGTCCCGTTTGGTACCCTTTGGATACGGAACCCTGAAAAGAGCCGTTTTTATTGTACAGTTGAAAACTGAAAAGTCTTGTTATTTCTTGAACTTACTAACGTTTAAGCGTCAGATTGTTGTCCAGGGCAATGAGAATAAATAACGTTTGGGCAACTTGGAACAAACTTGTAGCTTAAGGTAAAGACCTGTCCACATTACCAAATAGCTGCTGCTAGGTTTACACGACACCTTCGTCTTCATGATCACTGATAATTCTGGACTAGACAAGAATTTTACTGCCGATATGAATAGTATTAAACAAACATTGAATTTTAAGAAATGTACTACATAATAATTTCTAGATCATTTGTGATGTAGTGCGAAAATTTAATCATTTTAAAGTTACGTAATTGAACTATTAATCGCGTAATCTGGTTATACGATTTAATTACAAACTTACTGCTCAACCCAGTTTAATATGCTTGGAAAATTTTTATTCGACTTTGACATCAAAGTAGGATTATATTCTTTGCCGGTAGATACTCTGTTTTTATCTACTTAGGGTGTTCCAGAAAGGTCCGGTGAAATTTAAAAGGTTTTTGTATCACTCATTAAAAACAACTTTTATGATGAAACCAACTCGGAAATGTCGAAAAAAATGGCAGCTGTTTCACACGTTCGCAACATTTTCTTTTGAGGTATATGGGTTTCTTCAATGAAAAGCTTGAGATTTCACCAAGTAACGTTTTATTTGCTTCTTTGCAATTTTGCACAAGAAAAATTTCTATAGTAAAAGTAGCGCCACCTATGGCCGTTTTAAAAAAACTAAAAATCATAGACTACATGTTAAACTTTTCTTTTTAATACTCCCACTAAAATTTAACATTACGAGGTACCTTTGTTTCTAGTTTCAAAACACAAAATAAATGCTTTAGTATTTTACTATACTTTCAAAAAAAAATTAATTATTAAACAAAAAATGACTTCTTAGATATGCAAAAGTTTGAGTGGGCAAAGCTTTTGTCAAAATGTCTGCTAATTGATTTTTACTTGATACATATTCTATCTTTATTAAGCCCAGCTCCACCTTTTCTCTTACAAAATTATACTTAACATCTATATGCTTTGTTCTTTTGTGATAAGCCGGATTGTTAATTAGTTTAATAGCACTCTGATTGTCAACACACAGTGTAATGCATTTATAATTCTCACCCAACTCTGACAATAATTGTTTTAACCACAATATTTCTTTTGCCGCTTCACTGGCAGCTACAAACTCTGCCTCGGTACTGGAGAGAGCAACAGTCTTTTGTTTTTGACTACACCAAGTTATTGGTCCTCCATTCATTTGAAAAATGTATCCTGTAGTAGATTTTCGAGTATCAAAATCTCCTGCAAAATCTGAATCTGAATACCCTATGAGATCACTGCTTTCTCCATATTGAATATAATAATCTTTAGTATCAATTAGGTATTTTATTATACGCTTAACTGCATTTATTATTAACATATCTGCTCAAAACATTAACAGCAAATGATATATCGGGCCTTGAAACAGAACACAAAAATAGCAATGACCCGATAGCTTCCCTGTATGGAAAGTTTACAGGACTTTCATCTACATTCTTTGTAATAACTACATTTATGTCTGCTGGTGTGCTTACAGGGTTTGCATTTTGCATAGAGAACTTATTAATTACGTGCTGGATGTAATTACTTTGACAAATACATATGCAATTGTTCAACCTTTGTATTTCCATGCCGACAAAATATATTAAATTCAACTGTTTAATTTTAAATTCTTGTTTCAAATAGTCAATAATTTCTTTAATAACTTGTTGGCTTTCTGATACTACCAGTGCATCATCAACATAGATAATTAAGAACACTCTAACTCCTTTAAAAAATCCAATATATAAACAGTTTTCAGCATGTGATTGTATGAAACCATATTTCTTTAAGAAATCACTAAAACGTTTATTCCAACATCTAGATGCCTGTTTAAGGCCATACAATGACTTATTTAATTTCAAAACAGAATTACTGTTCACCTTTACACCTTCTGGTATATCTATATAAATATCCTCTTCAAGATAGCCATTTAGAAATGCAGTTTTTACATCAAATTGTTGAATTTCTAAGTTATACTTTGCTGCAATAGATAGAATAAAATTCTTATTGAGTCATACCTGGTAGTGGGGGAGAAGATTTCTTGATAGTCAACCCCTTTTACTTGACTAAATCCACGTGCACACAGACGAGCTTTGTAACGTGTAACCTGGCCACTTTTATCCTTCTTTATAGCAAAAACCCACTTGGTAGTAAGTGTACGCTGACCCAAGTTCTCAACTGTGAACCAAGTTTCATTTTCTTCTAATGCCATCAGCTCTTCTTGAATGGCCTTGGACCATTCTTCTTTGTGTGAACTTGTCATTGCTTCTTCATATGTTTGTGGCAATGAAAACTCAATGAGATTTGCCTCAAAGTTTCTGTTGTTTCTCGGTCTTAGATTCACATAAGACGGTTCTACACCTTCTATTTCTCGAGACGGTTCATAGGAAAGATCATCACTATCATAGCTTTGCATGCTGTCTTCAATCTCCCTTGATGGACTTTCTAACAGTGTGACATCTTTTTCGCTCATCACTGCGCTCTCATTTTCATTTTCTGTATTTTGTTTCTCTTCATCAAGAACATATATTTGCGTTATATTCTCTCTAATCTCTGGAACTTTATCTTCATCAAAAATGACATTTCTTGATACTTTCACTTGTTTTGTGCTCGTATTGTACATTCTATAATTGGTATTATCATAACCAACAAGTATCATCTTCTCACTCTTCTTGTCTAATTTTGTTCTTAACTGGTCAGGAACATGAACATAGCCTGCACTACCAAATACTTTCACATGACCCAACTGAGGTTTCATTCCATTCCATAACTCATAGGGGGTCTTATTAGGAGTCTGACTTGAAGAAGTTCTGTTCAATATATACACTGCACAATTCACAGCTTCAGCCCACAAATACAATGGAATATCTCTTGCATACAACATAGAGCGAGCACTCTCCACTATGGTTCGTAGTTCTCTCTCAGCGCGTCCATTTTGCTCAGGAGTGTATGGAGCTGTACGCTCATGAGTTATGCCTTCTTTATCCATGTACTCCTTGAAAGCTTTGTTCACATACTCTCCTCCATTGTCTGTATGAAGGGCTTTTACATTATGGTTGTACTTCGTTCTGACCATAGCGTTATATTTCTTTAAAAATTCCAGTACATCACTTTTGTTTCTCATGAAGTATACATGCCTGTAACTTGTAGCAGCATCTTTGAACAATACAAAGTATCTGAGATCTTGAACTGACTTATGACTCATTGGCCCGCAGACATCGCTGTATACTAAGTCACCTGGCTGTAGTTCTCCTCGCACTGATTTGTGAAATGGATAGCGACACTGTTTTCCATATGCACATGCTTCGCACACAAAATCAGTTTGGCTGTCATCAACTTTTAAACCTTCAACGACACTATTTGCACTCATATTCTTTATTTGTTTCAGGTTGATGTGTCCCAGTCTCTCATGCCACTTTTTAATGTCACTCTGATTACTTTGAACCACATTACAAGTATCTGGAACCACTGTTTCAATTTTCAGCTTGTATAAGTTGTTGTCTGTAATTCTTGCAGTCATCACAATTTTATCTTCTTTACATATTGAAGCATTTGGGTGTTTCTTGATGATAGTGTACCCTTTTCTTCCTATTACTCCTTCAGAAAACAGGTTTCTTCTTAAGCTAGGGACATACAAAACTCCATGTAGCATGCTGTACTCCCACTGATCATCTACCCATCTGCGAATCATAATTTTTCCAATGCCACATACTTCTACAGACTGTTTGTTTCCTAATAACAATGACTTCTGGTTGCACTCCACAAGTTCTTCGAAAAACTCTTTTCTGAATGTTATATGTGCAGATGCACCGCTGTCCAAAATCCAGGTATTCTCTTCAACCTCACTGAGGTTGGTTTCTATGTTAAACGCCAACATTGTCTCATCTTTTGTTGATTTCCTGGTTGGTTTCTTCGGAGCACGACACTCTTTAGCAAAATGACCACGCTTCCCACAGTTATAACATTCAAAACGATGCATAGTGTGTTTTTTCTGACTTGTACCACTACCACTCGCATTGTTTTTCTGTTGCTTTGTATTTGCTACAAGAAGGGCAGTTTCTTGTTCTTCTTCACATGCAATACTAGCTTCTTCGTCCAGCAAACGTGCAGTTAAATTGATGAGATTCTGCTGCTTAGGATCCAACGACATCCATGCTTGGCGCAATGATCGGTACTTGGCAGGCAGTGTGCCTAATATCTTTGTAATGATAGCCAATTCGCTGACAGTCTCTCCACTATCTCTCAGCTGTTGAGCTAGGTTTTCTACCTTAGAGATGTGTTGTGCTACACTGTCACTTATACACATTTTGTACTGGTAAAACCGTTCATGAATGAGCATTTTATTCAATTCACTTTTCTGTTCGTATACAGATTCTAGTTTTGACATGATTTCTTGAGCAGTTTCACAGTTTTCTATTAGTGTAATTTGTTTGAGATCCATCGAAGAGGTTATTATGAACATTGCCATTCCATCTTGTTTTAACCATGCACTTGGGTTTGTTTCAGGTTTAGGTGTGGAAATATCGATCCCATTTGCTTTCAATGCGCATTTTATTTGAAATTTCCATTGCCGGAAATTATTTCCATCGAATTTCTCCACATTCAAGGATCGTGACGTTTGCATTTTGAGGGTACCAAACGTGCAATTTTTTTTGACGACGACTATAACTTATTCTTTGCTGTTTTCTTCTGTTCTCTAAGTTCCAGAGCTTCCTGGGCCCATAACCTTTTGAGGTATATGGGTTTCTTCAATGAAAAGCTTGAGATTTCACCAAGTAACGTTTTATTTGCTTCTTTGCAATTTTGCACAAGAAAAATTTCTATAGTAAAAGTAGCGCCACCTATGGCCGTTTTAAAAAAACTAAAAATCATAGACTACATGTTAAACTTTTCTTTTTAATATTTTCTTCCTTTCTTTTCCTTCTTCTTCCCTATTCGACCTTTTTCTAGCAAATGTATGGGACAACAGTTTCTGTTTTAAGTTTTCAGAGTTTCTTTTGCTATAAAAATAGCTTGTCTTGACGAGTAAAATAACCCTCTTCATATTCTCTTATTTCCTTAGATTTGTTTCAAATACACTCAAAGTATATTCAGTGTAAGCTAAGTAGTTTTAAGTAACATATGTTTAATTCTGAGGTACTAGGCTTCCTAACTGATTCTATTGATTCATACCATTTATTTCTTGAATTATGTATTGTTAACTTTTATCGTTATAATAATTTAAGCTCTTAAATACACAGGCTAAAATACAGGTTTATTCCTAGTTTAGGCTACGTACTTACTATTACCTATGTTAAATTTAATTCTTATGACGTACACTTTATACCTTCGATTTTATGAATACATTTTATCTTATCTTAATGTTCTGGCCTGCATGAAACGCCCTGCCCATCGTTCAATTCAAGACTGTACAGGCTCCGCCACACAATACGATTCCTGTTCACCTCCAGACAATCACTGGAGATAGAGCTCTTGCTTACATCCGGTTGTCAACCAGTTTCATTACTTGAACAGTACATATGAAAATTGGCCAAGTGCGCAGTGCATCGACAATTCTGTAAAAACATAAATATAAAGTTACGTACTTAGCAAAATTGTTCACCCTTTCTCTTGGCCGAATTACACAAATTCTTAAATATCACATAAATAGCCATTTAAATTGAATAATGTTTGAAGAATTCTAGTTAAATACTAAGTAAGACACTTTTAAGAAAGTGCTGCAAGTTGGCCTTAGTTCGGGCCTTTAACGGGACTCCAACTCACACTTGACCGGTTTTTAGGGTTCCGTACTCGAAGGGTGCCAAAGGGAACCCCATTACTAAGACATGACTTTCCGTCTGTCTGTCTGTCTGTCCGTCTGTCTGTCTGTCTGTCTGTCTGTCCATCTGTCTATCCATCTGTATATATGTCTGACAGTCTGTCTGTCACCAGGCTGTATCTCATGAACCGTAATAGTTAGACAGTTGAAATTTTCGCAGATGATTTATTTCTGTACAAACACTAAAACAGAATAAAATAAATATTTAAAGGGGGCTCCCATACAAGAAACGTAATTTTTTTGCCGTTTTTAGCTCGATATTAAGATATTCGCTTCAAAAATATTTATTTAATTCAATTAAAATAAAATAAATATTTAAGGACGGCTCACATACAACAAACGTGATGTTTTGCCGGTTTTTCTCGATCTTTGTATTTAATGTTATGTAAATAATGGTACAGAACCCTTCGTGCGTGACTCCGACTCGCGCTTGGCCGGTTTTTATTATTATCTGCTGTCGCAATTTCTCCACGTACGGTTCCTATGAGACAATAAGAAACTTCCCTCTCTTTATATTTTTCAGCGAAAGTGCGTATTTTATTCTCCCGCCACGACAGTCATACGCTGCTCGTTTGTACGAAAATCAGATTTATTACTCCGCCTTGTTTGTATTACGCACGCGTTCCACTTACTTGCTTAATTCCGTACGTACAGATTAATGTCGTTGTTGAGCTCTTTTGTCGCTATCTGATGCCCTTTGTGTATTATTCGGTGCAGTTTTGTGTTTGTAAGTTTCTGCCTTTGTCCAATTAATTGTACCGTATTATGTAAATAAATAACTTCTAACAACACAATCACTTGTGCTGGTCCCAAACTAGGATTCCCTATGCTATGGTTGCTAGACAATGACATAACACACGTGGAAATACACACAGACCGAGGCCATGTATGAAAATGTACGGCGACACCCAGTGGGAATCGAATCCAAGAGTTCCGGCATGGTAACCCTAGACCAACGAGGCAGTTATGTCCTTGTAAAAACGAATTAAACGACTGGATCGAAGATGAGTTATGAATGTAAATCTATTCTGGTCATGACAAACTATGGTTGTGTGCAAGAATCACTCTTAGTGCCATATACTAAGGGGTTAATCTTAGCGACATATCAAAATTTCTTACTTTCTAGTCGATGGAATACAATTGGTGCTTATTTTGTCTAGATTTTAATCTACAAAAACAAGCTGATTTGTAAAGTGAACGACGGAAAACATAAATATTACATATATTACGTTACCTTAATCCCGTCACCTAATCCAAATTATAAAAAACAACACTAATTTCTATCTTTTACCTATTTTTCCACAAATAGCCACTGCTAAATATTTATTTCAGTGAAGACTGTGAAATGTAGATATTCTATTCAAAATTCGAACCAGGCATTTTAGGGAAGCTTAGCCCAGCTGCATTGACTTTTTTCCAAAAACCCAAATCCAGTCAAATGACCATTGAAAGAAACCCGCTGTTGGTTATTGGTTGGCCTCTTCTCCGCCACACAAACCCATCCCCCCCCCCTCTCCGGTCTAGACTAGCAGGGAGTCTTGTCCACTGCCCTCTTCTTACAGTCAACTAGCAGTGTCACTGCCCTCTTCTTACAGTCAGATACTATAGTAATAATAGTCAGATAATTTATAATTTGTTAATAATCTAAATATAAATATTTTTGTAATACTCCAGCGTTACGACGGTGTTTGTGATTTAGTTTTTGTCTTAATGGCCATTGCTGAAAATCAGCGCTTACCGGTGTTTCAGGCATCTCCGGGCGGTATATTGCTGAGCATGGGTCATTTGCCAAGAACTTTAAGATAAGAAGATAAAATAAGAATGTTCTTTATTGTACACACCAGAAATCAGCACCTGTATGTTGTATTTATTTGTAAAATATAAAAGAAAACGTTATTGTAAGTTTATTCTATATTCATTTACAAAGTGTGTCTTAGGCAATAATTATAGTTCACTTTAACTTTCACTTTCATAATTAAGAAAGCAAGATCTAACCCTATCGGTACAATAATCATAATCTATATTATGATTATTAATCATTATATATATTCCAATTCAAGAGTAGCTTGCGGTAATATTAAGCATTTCGCTGTATTTTCCACAGTTAGCTGGAGGCACGAAGCACCGAAACAGCGACAGAAAAACCCTTGTTTCGTCACCCAATTATACGAGGAGGAAAGAGACGGAATATTTATGGAGTGTGCGCTAAATAAAGTGGTGTCCGCTGAGGAGCCACGCAAGGAATGCCCAGACAGCTGGAATGTATAATAAATCAGCGCCTTGTTTTTCCGGTGTAGTCGCCTTACGTGTTTCTAGGCTAAATCCTGGTGGGCTATTGCGATATCCAAAGTTTTGAATTGAGTTTCAACTTCTTACAGTAAAAAATGAACCCTACAAATGTTACACTATTTTTACGATTCCATAGCCAAAGGTTAAGGGATTCTATTACTAAGACTCTGCTGTCCGTCCGTCCTTCCGGCCATCTGTCACCAGCCTGTATCCCATGAACTGTGATAGTTAGACAGTTGAAATTTTCAGAGATGATGTAATTTTGTTGCCGCTATAAAATAAAAACCAACCAATACTAAAAACAGAACAAAATAAACATACAACAAACGTGACTTTTTTGCCGTTTTTTGCTCGATATTAACAACGGCAACAGGTAGACACTTGGAATATTAAAAGGTTGTATAGATAATGGCTACGGACCCTTTCATGCGCGAGTCCGCCTCGCACTTAGTCGGTATTTTTGGACAGTTATGTTAAAATCATTACGTACTTACCTGAGTAACTTGACAATCAGCAGTTTTCGGTAGCCAGTCAGAAAATTCCGAGCTAACCTAAAAACAGACTAACATCCCAACACCCATGAAAGCATTAAGTTTAATTAATAATAAGTTACTTACTTTAGTAAAGTATTGGGGAAAATACATAAAAAATAAAAAATATCCAACGAAGTAAGAACCTCCTCCTTTTCTGAAGTCGGTTGAAAACACTGTTTCCCACACCAAAAAATCAAGAAGAGAAAATTAAAGAAGCGCGACAACGTCCACAGTTTTCTTAAATGTTAATTACGTACTTAGAATATCCAATCACTGAGGCTTTAGTGCCAACATGCATAAATATGATGTCAGTGTGACTATGTCTACATTTGGTATCAAAGTGTATGTTAACATGAAGCTTGTGATATCCCCACCGACTTGATAATATTTTCAGCGGTGCGCCGGCAGCCGGCACGGTGACTTCATTACCGTGAATGGATTATTCATATTATTACCTCAAGCTATTACGGGTAATAATATCAAAAAGTAATAATTCGAAACAATTTAGAGTTAAATTTGAGTATTAACTAGAAACTTAACCTACAATAATATAAAAAACGTCAATACAAAATTAAATAAATTAAAGTTAAATAGTACAAATAAAAAATGTCAAATTCTAAAATGTCGTATAGTTTTCTTATGAATAGATTTGTATTTAATGTTCTAATTTCATCAGGTAACTTTTTATAAATTATTGGTGCCACAGTCACAATTCTTTTTTGTTTCAAAGTAATTTTACAAGTTTCAATTAAGAGTTTGTGTGGATAACGTATCGACCTGTATCGGTTTTCGTGAGCTTTGGGAAATAACGACTCATTAATTTTAACAAATTTGACCTTATATATATACAAAAAGTAAGTGTGAGGATCTTATACTTTTTTAAATAAGGCTTACAGCTTTCAGTTTATTTTAATTGACACATTGATCAAAAGCTATGTCCACACTGTGCCTTTTTTTGTTCATTAAGGGCATGCGTCATAGCTCAGTCAACAGCGCACGTGAGGCATGCCCTATGCGCGATGAGAGTTGAAAGCGAAGCGCGCGCTGTGATTCACGCTATCCGGCGTCGGGTGGATTTCTGTGCGTTATAGCGTTCAACAACAAGATGGCGGATGAAGAAAAAGATTTAACATTAAAATTTATTGAAGATTACAGAAAGTTTCCACAACTTTGGGATCCAAATAATAAACTTTACGCGAATAATCTCTTGGTTCTTTTTTTTCTGGAATTTCTTATAGCCAAGTAAGCTGCACATATTCCAATATTCTCGTCGCACATGTTTCCAAAAGACAGAAGAAACTACGACTGTACTATGGTGTTGCGTTCATTAACGCATTCAATTATTGAAAGCGTCAAACGAAAGTTGAATAGAAAGATGAAGACGAAAGTTGAAGATGAAAATGCACAGTGTGGACATAGCTATAGGCATCTTTTCTTTGCTTTAAATATCGCAATTAAAGCCCCGCAATATAATACCAAATCACAAAGTTGACATCGCTGCTAACAATTTTACTTAATTTATGTAAGCAATTACTGTAAACATAAAATGTGAATACACCTGCTAAGGCAATATCTGGAGATGTCTGTTCGCAAATTCCACTCATTGCATAATTGTACCCATGTCCTAAGCAGCCTATAAACGTCCCACTGTAGGGCACAGGCCTTCTCTCAGAGAGAGAGTATGGGCTTAATCACCACGCGTGCCCACCGAGGATTGGCGATCTCAAGCGCAGAGGAATGTTAATAGCTCAGACACCCAGGTTTCCTCACGATGTTTTCCTTCACCGTTAGCGAATGGTATTGCTACTATAACTTCACAAATGTACATAACTTAGAAAACAAAGTCATAGGTACATGCCCGCACTGGGAATCGAACCTGGGTCTCCCGCTTCCGAGTCCATTGTTGTACCCACTAGGCTACCACCGCTTATCCCTTAAACTTATTGTACCCATGTATGATTTACAATAAATACTCATTTCAATTCATTTCATTTCATTTCAAGCGTAGGCTGATTTACTGAGCGTTTTACGTGTCAGCTCAGCTTGTCATTTCCAGTTCATGTTTTTATCAATTATTAGGTAAACCTAAAAATCTTGTGGTATATAGCATAATCAGCCTATATGCGTCCTACTGTAGGGCACAGGCCTTCTCTCAAGGAGAGAGTATGGGCTTAATCACCACGCGTGCCCACCGCGGATTGGCGATTTTAAGCGCTGAGGTATGTGAATAGCTCAGACACTCAGGTTTCCTCACGATGTTTTCCTTCACCGTTAGCGTGTGGTATTGCTACCATAACTTCACAATGTGGTATACTCCTCTTCAATTGTTACTTTATTATAAGCCAGCTTTACTGGCGAAGTGTTAACCCTATGATGGAATTGGCTGTCTGATTCAGGTTGGCTTTTAAGCAGTTGGACTCGAGCCACTGCATTATTTGTTCGAGATTTTTGTTTATTTTATTTCAATCCCTATTTTCGGTTTGTTTAATTACTGCCGTACTATCAATGGCGAAAAGAGTCATTGGGTAGCTTACATTTATAGGTAAATCATTTATGTAATGTAAGAAAATTAATAGGCCATCAATTAATGGCCATTCATTGTTTGTATCAGTGCAGATATTTGTAGGGAATGTTTGCTGCGTCCGATCACTCAAAAATTACTATATAAGTCGTAACAAGATTTTGTGATTTACATAATCGAAGGCTTTTGTCATGTCCTTAAAAATAGCGGATACTGGGACTTTGCAATCTACACATTCGGATGATTTCCACGAGGAATATGATTCACTGTCAAATGTTCAAACTAAATAGTCATTCCTTATTTGAAGTTCAGCATGGGTAGTACCTACGATGGCACGAGTCATGCGTTTTGTCGCAAAAATGTCAGAATTTAACAGTTAATGTAATAGAAAGTCGCGACTTTTGACATTTAAAACGCGCAACTAGCGTCTGACCTAGGCTGGTCAAATCACCTGAACAAAACTGGAAGCCTATCTACCTGACGTAATTATTTATCAAATGCGTCATGTTAAAAGGCTTTGCTCATTTGAAATCCTATTACAGAGCAGAGGACCAGATGTCAACAGTCAGTAGGAATGCCTCTAACAGCTGACCTCTGGTGCCACCGTGTCGATGGTAATGAAGCCGCGGGTGAGGGGTGCATTCATTTGAAAGCGAGTACATATTTCGCGGTCCACCTGCCGCGAGATCCGTTCAAATGGACCTCGGATATTCACGAACGCTCCTCACTAATTGCTCTACCGTTGTCGGGGGTATTCTGGAGTTCCGCTTAAAAATTGTAGAAGTAAAAAAGACACAAGTTGGAAATGACCTGTTTGAGATAAAGAGTCGTGACGTTGACTCGACATTTAGGTCACATTCTTGCAACCACATGTGTGTGCGACAGAGACAGACTCGTCATGACTTTGTCTCTGTCGCACCTATTTGATCCTTTTTCATAAGAACAAATGAGTCCTAATTACTCATTTTAATAAGTGATAGTATTATTCTTGTGAAACTTACCAAAAATGAAATGTTCAGGGGACCGTAATAAATATGTTTAAATAATAAAGTAAAGTAAAGATTTATATTGGGCTAAAACGATACTACACATCAGAAGAAAAAAATAAATAAGTGAACGTACACTAATACAATAAGACAAAAAATAAATGTTCATTCATTAATTTTCAAAACTGGCACATGTTAACAGCTCGATCTGTGGTTAACAGTCAAGATAATATTATATTATTTTTGTTGCACTAACCCATGATGAGGAAAATTAGGTTAGAAATAGTTTTTTAAAGTCAAGATATTCCCAGCAATCAGGGGCAAAGCGAGACAGAACGCAATTCAGTAGGTTATCACGTTTCACTTAAAATTCCTACGTAATTTAAGTATTTTTAAGTTAAAACTACAACTCTAGTGTTTTTAGAATAGGGGCTGCCGGTAGAGTTGAATATTCAACCACACGCATCAAAAATAAAGTGAGTAGAGAGATAAAGACAGACATCATGCTCTTTTTAGGACGGAAAATGTAATAAATTCTAGGGTTTTCAAATGCAGGCATATTTAATTTTTTTTTTGCCCTTTGATTTATTTGAAAAAATATTTATTTCAAGGAATGTTAGAATGAGTTACATTTTGTGCTTATATTATTCCTACAGAAAAACATAACAAAAACGTAATTTTATGTGACTACTACCATAACTAGACTATCGCGTAGCCTGTATTTATGGTTAGTAGGCCCGTGTCTCTTGCAAAAGGCGGAAGACAGTAGGTGGTGAGGTCATGTTCATCAA
This sequence comes from Yponomeuta malinellus, assembly GCA_947308005.1. Classification (NCBI taxonomy): domain Eukaryota; kingdom Metazoa; phylum Arthropoda; class Insecta; order Lepidoptera; family Yponomeutidae; genus Yponomeuta; species Yponomeuta malinellus. The sequence goes on from OX370994.1 coordinate 5,050,040, forward strand.
ACAAAAATAATAAAAAACAAAAATTCATAAAATAATAATGAATCTAGTACATAGTAATGTTATGTTATTGCTTATTTAACATGCGGCATGCGTTTTGTGTGTGTGTGTGTGTGTGTGTGTGTGTGTGTGTGTGTGTGTGTGTGTGTATGTGTGTGTGTGTGTGTGTCTTGTGTGTGTGTGTGTTTTTGTTTTATGTGTGTGTTATCGTGTGTATGAAGGAGGACGTGTGTGTTGTTTTTAACAGGTTAAGAAATTTTCTGTATCATCATATGTTAATGATTCTAGACGTTCTAGCACTTTCTTTTTACATTCGTGAATCGGTAGGTTGAATACATAACACATTTTATTGAATTTATTATACAAGGTTGGTCCTAAATATAACTGCTGCCTTTTTGTGAAACTTAAGGTCGGCGTGGGAGTACTGCAAATTTTGTCTTTGTGACGTTTTGTGATCTCATAGTAAGGTGTATTTTTATGTTGACGGATCAGGGTATTGTATATGAAAAGTTGTCTAACAGTGAGGACGTCGCAATCTTTATATAATTTAGAAGTAGGGAATAGGATGGGGCGCTTAGTAGCCACCTTTAGTACTCCACGCTGGGCGACTTCTAGTGGCTTAAGGTTAGTTTTAGCTGCACCACCCCAACAAGGTATGCAGTAGGTAATGATGGATTCTGCTAACGCATGATACATTATTTTAACCACACGTGGGGGGGCAGCGTGGCGTATTGATTTAAAGACATACATTAATTTTCTTAGCCTAGTTGAAAGTTGATCAATATGAAATTTGAAATTTAGGTGTTTATCTATGAGAATTCCTAAGTATTTAATTGTATCTGTATGGTCTATAAGGGGACAATTGCAGAGTAGGGGATCCGAGCAGTAGTGAGCTCTGAGAATAATAGGGGTCTTTGGTTGGTTAGCGGAAGTGGAAGAAAATGGTATAAATTTAGTTTTAGATGTATTTAAAGTTAGAGAGTTTGAAGAGAGCCAGTTTAGAACGGTGTTAAAACCAGATTGAGTAGTATTTTGGAGATCAGACCATGTATTTACTGCAAAACAGGAGAACAGTGTCATCGGCGTATGTAGTAATAGTCCCATTTTTTAGATAAAGGTTACACATATCATTTATGAACACGAGAAAAAGGGTGGGACCTAAAATACTACGCTGTGGTACACCGTGGCTGATTTCCAGCTCATCACTCATATGAGGACCTATTTTGACCACCTGTGATCGACCCTTGAGGTATGATTTAAGTAGTTCGTGTTGAGTGCCTCTAATACCAATAGAGTGAAGTTTATTAAGAAGAGACGGGACATGCACGGTGTCTTAAGCCTTTGCTAGATCGAGGAAGACAGCCAGAGTTTTCTTGTTGCTGTTTATATTTTTAACAATGTTATTTGTCGCTTTTGTAAGCTTTAGGACGGCGTCAACGGTGGAGATACATTTACGAAATCCATATTGTTGCGGGGAGATTATTTTATTTTGTTCAATGTATTTTGTAAGCCGATTATTGATAATGCGCTCTAGAAGTTTCGAAAGGGAAGTGAGGACAGCAATGGGACGATAATTTGTTGCGTTTGACCTATCTCCACTTTTAAATATGGGATGGATAATGGCCTTTTTAAAGGCAGAGGGGAAGAGTCCGTTTTGGAAGCAGAGATTAAAGATATGGCTTAAAATAGGGGCTAAGGTTATAGAATATCTTTTAAGGATTTTTGGAGAAATACCATCCCATCCAGTAGCAGCGAGGGGCCTTAAAGAGACTATGGTGCTTAGAATTTCATCTACATCTGTGTTAAGTAAGACAAAAGAATAGGGGAAATTAGTGAGCTGAGTGCATTGATGAGGGTCATTCCAAGTAGAAGAGGAAGGGCACTGAATGTTATTCGCTAAACTCTTACCGATGTTAACGAAAAATTTATTGACATTGTTACAGGAATTTGTAGGTGAAAGTACTGAAGAAATAAGCTCATTAGGTACAGATTTAGATTTCTTAGTGTTTGAAATTCTTTTTATTATATCCCACAAACGTTTGCTATTATTACCAGCCTTTTGTATTTCTGTTGCATCAAACTGCCGTTTAATTTTCTTCAATAATTTTGTGCAGAAATTTCTGTACCGGACATAGGTTACTTTTAGAATATCATTACTTTTGTTAGCTTTATATTGTTTATGAAGGCGATCGCGGTTACGTACGCATCTTAAGAGACCGGGCGTAATCCAAGGTTTTAATATTTTTTTCTTTTTTGGGAGGGTTTTTACTATTGTGTTTTTGTGAATTATTGTGGAGAGACAGGTTATTAAATTATTAGTAGCAGATTCAAGATCAGCAGAGGTAAGAATAGGGTAAAAATCTAATTGGTTAAAATCTCTATCCAAGCTATCGTAGTTGATAATAGAGGTTGTCGTTAGAGCTCTATCTCGCATAGGTTTTGAGTCAAGCATGAAAAAGATAGGGCGATGATCGGTTATAAAAGAGTCAACGATAAGTGTGATTGAAGGAGATTGAGTTCTAAGCATCAGATGGTCCAAACAGCTATTGTCTCTAGTAGGTATGTCATGTGCAGGAAGTAAACCGTGGAAAGAGAGGCGATTTAAGTAGTTATGTGAGCGTGAATCTAGGGAGGATGGAGTAATATCTATGTTTATGTCGCCAGTTAAAATTATGGATTTGAAAGAGGATAGAGTTGGAATTATTTGATCTAAAATTTGTAAGAATGAATCGACATTGTGATTAGAGGGAGAGCGATAGATACATACAATAGCTATTTCAGATTTTAATTTTAATAGGATCCCAGATGCCGTTCCATTAAAATCGAGCTCTTCTGATGTATGAGAGAGATCGGACTTTACATATACCACTACGCCATCACTTTGGTTTTGGTGTTTAGTTGTTTTAATAGGGTTATAGTTAGCTAGTGTAGGTAGGTAGGTGTTGGAGAGGCAAGATAGCCAGCACTCAGTCAGAACCAAGATATCGCATTCTATGTTTAATGCAGTAAGAAGCGTTTGTAAACTATCAAAGTTCCGGTTAATTGATCTAATGTTAAGTGTCAATAATTTAAGTTTATTTTTAGGTACCGTTACATGCGTATGGACTTGTTCCGGTGAACAAGATACGACAGTTGATAGGGAAAAAAAGTCTAAATCTTCGATAAGGGTTTCAGTGTTTCTCTCCATGGTAAAAAATATACATACATACATACATGAACTCACGCCTGTATCCCAGAGGGGTAGGCAGAGACCAGGGACTGCCACTTGCCATGATCCCGACAGATCACTTCCGCTTCCTCAACATTAATCAGTCGTTGCATGCACTTACGCCGGTATCGGGTACTTTTTAAGTACAGGCACAATACTTGTTTAATTTCACTAATAACATAAACTTTAGTAAATGCTAAAATACACAATTTAATGGTTTTTCTACTTTTCTAAGAAAAGTAACGAATGTTTTGGTATTAAAAGTTGTTGATGGCAATCACGGAATCTTTATCATGTGAGTAGCAACTGATGATTGAAATGATTTGAGAAAAAATGTCCAGAGTCGAGTCTTTTTTTGTTGCCTATTTCTTCGCTGCAGATCGGCCAGCCAGCGGCTAACATTTTATATGGACATTCAACAAACAGAATCAAATAAAATAATTTGTGTCGAAAAAACTAAAGGAAATGACCGACCCGTGGAATTGAATTGGCGTGATAATTATACACTGTGCTATTGAAATAAGGCCAACACCTGAAAAGTGTTTATTCAGTATTAGCATTTTCTTAAATTATATGTTGCTAACAATTGTTAAACTCAACAAGCCTCGAGTAACAAGATAGATAGATAGAATATTCTTTATTGTATGTACACCAGGAATTACATATGAGATTTAAACAATTATATCAGTACAACTTGCGGCCTCATTACTAGAAGTAATTTCTTCCAGACAACCAGTCACCAAATTAATTTATCAAATTTTTATGAAAAACAAGTTAATAAATTGAGAATTTCAATAACTTATCGTAGTCCTTTAAGTTGTTTTTGTTTCACGTTGTAGTCATACTTCTTTTTAGAAGATATGTTACCTCGGGACATGTGCACAGACTTTTTTCAAGTTGTCACAATGGGCTTATAAAGTATGCCGGAACTGGTTTCGAGAAAGAGTTTCACCACCTGGTGCTCCAAATTTGGAACAATGAAAAAATGCCTGACGATTGGAATACATCTGTTATCTGTCCCCTACATAAGAAAGGCGACATATTGGAGTGCAATAATTACCGAGGCATATCCCTCTTGAACACCGGTTATAAAGTTTTTGCCAATATGCTTTTTGATAAATTAAAGCCATATGTAGAATCCAGCTTGGGAGAGTATCAGTGTGGGTTCCGTCCAAACAGGTCCATAGTAGATCAAATCTTCTCGCTTAGGCAGATTCTTGAAAAAACGCTTGAGTACAACGTCAACACTCACCATCTTTTCGTCGACTTTAAGGCTGCTTATGACAATGTGCACAGAGGTTTCCTGTACCAGGCTATGATGGAGATTGGCATCCCAACAAAGCTCGTGCGCCTGACGGAGATGACTCTAAGAAACTCTCAAAGCGTTGTTAGAGTTCAGACAAACATATCAGAGCCCTTCAGAACCAGTGACGGCTTGAGACAAGGGGATGCGCTCTCGTGCCTACTGTTCAACATCGCTCTCGACAAGTGTATCCGCGCCTCAAAGATCGAGACCAAAGGCACTATCTACCACAAATCCGTCCAAATTCTAGGGTATGCGGATGACCTCGACGTGATAGGAAGATCTCTACCTGCAATGGAGAATGCATACTTTGCTCTTGAAAAATCAGCTGCGGAGGCCGGTCTCCAAGTTAACATGGCCAAGACTAAGTACCTGAAAGCGTCAAAAGACCAGCAAGCTCTACCACAAGGAGTTAACATTGGCAACAACACTTTCGCTGGCGTCAATGATTTCGTATACCTGGGATCCTTAGTAACCGAAAACAACGATGTGTCTTCAGAAATAAGTAGGAGAATAATGGCGGCTAACAAGTGCTACTTCGGACTACTAAGACACTTTCGCTCAAAACTTCTTTCAAGAAGCATAACATTTATCTTGTACAAAACCTTACTAAGGCCCATACTCACCTACGGTTCTGAATGTTGGGTGCTGAGCAAAAAAGACGAAAATTCCTTGTTGGTATTTGAGCGTAAAATACTAAGACGCATTTTCGGAGCTGTGATGGAAAATGAGAGATGGCGAACGCGTTATAACCACGAGCTATACCAAATGTACCATGAGCCAAACGTAATTAAGACCATAAGGATCGGGCGCCTGCGATGGGCAGGGCACGTGATATGAATGGACGAGGCCAGAGTACCCAAACGCCTTCTAGAAGGCCGACCGGAAGGCCGCAGAAGTCGAGGCAGGCTCAAGCTTAGATGGTTGGACGGCGTCGACCAAGATATCAAGATCTTGGGAGTGACAAGTTAGAGAAGGAAAGCCTCTAACAGATCGGACTGGAGAGCTTTGCTTGACCAGGCTAAGGCCCACCCGCGGCTGTAATGCCTCAGATGATGATGATGACAATGGGCAAAATTCAGGAGGCACGCTGGTAGAAAAAGAAAATTGCGGCTCCGTAACACCAGATAATAAACTGGAGTTGACAGCGTCGACCCGCCTGCCAAGCAGGGCAATTATGGCAAAATCCGTCATGGTTATAAAAACCACGAAGAAGGCCTATGTCCTGCTGTGGCCGTTAAATGGCTGATGATGATGATGTTGATGACAGAGAAGAATAAACAGGGCTGGCAGTAGTGTAGAAGTACTGAAAGAAGCAGAAGTTCATTTATACCACTCCCACTCAGAAAGTGTCTAATTGCCCGTTCATAAACGGGTTACAAAGTTCGTCATTCCTCGCTTATAAATGTGCGGCGCGAAAAGTTATATGAAATTTCATTCCTGCCCTCCGTAGCAGGGCAGGAATGTTGTATGAAAATCTATTCCTACACTGCTAGCGTTCTTTTGTGTTTTAGCAGCGAACGTGAAAAGAATACAAACGTCAAATCTCAAAAAGGTTTTATATTAAATAATTAGAAAAAAGAGGTAGCATTATTTACTAAATGTATAAAATTCACACTACCAAATGTCAAAATGGTTGACAGCAATGTTATATTGGGGAATGATAAACTAGACCTTGTAGAAGAAACTGTATTTCTGGGTATCACAATTGATGCAAAGCTTCAATGGGGTCCTCATATAGGAAAATTGGCAAATAGGCTCAGTTCTGCAGCATACGCAGTTAAAAGAATCCGGGAACTAACTGATGTCGCAACTGCTAGGCTTGTTTATTTTAGTTACTTCCATAGTATTATGTCCTATGGTATACTACTGTGGGGTCGGGCAGCAGACATTGAGACCATCTTCGTCCTGCAGAAGAGAGCGATCAGATTCATATATAAGCTAGGCAATAGAGATTCGTTAAGAGATTTCTTTAAAGAAACTAAAATCCTAACAGTTGCTAGTCAGTATATCTATGAAAATATTATGTATGTTAGGAAAAATATCAGTGACTTTAAAACTGTAGGTAGCCAACACAATGTAAATACTAGAAATAGACATAAACTTTCATTCCCAAAATGTAGGCTGGCAAAGGTTAATACATCCTTTATGGGGCATTGTATACGTTTCTACAATAAGATCCCTGAGGATATAATAAGCTTGCCAGAAACGCGGTTCAAAAAATGTGTGAAGCCCACTTTGTGCCAAAAAAGCTACTATAACATTAAAGATTATTTAGATGACAATGATGTCTGGAATTAAATCCTGTAAATTAAGGACTTGAAAAGACTAAGTTTGGAGTCTTTTGTCCATTTTTTCTCCAAAATGATCTAGATTTTGAAATGGACACCTAGTTTAACTTGTAACGTTCATTAAGTCGCAGTTTCTGTGCTACTTTGAATAAAAAAATTGATTTTGATTTTATTTTTGTACTTGATTTTTAATGAAAGGAGGCTGATATGGGATTTTTTTTGTAGTTGATTTTCAATTAAAGGAGGCTGGCTACCTTTTTTGGCACTACGAAAAAAGAACAAGCGCGGCCATTTGTTTTGTTAAATTTATTTTTTTACCAAATTGGTAATTTAACAGTACATTTTACTATTAATGTATGATCACGATACATCATCCTGATGTTTTTTTTTCATATTTTAGGTGTGACCCTAAATTAACCTTACCTGCAGAGCTACAGACGTAGGTAAGATCAGGTTATTATCATAGTTCAGGCATACTCCTAGGGTGCAGTTTATAGAAGTTTGCAGAAAAACTGTATATACCAAGTTCTAAAGCTCTAACGCTCGGTTTCTAGAAGAGCGTTCAAATGTTAATCTCATGTTAATCTCACGTCAAGCTAATTTCAGCCAATCACGTGCCGGTATTTTGAATTAATCTTAGATTAATCTCTTGTTACATGTTAACACTCTTTCAGAAACTGAGGCTAAGTGATGTAAAATTGAGAGGCGTTTATATGCGCTTATGGAAAAAAATCCTTAAATAATATGTTTTCTGCTGAAAATTACTTATAAAAACCAATAGGTTTCATATACTCAGAAGCTTGTCTATGTTTGAATTTCGATTGATGCAAAAAACTATGCTCAAACAAAACTAAATTGGTTTTTGCAAACATTAAATGCTTTTAAATCGATGCAACTTATTTGGTATAGCAAAAACAAATCTATTTTAGGCAGTAGTAGAGCTGGCCCAAGTCAAATACTCAGATTTCCTCGCGATGCACAAATGTGTATTTACATTTACCGCTCTTGCTTAATAACAAATGGTAACCGTAAATTCACACCACTAACGGTTCCGACCGCCTCCTGATACCGACAGAAAGGATTAACTATCAAATTATTTGGCGTTATAGTTTGACAAATAACCTATCATAACTAGTTTGTAATGCTGTGTCTATAATGCTGTTTTGTAAATCTTTTAACAATAAACAATAATAACCTATAACATATATGTCGGGGAACGACTATAATGAGTGTGCAATCCCTCATGTGTCAACTAGACTGACCAGTGCTAATCTGTGGCTCAGTACCTAATCTGTGTAAATGTCAGTAGTACGATTTTCCGCCACGCACGTGGTTAGTCGCCTGCGTCTAGGTGCGCTGTAGATTAATGTAATATAATCGAACAGAATGCGCTGCAAATAATCATGCATTTTGCCTCAACAACGGTGGGACAGTGCCTACGACCTTTCATTGAGGCTGATTTCGACGGGAATCTGCCTCATATACAAACAAACATACGTACACAAACTCAATCCTCAACGCATTCCGCAAAGTTAGACAGAGACCAGAGTCTCATTTGATAGAAAATTTGTGCTTTACTGGGACAACTCGATGTACATTGCATAGCCAATTAACTCACAGATTAACAAGAAGGAACCTGTGCGAATCGGTTCCGCAATGTACATTGAATTTTCATAGTAAACTACGAATTCTAGCTTTACGGAATGCGGCCTAGAGTTTGGCACTTGCCACTGGCAAAATATTCAAATGCATAATTTGTTAATTAAAATGTACAATTAGTAGATTTCAAAACGCGTTACAATAAATTTTAGTTTCATTTCTTTAATTTTCGGAGCACATATCTAAGAAGTAATTTTGCAATTAAGTGTCATTATTCATTCAAAGATTTCAACCAATTTCTTCACCGGCACCCTTACCTGTAATATAATATAGTATAAGCAGCCTATATACGTCCCACTGTAGGGCACAGGCTTTGTCTCAGAGATCTAGTACTTGTAGTAGATGCAGTTGTAGTAAGAGACATAGTAAATGGGCTTCTAAAAGTCGGGGAAAAGTGTACAAAATGGTGCAGGTAATGAGCTCCGAGAAAATCCTTGAACTTTATCGGAAACGTTCTAGTATTTTCTATTTTGATAGTCGAACTGGGAATGAAATAAAGTAGCCTTCTTACTAAAATTGCGATGGTAATTGTGAAAATTTTCGGCGTCGAACAACTTGTTTTCCGTTTTCAAATTAATTCCCTGCAGTATTAAATAAATCTCATAAGAAACCAATTGATTTAATTGAGTTGCAAATCTCGCCCACTCGGTGTTTTGATAAAATATAGTTTTTTTTATTTACGTTTATTTTTATAAATATGGAACACTGCTTTTTGTAAATTAATAATTATTTATTTAATTATATATTAGGGTCGATATCTGTTTTGATAGAGTTTTAAAGTGAATCAACACAGGTTTTCTATAAAATACATCGTATAATGAAGTATACAAGCTCGGTTTTTCTGCCTAACCAATTGGTCTACATAAAGTAGTCATTTTAGCATCGTTTGACAGTGTTTTCCTAATCGCGCTACCTTTTTTTTACAAAAACCAATAAATTATAAGTTATTGCATCTTGTAGTGCATTTATTTTTATTACTTACATTATGATTTTCAATCTCAGCAAGTTTATGCTGCACGGTAGGCTGAAATCGGATTTCGCGGACTTAGGAAAACTTTAAAAATGATTACATTCCATTATTACGAAAACATCTCCAAAAGAGCTAGATTGGCTATCCATAATGGAGTGCTGGTCCCAACACTTATATATGCTAGCGAGACTTGGGTATGGCAAAAGAAGCAATAAAGTAGGATTAATGCAGTAGAAATGAGGTCCTTGAGAAGTATGACTGGTGTTACTTTGAATGACAGGATACGCAATAGTGTGATTAGAGAACGTCATGGACTGAAAGAGGATGTAGTGACTAGAATTGAGAAAGGAATGTTGTGGAGAGGGTGAAGGAAGAAAGATTGACAAAACAAATATGTCGAGCGAATGTGGATGGAAGGGCCGTTAAGGGACGACCCAGACGGACATACGTCGACCAAATAGGGGATGTATTAGCAAAAGTACCCGAAACCGGCGTGCGTGCATGCAACGACTAATGAATGTTGAGGAAGCGAAAGTGATCTGTCAGGATCGTAGCAAGTGGCAGTCCCTGGTCTCTGCCTACCCCTATGGGATATAGGCGTTAGTTTATGTTATGTTATGTTAAAAATTATTGTAGTATCTTAGAAATATGTTAATGTGTATGAATAGGTAGTGTTAACAAAAATTTATTTTTATCCGTTGGTATTTTTTTTGTTATTTAACTATTTTAAGGGTTATGGCGAGTGATGAAAACTAAAATTTTTCAAAATGCTCAAAATATTGTTATTATATCCTTATAGCAGACTATATAAATACCAAATTTAGTACTGGAAAAACCCTCGGAACCGCGCCATTTTCAATAATTTTACAGCGATTACTTTTAACAAATTGAGTTGCTTTTCTGGATGAAAAATTTTGTTTACACATTAAAATTAACGACGTCACTTGTTTTGCACACTGATTTTCACTGATACCGCCATGGTTCTCTAATGAGTTCAAGGTTGACTGGTCTACATTTGTCGGTCAATTTGTTTGTTGCATAAGCAATTGACAAACGACCTTACCACATCTTTAGCGTGACAATTTGATATCCATATCATGGAAGGTTTAATTTCTGATCTTGACGTATGTTTAAAACTTAAACAAAGTGGTAGTATTAAAGACAGTGATTTTGTTTTTCGCCTCGTGACGACCATAATAAAGATTTTTGTAGGAAAATTTGTTACAATCCTCATAGAAGGTGGTTTCAATCGGGTTCTTAAGTCTCAGATTTCGTAAAAAGCAATAGTGCTTAGTTAGATTCAATTGTTCAGTGGCCGAATTCAAAGTTTCACGTTCGTCAGACCCTGTGATAAACGTAGTGGCTGCTGGTCCATCCCAAGAAGTTACAACAACAAAGTATGTTGGCACTTCCACTGGGATTGGGGTAAGTCCTTTTGATGAGTTAGGCCCTAAGCAAATAAAAAAGATGCAGTGATACCATTGCATTTTTGTTTTCGATAGAACAGTAATCTTCTGCATATTTGGCTGCATTGAAAACAAATGGCCTAACGGATATGATGTCCTCTAATATTTTTTTAGAAAACCCTGGAGAAGCTAAACTAGTGAAAGATTTTATATATTGTCCAAAAAAGGCGCAATATGTACCATGTAAAAAAGCCTTGGGTGAAAGAGAAAATTTTGATTTTATTGATAATGCTACTATTAGCGATATAGAACGCGGTAAAAATTACAAAGTTACGGACGTTTAGACTTGTTTTTGTTATAATTATAATCAGATGTATAACTTTGTAATACCACTTGTTTATGATTTTAAGTCTTTCTATGTGTATTAGGCCTACCGGGGACGTCACTGTTAAACAACTCCCCATTGAGGTAGTGTGAAATAAAGAAAAATGCCATTAATAATCGTTTGAAGTGTATAATCACTTATCAAAGGGTTGAAAATATCGAAATCTTTTCTAGACTTTCTTAGAAAAAACAAACTTAAAGCTCTATGACTTTGAAAATATTTCACTTACGAAAAAAATACCGAAGAACATAATAGACATACAAAATATAGTAGAATACATTTCTGAGGTTAATTTTAATAAGATAACTTTCATTATATTCGCTCGTTCAAAAAACTCAACACAAAGCGCGTTTACGTTTAGCTTTACAATTTCTTTGTTTTCCTGGCAGTACAGTGAAAGCCACATTACGGCACAGGGATGAGGCTTTTATATGAAAAAATCAGCCATTCCAAGTCTGAATTGCCACTTGCGAGCGTCGCCTCGGCGGATGGGGAATATGTATTAATGTTATACAAACAAGGCCGGCATTAAATGTGTCTATGCAAAGGGGCAGCGCATACAGTAAGCTGTTGAGTTTGAAGCTTTTCGCCATTTAGCCGGGCTTCATTAAAGTACTATGAAACCATTTCAATTATACGATTTGGTGCTCGTCTCAAAAGGTTTGTTTTTTTATGTAGCCTATTATGTCCTACTGCAGGGCATAGGCTTTTTAACGGAGAGAGAGAGAGAGAGAGTATGGGCTTAATTACCACGCGTGCCCACAGCGGATTGGCTTTTTCAAGCGCTGAGGTATGTGAACACCTCAGATACTCAGGTTGTTTTGTTTCATAGTTAGCAAGTGGTATTGCTACTACAATCAATCAATATATTATGAACATAGGTATGTTTACAATAAAGGTCTTACAGTGTATTTTAGAGCGCTATATATTCTACCTAAAACGAATGTAGGTATACAAATAGGTTTGAGCATGCACATGCACAGTGAATTAAGAAATTAAAATATTATACAAAACCAAGAAATGTCACAATTAGATAATAGGTACATGAGTCATTATACAGTAATGTCATGAAAGAAATGTCAAAATTAAATAGTCTTTACATTTATATAATGATGTCATTCAAAAATTCGTCTAAAGAATAATAACATTTATCAATAAGAAATTGGCATGGTTTACTTTTAAATTTCGATAAATTCATTTCTTTCATCTCACTAGGTATTTTGTTGTAAATTTTTGGTGCCATACAAAAAAGGCTTTTTGACATCAGAGCTATTTTCACTTTGGGAAGGCTGAGCTTATCAGTGTATTGAGATCTAATTAGTCCATCGCGGATTTGGAAGACCTGTACAAAGATATCAGGATTTGTTTTTACGAAAACAGAAATTTCATATATGTAGAGAGAGACTTGAAACTTGATTTGCAACTCTCTTTTCTCATAAGGCTACAAATTGAACGAATGCATCTTTTCTGTGCTTTGAATACGGTTTCGCGTTGCGAAGAGTTACCCCAAAATATCACTCCATATCTTATCATACAACTTCACAAAAGTTCGTAAATTACAAAACAAAGACAATGGTTCACGCCGGGATTGGAACTTACGACCTCCGTTACGCCCTCCGGCGCTGTTAAAAAAAAGCTGTATATTATTTATTTCTTTAATGAATGTCCGATCACTCTAAGCCTACGAGTGACACTTATCTAAAACAACATTCAGCGGCGCTTTATTTAAGGACATCTATGGGGTTACCTAGCACCACAAATAAAAAAAAATATGTCACATCAATCGTGTTAAAGGCAAAAACCATGAACATTAGCGCATTAGCACCGCAAAAGGGTCGTTTTTGGCATAAATGCTATCCAGTCCCAGGATCGTGATCGTAGGTTCGGTGGTGGGTCTTAAAAATCACTGTTAACATGATTGAGAGATTGGTGTGACACTTTTTGCAAAAAGCGATCTGTAAATAAAGATACGATTTTTTTTTTCATTCGTGGCGCTTCGAACCGAACGGAAGCCCTTAAGCTCATAATTCAATAACAGCAAAAATGGGCGGCCAGTTAACTACTTGAATGTGGAGGCTGCTCATCAACGAATTGAACTTAATGAATACTGTGGTACTAACTTAACTTGCTAATAACATTCCGTGAATGTCATGGGAGCTTCCTCGATTTGGATTTCCTACTCTTACTGACTTACGGAATTTTATGACGACAGTCGCATCGATTCAACTTTTGAATACGCACGTTCGACCAAAAAACATACTTAAAACAATATAGAAATATTACTGGTGTACACTAAAGAGTTATTTATCTATCTATCTATCTATAGATATATTTGTGAAACTCTCTCTCCGAGAGAAGGCCTGTACCCTGCATAAAATAATAAAATAACTCAAACACATTGTGAAGAAGGTCTTAGAGTACCTACTTCGAAATGCCCAAACCAGTTGGAGTCTATTTTTCAGGATCTCTAGCTGCCTCAAACGGATAGTCTTAAAAAAAATGGAACACATCGTGCAATAGGTCTTAGAGCAATTTGAAACGCCCAAAATCATCCTTTTGGTTTGATCTAAGGTCCCAACCTACTTAACGGCCATCACGGTAGTCAAGTCAAAGTTGGGAAAGGGGAAGTAGCGGTGACAACAGGTGTTATGCGATAATGACTAAACTGCTCCTGAATTTGTAATGAGGGCAGTGAGAGCGTAGGAGGTAATGAAAGAGGGCGTGGGAGGGTGGGCGTTCTGTGATGGTTCGTGTAAACCTGCGCAGTTTTTAGGGTTACGTACCGTAAAAAAACGGTACGTAAAAAAACGGAACCTCTAAGGATGATTCACGGTACACCATGTCGCAAATGTAATAAATCTATTGAAAAAGTATATCTATTTCTTGCACTACCCGTCTCTTCAACACCAAAGGTTTGCTGAAAGAGAATGCTTCTTGCATTAAACATGCCCTTGTACATTTACATGTTATGTAATGTTATGTTTATGTTTAATAAAGACACGTTCCAAAGTTGTTTTTATCACATAATATATTCGAAAAGACCTAGTTCGTTCCCCGGGAACAGGGACTAAAACGCGTTTTTATTCCCTGAGGGAATAAAAGTGATTTAATTTGGAACGCGCATGTTGCTATTGTTGCTAAGTTCACAGCGTAACATTGTTCACGAACACGAACAATGTTGCACAAATTGCTGGCTGTATAAAAGAAAATCGCGCGCGAACAAAAAAAAACTGAAAAAGGCGCCTAATGCATTCCGTCTTTTCGTTTCTCTAATTGTCATTGTTATTTTTACTAGAGTAAAAATGAGTGCGTCTTCAAGCAGTAATAACGAAATATTAACTCCGGAGTGTATCGTACCAGACGCTAACAATGTGATACAAAATATGGTTGCGTTCACTTATTTTCTCATAGAGGGTGATAAAAAGTAGAGTGTCCACCTCTGGAGTAAAACTATTTTTAAGCTCGAGGATGCACTTTTCATCCAAAGAATAACAAAGAAACACTCTCGCCTTAAAAATTGTATTTTACTCCCTCGGTAAACAATCTACTATTTTAATACTAAAACAAAAGGAAGGCGAAAAGATCATTTTTCACTTGTTTCAAAAGAAAACTCATTAGGTTTTCTCACTTCCCTACTTTTATCTCTAATCACAATAATGTTAACGGTGGGTAAAGAAAAAAAAACTCAAAGCTCCTAAAAAAAATTAATAGCTTATCAAAACTTAACAAAATATTACTCACGATTTGCTGACGAATCAGTGTATGAGCTGAATTCTCGGCGTAAACTAGTCTTGTCTATAGATAAACGAGATTACGTCCAAAGATTACTTGCTTGTCTTTTCTTTCTTCGAATTGAATCGAAACATTATTTATTGCACAAAAAAAAATATTTATACAAAGGCCAGCTTATTTATTCAATCCCTGATAGGTGAATCTAAAAAAGTGTTCCTAATGTCTACATCTGTCTATTGAAACTTATTTGGAATGAGTTGTACGCAAAAAAAAATTAAATTTCATCTATCAGTCGGCCTTTTTATGTAGGATCCACCAGTAGTAATTAGACTGATCGATGCGGAATGTCTTGTTTAGTTTGATGCTAGTAAACATAAAAACCCGTGTGGCGCCGGATGAAGAATAGCGTCACTCCATTTCCTTCTGTGGATGTCGTAGAAGGTGTCTAAGGATGTCAATTACCAGGAGACGGGCAGCAGCGTCTTCTTGAGATTACAACCGCATACTGCGATCGCCAACCCGTCTGCCAAGCGTGGCGATTATGGCAAAACCCCTCATGGTTATGAAGGCCACGAGGGAGGCCTATGTCCTGCAGTGGGCGTCAGGTGGCTGATGATGATGATGAAACATAAAAAGGTGAGAAAGATCGCTAACTAAAGAGGCCTTTTTAGTAATTTGCTAGAGTGGGTATTGAAGTTTCCTGCAGATATTTTTTAATTTTTATTAATGAGTAGAATAAGCCCCACAAAATCCCATCTCCTGCTTACATACAATACACAAAACATATCATTAAATGGCTGTGTGTGTGGCGATACACTATGTCGCAGATGTCAGAGTCAAACAAGCATTGTGATATAATTGTAACAACTATGCAACTACATACAATACAATTGTAACTTGGCACATTACTAGCAATAAATTTATTCATTCATTCATTCACTGTTGCTTTTGAGTAGCCTAGGTATACAAAACATACACACAAAAACATCTGATCATTTTATCGGTTTTACCAACGTTGGGCTTTGCTTAGATTAGGCCTCTGAGAACAATTGTTAAAAAGGAAAAATGTAACGTAATGTAATGTAACGTAGTGTAATGTGTAAGGGTAAAAATACCCACCACCTCCGTGAATGACATGTATAGTTTTTTTTATTTTAAACAAATTGGTTTTTGGTTTTGTTTTCCCGAAAGAATAAATTCAGGGAAAAAATTAAGTCTGGTGGAAATAAAAAAAAAATCATAAGATCTGGCGACACTGTTTTCCAGAAACGACAGAAAGCGCAAAACATGGCCGATGCAACACCTATTTTACAATTAACAAAAATAATTGTTTTATCTGCCTGTGGGTCAGAATAATGAGAGTGTTAGTTTCATTATTAAGTGGGTTGCATCTGTTGTTTCTTTTTTGCCAATAATTATGATGAATATGCTTTTGTTGCGGCTTACACCGGGACGGCCTATTTAAGGCTGCAAAAATATTCTTTTGGTTTTTCTTCTCTCGACTTGAAATGCGGCAAGCAACTTAAAACACAGCTAAAGAAAGGAGTTCGACTGTTACGGTCATGTAACAAAGACCAAAATTAGTAAAACATCGTTATAAGTTGGTATTGTTTTCCAACGTTCAAAAGAATCAACTGTACTTGGCTCTGCACTGACGGACATATGAACCGGCCCTAACAACACGTAACAAGGCGGGTAAGTACTCACCCTCGCTGACGTCACGCAGTAATCAAGCGCTGGGCCACTGAATAAATGTAATTGGCTTCTGAAGTGCTCGGGTTACCGAATCCGTTTGTACCACATACTACCGTTTACAGGCAGTTTTCATTTGATACTCGCTCTTGTGTTGGATGAGTTAAGAGCCACGTCGGGTCAACATTACAGTCAATATCGCTAGAAGATATTGGGTTTCAAAGTCGCACTTATTTGCCTATTTTTGCAGATATTCGTCTAATATCGGATGACAACCTTTTTATTCTCAATAAAAACTTATCGAAATTGGAAATTCTCTTTTATAACGGTACTGTACAATTTTAAAATGCCATGAATTTAAGACCACGAAGCTTAGTTCTGGCTTAAAGTTTTTTTTTTTTTTGCGGCAACATTGACGAAAGCTTCAAAATTAAGACAGCAAGGCAGGCAAAGGCAGGTAGGCAAGGCGGGGCTAGGCAAGGCAAGACTAGGCAAGGCGAGGCTAGGCAAGGCGAAGCTAGGCAAGGTGAGGCTAGGCAATGCAAAGCAAACCAATTTTTCTTTCGGATCAGACGTCAAACTTTTAATACCCTGTAGGTGCCAAACTCTTTAAAAAGTACATTTACCTCATCATACTTTTATCTCTATTTATTTCTAACGACCAATAAAATAAACACAATCAAAAATTAAACCTTTTCCGTAAATCAGAACCTGCTTGGTTCGTTTAAATACCTTTTTTTTTTTTCATTTTTCATACCAATCAACCGCGTCGTGTTTAAACGGTGAACTTTTTCTTATTTAACCTGTCATTGGTGACCTATATGTCTTTGAGACCGGGTATTTAAAAGAAATCAAATATTTTTGTGGTTTCGAGTAGCTGCCTAATTCTACGCCACCTACCGCCACCAGTCTACCCCGCAAAAGTGTCGCGTGCGTTTCTGGCCGTTGCTGGCTGTTTCGCTGTTGAAGATGAGTGATTTTAGTATTGTATTTAATTTTCTTTTGTTAAAAGTATTACCAGTATGTTATTTTATTTTATGTTTCCAATGTCATGAGACTGACTAAGCCTGATTTTATTGTTAAATTGATTTTATTGATATTATTTTATGATAGCTATTTTTTGGGTTTAAAAAAATTTGTTAAAATCCTTAGAATTTTAGTGCATCCAAAGATATTGTCTAATGCTAATAAAAGATATTTGATTTATATGTTGTATTAACAATTAAAGATCAAATTTTATAACCTTTCCAATGAAAAGTAGCATAAACCGTAAATTACAGAAAAAATCGTAGTCGAAAACCCCGGTGCGGGAGACCGGGGTCACCAACGACGTAAGTCAAATTCACGTCACCAATGGCGGGTTAAAGTGGTTTAATTATTGACTCTATTTTTAACTTTAGCGTCAAGTCAGTATATAAAGAAGTAGTCTAAGATTAATCATCTGTGACCTCGTATCAAATCTGTTTACCAGACCTAGATAAACTTGGATAAACAGTAATATAAGAATTCGCCCTAGGCACTAACGCTCCACGAACAATGAAACGACACTTTGAGATTGTATTTGCCAACTATACATACTCGTAATACGCATATGGTGATAATTAACCCGAAGTTTGAACTGGATAATGGAATCGTTTGATGTGCAAGGGGGCCAATCAACGTCTTTAATTAATTGAAACGAACCGCTATGAGGCGAGAGATCATTTGAATCCTTTGTTCCAGCTCAACATGTTAACCGGTCTATAAACATCTCGCTGTAGGGCATATACCTCCCCTCAAAGAGAGAGTACGGGCTCAATCACCACGCGTGCCCACCGCTTACTGGCGATTTCAAGCGTGAACATCCCACTCCATTTTCTCGTAAACGAACAATCTGTTAAACTATTGTTAACTGCTGTCAGTTTTTTTAGGGTTCCGTACCCGAGGGTGCCAAACGGGACCCTATTACTCTGCCTCCGCTGTCCGTCTGTCTGTCTATCGGCGTCTGTCCAACCGTTAAAGTAATAGGTAGCCAGTTGAAATTTTCACAGAATATGTGTTACAAAGTTACCTAACAATTCAATTCAATTCAATTCAAATATTTTTATTCATTGTAAAAACAGAATGTTTACTTAATGAACGTCAAAGTTGTTAGTTTCACAATTAATGGATTATGTGGAGAAGAAGCTAACAAAGAAACTCCACATTTATTCTTTTCAAAACACACACAAAACACAAACAAAACAAAACAAATAATAAAGGTTAATACAAAATTAAAAAAAACATACAACAAACATGTTTTTTCGCTTTTATTTTTGTTTATGCTTTATCATTAAAAACAGTAATACATACGGGCATCAAACTTGGCGTAATTGTGGAACTTATTATATAATAGGGGTTAAAGTATGAAATTGCCGTTTTATTGCAATAGGTTCTTTGAATTGACATAGAATCTTCATGGTTTGAGGTTTTCGAATGAAACTTTTTTCAAATGGTTTCTATGATGTTCTTTTTTTAAAAAATGTGAAACATTTGAATATCGACTTTCAATTGTTTTTGTTATTCAATTTAGACAAGAAAGATGGATACTGCGAAAATTCGAGTGATTATGAGGCACCCATTTTTCGTATTTTTTTATTTTATTGATTTGACGCAAGTGAGTCAATATTGTGGGTAAGGTAACGTTAAACCATGCCGCTAATTCCTGGGTAGTTTGACTAGGGTCGGCTTCCACTATCTCTCTTAATTCAACGTTATGACATTTTGATGACTTTCAAAAGTCAATCTTTATTAAAAAAATTCACTCAATCTTCACGTTCACAAAATTCACAAATTTACCTACGCAACTTAGAAAATGAATAATATTTGCCGGGATTCAGACTCGGAACCTCACGTTTGTAAAGCAAATGGTCTAGGTATCCATTGAGTTACCACCGCGTCATTTGAAACCTCAACTCATTTCCAACCG
This sequence comes from Yponomeuta malinellus, assembly GCA_947308005.1. Lineage (NCBI taxonomy): Eukaryota > Metazoa > Arthropoda > Insecta > Lepidoptera > Yponomeutidae > Yponomeuta > Yponomeuta malinellus. Next base: position 5,069,630 of record OX370994.1, read on the forward strand.
ACTTACAAAAAAGGGTTCTCATTTAGACGCTGGTGGTTTGTCCCTTGCTATGATCCCTCTTATTGTAGTCAAGTTTTAATAGATTCTTATAATTCTTTTCAACAACAAAAAAATCTTAAGAGAGAGGAAGCTCGAACGGCTATCAGGCTGAAGAAGTGAGTGAAGATGTTAGAAAGACCTTCATAAACGGCAAAGAGAACTCGTCAGTAGAGACCAGTAAATTAAGCCGTTATATATTCTTTTTGTTGTACTAACTCGTGCTGAGGACAATTTTAAAAACCTATTTAGAGGCTAAAAATTCCACCCATACCGGGACTTGAACCCGCGACCTCTGTCCCACCGTGCCAGCGCTCTCCCAACTGAGCTAATGGGCAAGTGCAAACATCAATGAAATTTCGAGCCTCTCTACAAACTTATCTGTATTACGTACAGGCAGCGTTCAATTCCCGGCATGGGTGGAATTTTTAGCCTCTAAATCGGTTTTTAAAATTGTCCTCAGCACGATTTAGTGCAACAAAAAGAATATATAATCATGTAGGTACAGCGATATCACTCCGATGTAAAAATCTAACTGCAAAGTGGGTTGCTCGGGGCTGCAAGTGATGTAATTAGATAGATAGATAGATAAAACATTTATTTAACGGCACAATACTAAAAAACACATTATACAAAATAAAGAACATAAAACATAACATATTCATAAATATATAGGTGCTCAAATATTGAATTACACATAAAACATAAGAAAAAAAAAAGTTACACATTTATAATATCATGATTTTATCAAGTTACAAAACAGGGTTTTAAGTATTGAGCCCCTAAAATGGCCCCGACTCAGCATGTGTTGCAGGAGCACCGAGATACTACCTGCAACGCTGATATTCTGTCGCGGCCATGTTGCGGTTAGTCGTGTTTGTGAAAATAATAAAAGTAATGAAATATATTTATAAAATGGGTGCCCAATATTACCAGTGTGAGGTCTATATGCCTAAGTTTAGTGTAGTGTGTTGTGTTTTTGTCTGTGGTATGTGTATAAAAAAGTAAATGGAGAAAACAGTGTGAAAATAATACTAAATATTAAAGTGAGGTGACTCATGAACGGTGTTTTGCCGGTGATATCTGCGCCATTTTCGCCGAGAACTATCTACTCACCACGAATAGTGGTAGAAGGAACAACACAGGTAGGTACGCACGAAATTGTGTTAGAAGTTGATTTTTGTGCCTGCAACAGATGTTCTTTATAAATTTTTTTGAAATTTAATCTATTTTTGCAGGTACGAAAAGGGGGTGGAATATTATTCCAGCACTTTGTTGCTGCGTACCTAAAACTGCCACGGAAGGCCGCTGTTCTATGAATCGGCAAACTAAGTGGCACAGAAGCCCCTCTTACCCCTTCTGCGTGACGTGATTGTCTCCAGGTAAGTTTATTTAGTAGATAGGAAGGCTCTTGTTTTTTGATAATTCCAAATAACATAGTAGCTAGCTGAAGCTTTTGTCTCGCTTCCATTTTCAGCATGTTCGCGCCATTAAGGAAGGGGGTCACATGTGTACGAGGCGGTATATACAAACAGTATCGAGCACAGGCGTTCTGCACTCTTTGGACCAGATTTTGGGATTTTTTAAATAAACAGGGGCCATACAAGGCCGCGCAGTAGCTAAGTTTAGATAATACTAAAGTTTCGCATAGCCTAATACGCAGGGAAGGACTAATGAAACTACGTATGCGGTAAAGCAACTTCAATCGGTAAAAACAATTTCTGACCACTTCTTGGATATGGCGTTCAAAATGTAGTTCACCGTCCATCAGAATGCCCAGATTACGGGCCTCCGTAACTCGCTCAATCTCTTTATTCCTTACATGTACATTAATATTTAATTGTGATAATTTTTTGATTTGGTTTTTGGAACCTAACAACATATATTTAGATTTTATCGGATTTAGTACGAGACAGTTCCTTTCGGCCCATACTGAGATTCTACCTAAATCTTCATTTAGACCAGACACACAAGCATCAGTCTCTTGCGGAAGAATTTTTGTGTAAACTTGTAAGTCGTCTGCGTATAAATGATACTGACAATTCTTTATTGAGTCTGTTATGTCTGCAGTATATATAATAAATAATAAAGGCCCAAGTATAGACCCTTGGGGAATTCCGCGATCTGTGGGCTTGTCTTGGGATACGGTCGTGGAGCCGTCTGATTTTTGTAAGACCACTCGTTGTTGGCGATCTGTCAAATAGCTCTTGAACCACCTGATAGTACATGAGTCAAAACCGTAATAGGACAACTTGGATAGTAGAAGGTTAATGTTAATTGAATCAAACGCACGTGAGAAGTCCAATAACGTAAGAATACTTCCACTACCTGTGTCTTGTGCACCTAAAATATTGTCTACAACGTCAAGTAGTGCAGTTGCTGTACTGTGACTTTTTCTAAAACCTGACTGCATTTTGGGAAGGATACTGTTTTCCTCGCAATACCGAATCACCTGATCATAGATTACCTTTTCAAGGATTTTAGAAACTATGGGGAGTAAGCTAATAGGTCGTAGATCGGAAATTTCAGTTGGGTTGGATATTTTAGCAATCGGGCGAACTATCGCAGTCTTCCAATAGTCTGGGAAGGTTGAGGATACAATTGACTTATTTACGATTTCTACAATGGTCGTTAGGGAATAAGGCAGTGTTGCGATAATCATATCCAAGCTTATACCGTCAATACCTTGCGCATTTGACGACAAAGACAAGATAGCCTTTGAAATTACAGTTTCGTTTACAGGTTTTAATACAAAAGTTGCATTTGAGTGCCTATTGCATTCATAATACGCCAGTATTGAGAAGCTGCAAATGTTGGTGCCAGGAATAGTTAAAAAATAATTATTAATTTTATCAGGGTCATCGAAGTGGTCTGGTGTGAGATTCTTCGCATGAGATTGAGGCAGAGCTATTTCCCTGAGAGACTTCCATAATTTTTTTGGATTATTTATATTACAGTTAACATGGTTCTCAAAGAAACAGCGCCTCTCCTGATACAAACTGACATTAACCAGATGCTTTAGATCTTTGTATTCCTGTTTATGTATGTCACTTTTACTTTTGGAATACCTGACACCAGCCCGGTCACGTAACTGCATCATGTATCTAACATTACTAGTGAGCCAAGGCTTCTGTTTTTCCCTAATCACGATTGTATGCAATGGCGCATGCTTGTCGAATATATCTATTACTAATTTGTTGAACTTATTTACAATTTCGTTCACGTCCGGGGAACATGACAGATTAGTCCAATTGATTAATTCTAATTCTAAATTTAATTTGAGAATGTCAATTGTTTTTAATGATCTAATTGTAATTTTGCGAGGTGGTATTTTTGGTTTTTTTATTAGTAATTCGGCTGTCACAATAGCGTGACTACATAAGTCAGAGATATGGTCGACTGTCACAGATATTTTACACGGGTCAACATCGGTACACACCAGGTCAATTGAAGTCGAAGAGCCATTTGTAAAATGAGTAGGCACGTTTACAATATTCTTTAATAGGGTACTTGTCAAAAAGTTATCTAATTTGCTATTGTTCGTGCTAGGCAGTAATGTATTTACATTAAAGTCCCCTAACAAAATCACATAGTCAAAATTGGCAAAGCTTATAATGGACTCGGTTAAAGCCTCAAAAAACGGGTCGCAATTAAGCCATGGTGGTCTGTATGCTGTACCTATAGCCAGCCGCATGGAATTTATCCTGACAGACAGCCACATTTGCTCGACCTGCTCGGGTGCAGGCGGGTGCGGCTCGGTGACGGCGCGTACGCCGTGACGTACGTAGAAGCCCACTCCGCCGCCCCGCTGCCGCACGGCGCGCGGCCGCGGCACGTGCCGCAGCCGGTATCCCGGCAACTTAGGCGCCCGACCCTCTTCCCCATCTCTCAGCCACGTCTCATTGATACATATAATGTCAGGGTATAGCCTAGCAAACGCAACCTCGAACTCATCATGTTTGGTCCCAAGTGAGCCTGCATTGAACAAACTAATTTTCAATCCGGTCTTAGGCATGGCAACAAAATAAGTTCAATATAATGGATACAGTCGTGGTAAGTGGCAGTCCCTGATCTCTGCCCACCCCTCTGGGAAACAGGCGTGAGTTTATGTTTGTGTGTTTGTGTACAGACGTAATAGCGTAGCTTGATGTAATATTGTACAGAATATATAAATAGATAATTAGATTAACAGTGAGATGATAATATATGAATATACTATAATAATGTGTGTCCTGTGATGGTGTGTATTTATTTAGATGGAAGTGTATTTCTTTGTTTGGGTCCCAAGTTTCCATGAAATTATAAGGAGTTATTTTGATCCGCTGTGACTGAATACTTAACAGATAAATTATTACATAATAATATAGACAGAACAAAGCGGTACACAAAGATGACCTAACTAGGCCTTTACAAAACTTTTAATGTCTTCTTCACTGCGCAGTATATACCTAGGAGAATTGTTTTCAAAGACACGTCCGTCTCTGGTCCAGACGAACCTCCAACGTGCCGCTCGACCAGCGTCGCGGGCCATAGCGAACAGTGCTCTGTTCGTTTTCGTCAGCCGTTCATTTACATAGAAGCGGCGCGGTTCGTGCGCCGGTAGGTGGGGGTTTCGTCCCCTCTCCTGCGACTGTTAACATTGTCGCAGCCGGGGCACTGCCATGCTTTCTTATTCAGCTCCCTGTACGTAGCCGAAGTCATATTTAGGCACAGGTAATGGTATCCCTTGCCGCATAGGGTGCATTTGAGAGCCTCACTACCAGTAGCAACGGCAAAGCAAGCTTCACACTTCATTCTGCCGACAGGGAGTATTATTATGAGCGTAAGCGAAATAAAATTCTCTGAGAGGCAAACCAGCTGGCACCGCGGTTCTTGTAGTGTCGGTTCTCGGTGGTCTATGCCCAATCACACGGCACAGTAGATGAGTCACAAACACTTCAAAGCGCCACGCGAATTTCGATGTTGTGTCGTAGCGCCAACCGTGAAGTTTGCTTGCAAGTTTACGGGCACAAAACCGTTAGACACAGATACCGAACACTTTGATTTTGTCTAAATGCACTTTATTCGCTTAGCTTAGGAGATCACTTATATATACAATACGTCCACTGGCACATAGATTTACAAATAAACTATTTATGAAGTACAAAACTACTTTTACACTATTTTTAATATTAAGTTCAAGGCAGAGATGATAACATAGATGTTTATCAGTAGACCGTCAAAGACTAATCACTTCGGCCAGATGTCGCTGCCTATACGTAATACAGAGAAGTTTGTAAAGAGGCTCGAAATTTCATGGATGCTTGCACTTGCCCATTAGCTCAGTTGGGAGAGCGCTGGCACGGTGAGCCAGAGGTCGCGGGTTCAAGTCCCAGCATGGGTGGAATTTTTAGCCTCTGAATAGGTTTTTAAAATTAAGCCGTATTGAAGAAATGCTTTAGTAAATGGTTTATGTCTCATAAAAGCAGATATCGTCAAAGTGGTCTCAGGCTAAGCGAGAAGTCGACGTGAGAAGCAAATTGGCTTCCGCGACAAAAAAAGTCACAGTTAGGTAGAAAGTCTGATTTTTACTCTAACTATTAAGTGAATTGCTACTTAGCCATGTTCTACGGATGACGTAACAGCATGCTATACAAAGACTCGTATAGACATCGACAATCGCCCGAAAGCTATCACATTTCTTTTCATTTTTTTCGTTCCTGTGGTTATTGGGTCGGTACACAATATCAGAAATAAGAATCAACAGTCCGTGGTCGATAAAGAAGGTCGCTTGCGGTAAGATAGAAAACATTTCAGGATGTATGATAGTAGTTTGTAAATGGCTTGATTGGAAATAAGAACAACTTATTTCTGTACAAAATGGAAAAAGTATCAAAATCAATGTTGGCATCAAGTTTCAACAATAAGATTTACACTTGTAAACTATTTAAGAATGCCATTTCAGTCTTTGTACCTTCATTTAGATAGAAATTTAAGTGCAACTCTTTAATTATCTTATATCAATATAAACTTCATCCTATAAGCACAGGAGTGCTACGCAGTGACTGAAAAAAATAACATATAAGAAAATAGTGTCTTTAAAATTTAAAATTTGTTGTCTAACTTGTAACAGTACCCGATTTTCAAACTCAATAGGCGAGATACAAAAATCGTAAAATAAAAATTTCAAAAGCCTCTCACGGCCCTTATACAAAATTACACTGTAACGGTATAACTTTTTCCATTCCCCCTAATCTCACTTTGCAGGATTTCATACATCGCAAACATACTCTTGGGATTTGGTAGAGGAGACCATGGATGGAGGAACCAAACTAGGCAACTAAAGGGAGTAAACTAATACAAACGTTTGTGGCTTATAGTGTAGCTTGGTCTGCAATTGGGCAGTGCAAACACTGTGTACGCCCAACTTCCTCCTTGTACCCAACCAACTCACGTGGGCTCAATCTTCAATATAACGATTCAAGTAAGTAATTTACTTAGTTTATTGACATCTATATATATATTTTTACAGTACAAAAAACACAACACCGACTATTAGTTTACTAAAGCTCTTCCCGAAACCGACGTCATCTCTACCTACATCGTTACTAATATTTCTTTCCAAATGACCATGCATAGGAAATTTACGGTTTAGAAAATATTGATGCGTATCTTTTTTCTGCGGAAACGCATATAGCTGTGTACAGAACATTTCCACCCAAGGAACTTTATCAAAATTGAAAGCTTTCTTTTAGAACCTGTCAATGTGAACGCGAAATGTATCCAAAACATCGGGATCTCAAGCGAGCGTTGCGTTGGTTAATAGTTATTCTCCGTTCCATAAAACGCTGAAATTAACGCGTCCACTGCGCGCCAAAAATTAATTACCCACAATTCTTTTTTATTTTCCAGAATTTTTTTTATGAATAATTTAGTTTATTTTGATGTCCAGTATGCGTACTGTACAGGTGAGTTGTTTAAAAACTTGTATAATTCTCAGTATTGTATTTCATACGAACGATCCATACAGAAGTGTGGTTAAAGAACCGAACGGCACGAAAATACATGGAACAGTTAATTTTTGTTTCCCAATTTCATAGTAGTCTTCATAATAGACCAAGTAAAGTAAATCCCCACCTTTTCACGTATCTTCACACGCGAATTAAATAAACGGCGCACTGCTTAGTCGATTTTCTGGCAGCAGAGATGTCTCTAAACGAACGCACCGTGACTTAAGCTGGGAACAAAAACTATTCCATTTAATGCTTGTATAGGAACTGCCATAAAAGACGATAGAAATGTTATTAGTTATCTCGCGGAGGCAGCTGGCGCCCGGGGGAGGCCTAAATCAAGCCCCGCTCTTAACCAAGACATCGACGTTTGTTTAATGCTGAAAATTCTTCGTCCGAAATCTTTTTCCTTGCGATAGCATCGTAAAAGATGAAACGGTGTTTAATCTTTACGCGGGTTGGTGGTTTGTTTGGCCTCACTGTTTCGCTTTTTTTTATGGTACCCGCCTACGCTTGGCTGTTTCAAATTAAAATTTGCTCAAATATGTACATTCATTATACTTGCTGCTCCGAACATCACCAAGAGCTTGATGTTCTTTAGCAAAAAACTGCCTATAATAAAAGGTTCCTGTGCCTACAATACTCTCAAAGAAACTTTTAAAATCACGAAATAGATCAAACAATTTTGTTCAGCCAAAAATGAGTAAACCTCCAAAATAAATAGATGGAACTGAAGCATGTGTAATATCAATTAGGGAAAGTGGAGCGGCGTTATTTCCTCCTGAAATATAACACTGAAATATTTAACGATGTGATACATCAAAATAACCGCTAGATACACAACGGCCGCGGGACTGTAGCGTTTCAGTTAGGGTCATCTGCTGGAGTTATTTCAAACGAAGAACACCTTTCGAATAGAAGCTTCGGTGCTAGTATAGGTTACAAATGAATATGCCGAGATACCAGGCGAAGGAGGATTGTTGTGCAGTTATTTTGTGTATTTTCTTAGTGCAGTTATTTTGTGTATTTTTGTGTAGTATGTCGACAAATACAAATGCGTTTATTAATTAATTGGTAAGCTGTGGACTACATACCTTAGGCTTGCTACGTACAATGGCCCAATTATGAGGCTAAGTGCGGAAATCTCTGGTCTGACTAAAACACGTCACTTACAACTCATTCCTGGTTTAGTTAGGTAACCTGAAAATTACTAGGAATTACTAGGTAAAACTTTCTATTTATTTTCAAGGAAGGAAAGCTATCATATTATATGAGTAGAGTTGATCAATAAGCGAGGGTTATGACGGTGGTTTTCCGTTACCTTCCGTCATCGCAGCTTGCCGCCGTACTGCCATTCTGGCTCCTTCGACAAGTTTCTTGGTGCCACATAATCTTCTATAAATTATTAAATAGAATATTTTTTAACTGAACACCAGAAGTTACATCTTCAACTTAAAAATAAAACATACAGCACAATTGACAGCCTTACTACTCAGAGTAGTTACTGCCAGACAACAATTGACCGACAAATAGAAAGAAGCTAACTGATGATTAGTCGGTGAGCAATCGGTGGCAATTAACTCCTGAACTGCCCTCGCGGAACGCAACGTAGAGGTGGCCCATACTAAGTTGGACACAGATCTGTGTCGCGGCAGACGAGTGGTTAAACAATACACAAAAAGAACTTGCATAGAGTCATAGACCACAGCGCGAAAACAAGGCAAGGACGTCCTCGCCCCACGTCCATTCTGTGTGGCCCACGCCAAACGTTTTAACATCATTGCGGCGAGGATGCGTATCGACTGGAGAACGCGGCGGCACCGTCGCAATGTGTGACCAGAGCTTTACGTGCATTATCTACTCGCATGAAAAGGGGCGGAGAAGGTAATTTCCACTAAGGAGTACGGTACGTAATGAAACTCATCCCTCTTCGGCAAAAAAATGTATTTTCACGAGACGCTTGTATGGAGAGAATTTTATTCTTCGTCGCAATGAACGGACGACCTTAGAATATTTGAGTAATTTCCTTTTACTCACAATGTGTATGCTGTATATTCATAAAAGAGACCAGCTAGGCGATAAAATAAAAATAACGGCAGCGGGCGTTATGTTGCTGTAATTTGGAGCTTGGAGCTGGGATAACGCGATTAGTTGTCACGGGTTACTGGAATAAATATCTATCCATTAAGGTTGGGTACTCCGAGCGCACGGATTTGTATGGAACTTATTGCGCTGCGCGAGCGAAATGTTGGGGGAAAAGTAGGCGGTTTTGAAATTACACAAATACAAATCCTAATGGAATAGAATTTCGACGACCCACATCACTAGCACATTCAGTGATAGTCATTTTGGTATATTTTTTATTGTCCAAAACTCAGTACCGCTCAAATAAAACCATATCTAGTGATGATTTAGACTCAGGTTGCCATTTTTTTTATTTTATGCGTGAAAAACATAGAAATATTTATAAATGGTGATTCCAAACGCTAAGGTCTGTGAACACGTCAGACACTCAGATTTTTTCACGATATTTTTCTCCAGGGTTCATCATACGTTCAGGTCAGGGTACGTTCCCTGTGGTACAAAGATAACGGACGGCCCAGTTCGTCCCAGTCAGGTTACACCGTTACTCATTAAACCATGTGACTCAAATTTTGGGTCACAAACTCGTCATTTAATTTTGTCGTGATCCAACAGTCGGGTCACAGGACAGAGAAAGTGTTAAACCTTACGTTTGTGACGTTCTCGTCTGGTTACCGTAGCATAGGACGAGTGATTGTGCGTGGAAGTTATTTTTATATCGTTTTGTTTCGGTCTAAGACAAAACTTAAATTGTAAATATTCCCAGGTAACTACACATTTTTGTTCCTGACCTCGACCAACGGACTACATAAATACTCCTTAAGATAACAATATCCAACGTGTCAAGTATGTGAGTAATTTTCAAGCTCACCACCTCCCGCTCTACATTTCGCTCCGATTTTCATATAATATCCGGGGAAAATGAACCTCCAAACGACGTGGTTATAATTAACTTCGGTACAGTCTACACTATGCCCTTGGACACGTGAAAAGCTCGCCACTATGGGTGGCTTTACAGCTAAAATATAAAAGTTGATCTGCTTTCGACTGTACAACACTACCATCGTAACAGCTTGACCACGGCAATGGCGAGATGAAAAGACGGCGTAATAAGCCAAACTTTGACCCGACTAAGGAGATAAGTCACTTCACAATAATAATACACATAAGTACATAAGCAGCCTACATACGTCCCACTGTAGGGCACAGGCCTTCTCTCAGGGAGAGAGTGTGGGCTTAATTAATCAACACGCGTGCCCACCGCGGATTGGCGATTTCAAGCGCTGAGGTGTGTGGATAGCTCAGAAACTCAGGTTTCCTCACGATGTTTTCCTTCACAGTTAGCGAGTGGTATTACTACTAAAACCTTACAAATGTACATAACTTAGGAAACAAAGTCATAGGTACATGCCCGCACTGGGAATCGAACCTGGGTCTCTCGCTTCCGGGTCCAATGTTCTATCGACTAGACTACCACAGCTTGGCATATTACACATAACTGCTATTAATGGCACTATTTTTGTTTTAACATATTTATCCTAAGATTTGTCGGCGTGATTAAGGGTTATCCGAGCGCACGATTTTGTATGGGACATATTGCGGGGAAAAGTACCGAAGAGTGCCATTACTAAGACTTCACTGTCCGTCTGTCTGTCTGTCTGTCCATCGGTCTGTCTGTCTGTCACCAGGCTGTATCTCATGAACTGTGATAGCTAGGCCGTTGAAATTTTCACAGATTATGTATAATTTCTGTTGCCACTAGAACAACAAATAAAAACAGAATAAAATAAATATTTAATGGGGACTCCCATACAACAAACGTAGTCTAAAGTCAGCGCTCGCCATCTAGCGTCCATCTTTGTAACCTTCACAGAGCCGATTTCTTGTCATTAAATGTCAATGTTGAACGCTTCTTGTTGGTTTCTATAGATGGCGCCGTTCTCAAAATAGATCTCTGTCTAATGTTTTCAAAAACGTTTTCTCTGCCTTTGAAGACCTTATTTTTATGTCCTTGTCTGGTAACCATAGCACAGGGTATCTTAGTCTGGGACCGGGACAAGTGTATGTACTGTGTCGAAGATATTGTGTCAAAAACCTTTCCAAATTATCATTTCAAAACCATTTACGGAGAACGTCCTTTCTCGACAGACCGAAACAAAGCTCAAAACAAAGCAGAAAATCGCACCCGCGACCATCAGGTTGCTAGCTGGCTGCTATTCACCGTTTGCAATAAAACAATATCCAAGATGTATCTAAGGTCGAAATGGCCACAGAGTGCAAGGCATCCGAACAATTCCCAACACAAGCCAGCGCCCATTCAGCACTCGCGTAAGATTTATGGCGAAAACACAGCAAAGTTGCCCGCAGACGCGCGCACTAAAAATACCTTTAGGTAAGTAAAGAAATGTTGATTCAATTGTGCTCTAGATACAGTAGAGATGGAAGCGGTTGAGCTCGCAAGGAGCATTTTTACAAACTTTGAATTCGCGAAAAAAAAATCATCTTTCCTTACATTTTAATGCCGCATATGGTAACTTTATTTTGGGGCAGCTAATATTTTTTCTGGACACTCCATCTGAGGCAGATTACTGGCTGTGGCTAGATGAAGATGGATGAGGATAGAAGGAAATGGTGTACTTGGGGGACACCAGTGGACGATTACGGGCTAATTGATTGATTGATTGATATTTTTCCGCGATTTCGAAGTTTCCACAAATTAAAAGTGGTTCGTATTAATGAGTAAAACCCCCCGTTTTCCGATGTGTATGGGGATTTTGTTACACTGTATAGGCAGTTACACCCGCTGTAAATGAAGACAATGCAGGTATGTTCATAATAAGCGCTCACCGCGATTTCCGTTTGTTCTAGAGTAATTTTCAACTATATTGCTCAATCAAACGTTATTAAAGAATCTCAGAAATTCACAATGAAATATAATACTAATGAAATAATAGCATATACCTCACTATTTCACTATTTTATATTTTCACTTAGGTATAATTTATATACCTCAGCGCTTGAAATCGCCAATCCGCGGTGGGCACGCGTGGTGATTAAGCCCATACTCTCTCTCTTTCAGAGAAGGCCTGTGCCCTACAGTGGGACGTATATAGGCTGCTTATGAATAGCATATAGTGCTAATATGTCAATAGGAAAACACCGTTTTCTTGTTATTCGTAACTATGAACCCTAGTTTATAGTAATGCAAACGTGTACCAAACTCCTACACAACAAACGTGATTTTTTGCCGTTTTTTGCTCGATGTTAATAACGGGAACCGGTAGACGAATATTTAAATGTTGTATAGATAATGTTACGGAACCCTTCGTTCGCGATTCCGACTCGCACTTGGCCGGTTTTTATTTTAAGTTCAGACACTTAAAACACAAACCACTTCTATCAGTTCTTGTACTATATCTAATTATTTTCTGTTAACAGTTGTCAGTTGGCCAAAGTAAATGCAAGTATTCAACTGATAACTGTTAAAAGTACATTAACTTATTGGTTCGAGTGCAAAAAACGTAAGTCTTAGAGATCATTGCGTAACAGGTCTGATTGTAAACTGTAATTCTTTAATTAAATTATTTAAATTCAGACCAAACCTGCCTGAAGAGAATAAAATACTACAGACAAGGAAATCCAATCTGCGCAATGATATCTTCTCTGTTCATCTCTGGTGGTTTCAATGTTGTTTCCCATTTTACGATGATGTTATTGCCGGATCAAAATAAAAAAAAATATAATAAATATTTCACTCCATAGTTTTCACAGTTCATTTTGATGCGCTCGCGCCGTTGCTATTTGACACTCCCGGCCTGGCATGGTGTGACGGTCCGCACTGCCTTTGCAATTCGACCGCCACTTATTCACAAATGTAGGGGAACATAATAATCCTTTGCGTTGTACAATAATCAATAAAATTAAACAAATTTTGCTGTAGTATTAGAGATTCGCTAGATGGCGCCTTTTTGCAATAAATAATAATAAATATTTATTATTTCGGGCAATAATGTCCATTACTTTCACATTACAAAATAAAGAAACAAAACGTTGGTTTCTCAACCAATAAACTATTTAATCTTTTTACAACAATTTAACAACGTTTGCTCAATTAGTTCTAAAACAAACAAAACCACGTTCATAAAAGTTGGCTGTATGCAAAGTTGTCTATGCCAATGTATCGGCAGGAAAAAAGTAAAGAAGAAAGTCAGGTCAACGGCAATCTGTAGATAGAACAAGGAGGGGCCCGTAGGAGTCTGATAATGTTATCCATCAAAAACCTAATAATACAGTCAATGAATATTATGGAAAGGCATAATTTAGCAAAACTATTAAATATAGTTTCAGTAAAGAATTCAAAATGCTTATTTTACAGATAGAAAATATTTAAAATTATGTAAAATATTCCTGAAAGGGTTTCATTGAAAAGACAAGGGAATCCAAGAGGGGTGGATGGCAACGGGGTGTGGGGGCGAGGGGAAAGGAGGAGAGGCGCACTTGGACTGGGGACTTTGGCGGGAATCGGGCGGTGGTTTTCTGGGGGCATCTTTGCTTTTTCGGGGCTGACCGGCCGGTCTAAATTAGGATTAGGGTGAGTTAGCAAACTGTTTATCAAACTAAAGTATTCTACAGTGTGTCGGTAATGTGGCTACAGCAGCAAATATTGAGTAGTTCAGCTGTGAGAGTGATATCTATAGCTTGAGAAACGTTTTGGTGAGATGGCTTGGGCAAATCATGGCTGAAGCAATGCGGGCCGTGGTACGATTCATACCAGTGGATTGGATCTGACTACATCGATTTGGTCAAGGTAGCTCTCTAGATCATTCTCAGGTCTTAGCAGTAAATGTGGTAAAGTCTGATTTGCATCTTGGAATGTTGCTGTAGTCTACAGAACCATACTTCGGTGTAGGCTTCACCTACATACTTGTGTTTCAAGGTTGATTAGAATTTGTGTTTGCATTTGTTCTTGATAAATCAACTTGCTTGCATCAATTTCAAACATTTAATCAATTTGATGGAATAGGTCTTACTGAACCGTCTGATCGAACGGTGAGTTTCTTTGCCATGTTCTTTTCTCACTATGGGTCAGGTCTTGAACATGGCACGCACATTTGTTAGGAACTGGTGTTTGGCTTGGTAGAAAACCAGCAAACAGACAGTTTAGCAGTAGTATTTGCAAGCAGTTGAAGTCATTTACATAAAAAAGTAAATTGTTAGGTAGAGTCTAAAACAACCAATTAAAAAACAATCCAAAATAAATCAAACTAATGAAAACTTGAATCTATCTAATAAAACAATAACCGGGCACAGAGCCTAACTAAAATTGTGAGTGTAAAATCTACATACAAAACTATGTACAAAAATAAACTAAAACCATATTTGTCTCAAATATTGACTAAACCAAACTAAGATTAACAATTACTGTTAATATTCTAATCTGTGTTAAACTGTGTTCACTAAAATCGGTTTTAAACCTCAAATGTTAATATTTCTACAAATCTTGATAAATAAATAGATTATTTTTAACTCTTTCTAGTTGTTTAATTGCTTTTGGAAATCTCGACTCCCTGAAAAGATCCTGGTTACTATTTCACAACAAAGGGTCCTGTTAGGCTTTCTAGACGATCACCTTTTGGCCAAAGATTTAAATTTTCTGTGATTTTAGGTACTCATAATTTGCTCTTTTACATAGTACACACTTAACTTACACTGAGCTAAAATAGTAGGTAGGAAGCCTAGGTACTCATACTTTACTTAGTAATCTCCTGTGGAAGAACCATTTCTTAGACATTCTATGGAGGCATAGATGGAGCGCTGCAGAGGACTCCAGAGGACTTCTTCTTCAGGAACCAGCGGGCATCAGTGGCAGGAGCAGTATTAAAGGGGACTTAGGGATCAGTGTAAGCAGTGTAAGTAGCAGAGAGCAGAGTGGAGTAGAGTAGGAGCAGTATTAAAGGGGACTTAGGGATCAGTGTAAGCAGTGTAAGTAGCAGAGAGCAGAGTGGGTAGAGGTTAAAGGGGTGCGCGTTACAAATGGTGCCATAGTAAACCAGGATATTTATGTATGTATCTTATCTGGCCTTATGCCACAAATGTTGTTGTGAAATGGATAGGGGAGTTGAGATTTTCCAAAGCAATTATTAGATCATTTGTCTATTGTGTATTTCAGCGTTTTAACCTTTTTGACTAACTAATCTGATAATACTTGACTGGATTCACATGCCTATTTATTGTTGTGTGGTATTTTTAATTAAAACCAAAATTATCTTTAACTATTAGCTAGGTAGGTTGTTAAACTGTGAAAATGTGGCGTATGCAAAATTATCATTTCATTAAAAAATATTAGAATTGTGTCTAGGTCAAACAAAGAAGTAAATAACTAAAATAACTTTTTATCAATGTAATTAAATCAAAGTTAAAACTTTTTGATTGATTCTATTAGGTAACTTAAATTATTGTAAATTAATTGGTTTTTGCCTTCTATTACTTTTAAAAAGTGAGTCTGTGTTATCTGAATGAAGAAGTTTAACTAATTAATTAAAGTTTTTCTCCTTCTGAGACAACTTGAGGAAGTGTTTTGGTTTAATAAACATTGCCAAGTAACTATTTGATCTCAGGGAGAAGCTTAGTTACATACCTAGAATTCAAATTAGTATGGTTTTCCTTGTTTTGAGAAAATGCTTTTGTTTAAAAATGGTTTCAAAGACAAATTTAATCGGAGAGAAAGATTGAGATATATCGAGTGAAAAGTAATCTACTCTGAGAAGAAGCTAGTTTAGGTGTGGGTTGGTTTAGATTGATCATTCATTTTGAGATTCAGCATAAGGCTATGTGGCTATTTTGACAGCAAGCAGTGTTAAAGCTTAACTTTTTTTTTTATTATTATTATACTTGAGATTTACAGTGAGGGTTTAAGGGCAGCAAGATTGCAAAGATATTTAAGTTCTCTATTATTAAATATAAGGTTATCATTATGTAAAGCAAAGAGATAGTAACTTAAAGCAAGAGTAATTAGGCAGAAGAGAGAAATAATTAAAGCAATGACAGTGATTTATTGAAATTATAATGCATACATTCAACATTACTACTTAATTGTGGAGATTTTAGTTATTTACTTAAGTACTTACTTAGTCAATCACTCACTTATGCATAAATCTTAGAATTTTCCACTTATACATGCAATTGTATTAGCAGACTTAAATATTCAAGATAAGGTTTACTCCCAAGCAATAAAACTAAAAGTAGATTTGGTCTGCAAATTAGATTCTCTGATAGCACTTTTAGGTAGGCCATGGATAGTTTGCATTAGATAGGGTCTTAGGAGAATAAATTTTGATGTGCGTCCGGACGGGTTGTGTTTCCTCTTCGACTTGTCAATTCTGAAAAATAGGTTAAAAAATCAAACTTATTCATGGGAGCTGTTCATGATTTAGGCCGCAGTATTAATGTTTTCCTATTGTAAGAAAAGTATCTAATGGTTAGCATTTTAAGTTGTTGAAGGCATTTGTGGAGTTTTATGTAGGTATCAATTTATGCAATATGTATGATTTAACTAACTACATTGCAATCTAGATTAACTTCTATTACAAACTCAATCAGAAGGCAACTTATATTGTATATGGACGCCAAACTAACTTTGTAAATTCTATCTAATTAAAAATAAATAGATAGATGAACAATAAAACAAACCTTTTGTAGGTTGTATGTTATACAAAATCCTTGTGTGAACACTGTAGATAGTGTAGAAGTCTTTTTTCTTGTGTTCTTTTGCCAAGCCAAGAGTTTAGGTTCCTTTTCTTCTCTGGTTTAGTTTCATTGAAGAACTTTCAAATCCTTGTTGTAGACTCATCTATTGCTATTGGCACACATATAACCTAAAAAAAAAACAAAACATATTATAAATAAAATGTTTATTTAAACTAAACCTTTCAATAGTCTGCGGGGATTAGGTAGCCACAAAAAGTAATAAACTTACTTGGGGTTTTGTTTTAATGTGTAGTGTTTATGAAAGATTTGGTTCGAAAATTATAAAATTAGTTGGAATTAGTATGAAATCACTTACAGTTTAAACGAGATGAGGACGTGGTCTAGATAGTCAACAACAATCTTTGTTGCTTCTGTTCTTCAGTTTTTAATTAACAGGTTAGGTATGAATCCGATTAGACGTTATACGGACTACGGAGTAAAATAAATAAATAACTCATTTTTCAATCAGTGTTGCCAGATGCTGATCGGTCAATGTCGCCAAAATTTAGAAATACTTGTAATGCCCGACAAATAACTTCATTAAATTACTTTGATTTCGCATGGTTGTACTTCGTATAAGTACTCGGTTATTTAGCCATGTATAATTCATATTTTTTAATGTTTGTACATCTACTTCCTTCTCCGATGTATTAGTCCGGTCCGTCCAAAGGTTGTCTCGAAGAGATCACTGTTAGTGATAAGTCCGCCATCTGTACTCATAAGTTAAGAAATATGTGTGTAATTTCTATTTTTATGTACAATAAAGTGTTCTCTATTTAGGTATCTCTATTTCGGGTCTCAATTGCCGGGGACGCCGGATAATTTTGAATATTTCGGAGTTTAGGTTAGTCAAATTAGCATAAATAATATGTCCCACTGTAGGGCACAGGCCTTTTCTCAGGGAGAGAGTATGGGCTTAATCACCGCGCACGCCCACCGCGGATTGGCGATTCCAAGCGCTGTGGTGTGTGAATAACTCCGGACACTCGGGTTTCCTCACGATGTTTTCTTTCATAGTTAGCGAAAACCAATTATCCTTACATATCCATCGCACTCATCTCGATAACGCGGATTTTTGTTCAAGTTATCTGCCGAGCATTATAAAATTTCAAATATATACTGAATTCCCAAGTAGCCAAAGGTCACGACATAGTCAATGGGCTTGATGACAAATTTGGAAAAACTGTCGTATAATGTCTCAAAACCTACCTACATTATTTATAATGTATTTCATATTTTTGGTTACAGTAAAGTTAAGGTTAAATGATAAAAATTGTCATTTTACTTTTTAGATTTAAAATTCCCACCGAAACGCGCGCTGATGTTCGCTAGTGACGTCACAGTACAAAAGTGTAAAATTAATCTGTGGTGTAAAACACAATTTAATACCTAAATTCCGCTGAACGACTAAAAATTCTCTCACCATCAACACGTCTATTTTAGGCAAATCACCACTGTCTGCTTTAGTAAACCCTTGTTCCATGATGCGTGTTTTTTCACTCAGGATTTAAATTAAATACAAATAACTAAGAAAGATCGTAAATAAAACCAGAGAATCGGCTGTTTGTTCACTACGACAGACCTAAAGTAATATGTTCGGTTCTAATCTGTTTTCTCGCGTGTTCCTGAAAGTGACCTCATTCGCTATTTAACTAATATGGCGGACATAGGATTTTTGCAGATTTTAATTATCGTAATAATTATCAATCCCGCTTTTAATAAATAAATGCGTGCTAAATAAGTGTCTTAATAAAAATAATCCACAATTCAAGTTTTGTTAAATGAATACATAATTTTAGTGATTTTCCAGTACTGTTATCATGCCTATTGTCGTCTGATCGCTGATTGCAATTTTCGCCAATTCACGTTCCGAGATAGCCCAAATGGCGATAAATCGCTTCATCTGGCAACCCTCTGGTCAATTTCCGGTGACTTTGTCAATGGCCAAGGGTGAACACACACTTTCTGAAATAGTGATTTGTGAAAATAGTGATTAATCATAAATTGCATGTTATCGTGTATTAGGTGTATTTACACTTATTGGTCAAATATAAGTCAAGGACATTAACGGTGAATTTAAGTAATTCGATAATTGATCTAACTTTAGTCTTGTGTTAGAAGATTATTTGGTAGTTAATGATAATAAATACGCACTGAAAGGAATTTCGTGTAGTTTTTCCAAGGATTAATGAAGTTATAATACAATGGAAGAATAATAATTGTGGCAATACCGTGTTCTTAGAAATTCATTGATGTTTGGGAATTGATTCAACTTTAACGGATTTTCCTTTTAAATTGTTGATGGTGAATCGTAGATTTGAAATATCGGGAATTAAAATAATAGAGAACCATTAAGTTAATTACAATCTTGTCTCAAGGTGTTAATGTAGACAGTGTATTGTATTATAATTCTGTTGAAAATTTCCATATCCAAATTTACCCACATAAATGTATGTTTGTTTTTTACGGATTTTGAAAGGGAGTTGATTTTATTAAATAAATAAATACAAAACTAAGTTAAATGTAATAATTGGTTGAATTCAGTGTCATAGAAAATCTATTTCATTAAGAAAGTTAATTTTAAATGCGAATATAAAGGGGAAATGAAATAATCAGCTCAACTTAAGAAGTTTAGTGCCGTTCAGAAATTAATGTTATTGCATAGTGTAAGTGTATCTTAAATTATGTAGAGGGACTGTCTATAAATTATGAATCTTGAAGGTTAGTCCAACTTTATGTGAGTTTGGAATTTGGTTACAAACAAAAGTAAATCTTCTTTCAAAAGTCTATAAAACTAAATTTCATGACGTAACATGTTCTGGCAACACTAATTTGCGAAAGGTGCAGCATAGATAAACTGCAAAGGGAAGTACAAAAGTGACATTCAATTATAATCTAACAAAACTTTTAATTAGTTACTAAGTCATTACACTTCGTAGGAAATCAGTGAATCAAGGAAGCGAAAATGATCTCTCAGGATCGTGGCAAGTGGCACTCCCTGGTCTCCACCTACACCTCTGGGATATAGGCGTAAGTTTAAGTATGTATGTATGAAATCAGTGAATCAAAGCTTCATAAGTTCAGTAGATGCAGTGATAAAGTTATAACTTGACACAAACTTTTTAGAAAGTACTAAATCAGATGAATCTTGTAAACCTTGTACGTACTTATTAAATCAAAAGATTTGCAAAGGCATTCAATCAAATAGTAGGAAGCAGTAGGCAAGAGTATATACAGGTAGTTTATCCCAACTTTACCCACCAACCTAAATGTCGTTTCCAATACATTCAACTCAATAAATAAATTAGTAAAATAGTTAATGTTGTCGTAACTTAGCATAGCAGAACTTTCTCCATGAAAGATGCTAAAAAGGTAAAAGTCAATAAAGGAATAATTTTATTAAATTTCGTATGAAAGTATTACATTTTATCAATTGCATCCATAAGGTCCTAAGAGATTTGTCATAAATCAAGTTCTCACTTGATAATATTTCAATTATGTATGTTTCATGAAACATTTTGACGGGCAACAGTAACTTCATTATGTGGAAGCTCTCCTTATATTAAGCTGCCTGCTTGTAATTAAGTCCCAAAGTAAACTGTAGGTAAATTTTTTCTCTGGTTGTGCAATAAAGTGTTCTCTATTTACCTATCTATCTAAATTCAAATTCAGGAATTTTATTCACTTTAAAAACAAAAAGGATTTACTTAATGAACGTCAAAACTGTTAGTCTCATCATTAATAGATAAGTGAGGGAAAGGTCAACAAAGAAATTTAATAATTATTCTTTTTAAACAGGGCTTAGCTTAGCTTAGTTAATTAACAGAGGTTTCAACTTAAATTTAAACTAGCTGCACTAGACACAATTGTCCCCATCGTCACTAATTAAATACCAGTCATCTTATCTTCCTAAATAATCCTTAATGTTATACTAAGTTTTGCATAGAGTATGTTTAAAACTTTTTTTGAACCGTGTCCGTGGTAACTTTAATATATTTTGAGGATTTTTATTGTAGAACCGTATAGGTACAGAGCCCCATAAAGGATGTATAAGTCTAAATTGTGGATATGACAGGCTATGGTTATTCCTAGTATCAAAATTAAGATGGTTTCTAATAATTTCAAAATTGCTGATTTATAAAATAAATAGGTGTTACATTTTGGTAGGTGACCTGTTTAGATATGCTGTGTTAGAACAGATAGATTGTTTGATAGAAAATGCCATTAGCATTAAGTCCACCTTTTTTACACTGTGCAATAAAGAATTAGCAATAATAATAGATTGAGACTGATGGGTCTACATTATTAAATTCTGTTGATGATGATAGTACGTTATATAGCAACTGTCAGTCAAGAGTGTTTTTGCACGTCTGTAACTGGGTGTTAAGCTAGATTATACCATATTAGCTAGTAATGAATACTATTAGCAGATTGTAACTAGCGTTGACATTTAAGAAATTCGTTACTTTTATTAGGTATGTATGGTGTGCAATAAAGAGGATTAATCTAAATTAATCTAACTAGAGTTTAGATTAGATGTGACATCATAATAGGGTGAATGTATCAATAATTAGCACAGTTGTGCTTTACCGATAAAAAGGTGTGTGAATCTCGGACAGGTATTTTTGATAAACTCAAATTCTCAAATGTTTTAAACTCTTTACAAATAAATTAAAACCTAAAGGCGAAATAAACGATTAAAGGGAATGAAATATTAATTTATGGTTAACAGACTAGTATAATATAATATAGATATGGGGCGTAATAAAAAAATCATCTGTATCTGTACTCATTGTTTTAAAACAAATTAAATGTAAATAGTACATTCAAACACAATTAAAATAAATTACTTTAATAAATGGTCCTCAAATTTTGCTCACAAACTATTTTGTAAATTCCCTAGACAACCTAACTAGGAAGGGAAATAAAATTCTGATTCATAAATGTGTTCTTTTAGTTGGGGGCGACAAAAAAAAATAATAATAAAGTAAATACCTACTCAATTGTAAAATATCTTGTGTTATGTCGAGACATTCAAGTAAGAGAAACGAAATATTTTGCAACGTTCTCGAATAAAGGGCAGCATCATTTCAGAGAGAGAGTCTTCATAATAGCACATAGTGAGGAACTCATTTAGTAAATTCTGTAGACATCCTAACTAGAGAGGTAAATAAAACCCATGTAACCATGCTAAGCTTAAAACGAGTTATGTGATTTTAGGATATTTCAGTTTGGGGGGCGAGAAAAATAATAATAATATTTTTATAACTTCTAAATTTCATTGTAAAAGATCTTGTGTGTGCTTGGAGGCATTCTCGTAGGAAGGGTAAAAAAATCTGAATTACCAATAGTACTTTGTCCCTTTACATGTTTTTATGTCATGTGTATCTACTCTGGTGTATAATAAAGAATATTTTTATCTTATCTTCGACAATATTGACTAAGGGCAGGGTCATTTCAGAGAGAGAGTCTTCATTTTAGCACGTGTGGTGGTAGGGAGGAATTCATTTTGTAAATTCTGTAGACATCCTAACTAGGGAGGTAAATAAAACCTATATGACCATGCTAAGTTAAAACGCGGTTATGTGATTTTAGGGTATTTCAGTTTGGGGGGCGAGAAAAATAATAATATTTAAAGTAGATTCTGAATTTATTGTAAAAGATTCTGTGTATGCTTGCGGGCATTCTCGTAGGAAAAAAAAAAAAACTAAATTACCAATAGTACTTGTACCTTTACATATTTTTATGTCATGATACTCTGGTGTATAATAAAGAAAATTTTTATCTTATCTTCGACATTATTGACTAAAGGACGGGATCACTTCAGAGAGAGAGAGAGTCTTCATTTTATCACAATGTGTTGTGGTAGAAGTTGCTACAGTGGCACAACCTTTCGGAAGTTTTGGCGGAATTAAAAGATATACTATAGTGTATATTTTGGGTTGTAAGATACATTTTTTAAGAATATTTTCAATAACCTTAACTTAAATGGTTTGAATATTTTATGTGAGACAGCCATAGGTAGGGTAGATCTATGTCAGAAAATTTTATCAGGGTTAATTCTTATAAACTCTGTAAGTTATTGCTATTATTATTCCGTTAAATTATTTAGTGGAGGAAGGGAAACAACGTTATTCAAACCGGTCTCCAGAAACAAAATTTTTAAATTATTGTATTAAATTAATGTAACTTGTCACGTAAAACAAGTTAAATCCAGCAGTGAGATACAAAGTGGCTACTCAAATATTAAAGGTGATGGGAAAAATTATAGTTACAAAATTGTTTGATAAAGATTTCAAAGTTCATTCAAGTGGCAGGAAGACGCTGGGTGCAGGACGCTTCCAACCGGTTGTTTTCTGGAAATCCATGGAGGAGGCCTATGTCGGTGTCCAGCAGTGGACTTCTTGTGGCTGCTCATCATCTTGATGATGACAAAGTTGCTATTACAGGTGCTAAAGTTGGAAAGTAAATAAATAATCTAAAATTTAATTTAGAGAATTGTATCCTGTGAAATATTTTAATTTCACGAATAAAAATGTAATATTTTTAAATGGAATTTATTAAAGAGGATAGGAACTATTTCCCTCCAGGACACAGGCGAAAGTTTATATTGTGTTTAGGAAAACATTGTTGGTTAAAATTGTTATTGCACCTTAGTCTGAGTTATAACTATAACTAAATCTTAATTAAATTCAAGGAGTGAATATCTAAAGAAATGTCAATTGATATTTAAAACAAAATACATAAATAATATAATCATTTCAAAATTATATGTTTTACCCGGCAGTGGAACACAATTTACTATATAAAAATGTAAATTCGTAGTTTATAATAAAAATAAATAGTGTTAAATTTTATTAAATTAAATTGGGTTATGAGCATAGGTATTGTAAATGGAGTAAATTTAAACATAGAAAATTTAAAACATTTTATTAACAAATGTTTTAAATAAAGTATCTGAGTTAGGTCAATTTTGACTTCATCTTCCCGGACTGGACTTGTGATTCGTTTAGCAGCGTGAAATGGGGAGGGGGGGAGTTTGAAAGGGAAGAATTGCAAGAGAAGGAAGAATTTTCTAAATACTTAAAATTAGTTTCATAGATTTTGAAATGAAAGACGATGGAAGACAATGTATTTTGTCTTCTTAAGAGTACTTCGGTTATTTGGTTTATAGAAGTATGAGAAGAATGGATAAATGCTGAATAAAATTCGAGTTTTATTTGGAGTGAAGGGCTTTGCGAATTAAAAGAAACCAAAAGGGAAGAATAAGATTATAAACATTCAATCCCAGAAACACAACACTTAACAGAGATCTCGCTTTAGACGAAACTTGGTGCTAGGGGTAAGCCAGATGGCAATCGTTTCTTCGCAAGGCGAAACTAAAGTGAGGTCTATACTCCACACGGAGGAAAGACTAAACTGATCTGGACACTACTATGGGTGCAAATCTGCTTATAGGATTGGTCGGCATAACGCCTTACCCATAGTTTTTTTTAATTTATTTAAATTAATAATAAAACAATTGTGCAGAAGAACTTAAGCTTGACCAGTACTATTATAGAGAGTGCTTTGGCCAATGGTTAACATTCTCCGTCCATTAACCAATTGGTTCAGCGAACGAAAATCTAAACAAGGGACGAATTGTAATGCACAATTGACTTCCAAACTCTAAGGATGTGCTTTATGTCATGTGGGCGTATTTGTAGGTTTCGTACGTTCGAAAAATTGGAATGTTTCGGAACAGACAATGCGAGGATCACTAGGACTGGAGTGGATTCACAACCCATCTTTCCCGTAGGACCTTGGCATTCAGGCATCTTGTGCGATTGTATGTTGTCCATTACCGATGAGTCAGCAAGTTGGATTTTCAATTGTTGAATCCGTTTCTTATTGGATGGTTTAAAACACAATACACTCAAAATTTCACTCTGAGAAAGGTGCTTATAATCTCGGTCGTGAAACATTTGTGAATAAGTATAGGTGAAGTTTCTTTCAGTATCTAACTTGCAAAAACTTCAGGGGGCGCTGTGACGGTCCGCACTGCCTTTGCAATTCGACCGCCACTTATTCACAAATGTAGGGGAACATAATAATCCTTTGCGTTGTACAATAATCAATAAAATTAAACAAATTTTGCTGTAGTATTAGAGATTCGCTAGATGGCGCCTTTTTGCAATAAATAATAATAAATATTTATTATTTCGGGCAATAATGTCCATTACTTTCACATTACAAAATAAAGAAACAAAACGTTGGTTTCTCAACCAATAAACTATTTAATCTTTTTACAACAATTTAACAACGTTTGCTCAATTAGTTCTAAAACAAACAAAACCACGTTCATAAAAGTTGGCTGTATGCAAAGTTGTCTATGCCAATGTATCGGCAGGAAAAAAGTAAAGAAGAAAGTCAGGTCAACGGCAATCTGTAGATAGAACAAGGAGGGGCCCGTAGGAGTCTGATAATGTTATCCATCAAAAACCTAATAATACAGTCAATGAATATTATGGAAAGGCATAATTTAGCAAAACTATTAAATATAGTTTCAGTAAAGAATTCAAAATGCTTATTTTACAGATAGAAAATATTTAAAATTATGTAAAATATTCCTGAAAGGGTTTCATTGAAAAGACAAGGGAATCCAAGAGGGGTGGATGGCAACGGGGTGTGGGGGCGAGGGGAAAGGAGGAGAGGCGCACTTGGACTGGGGACTTTGGCGGGAATCGGGCGGTGGTTTTCTGGGGGCATCTTTGCTTTTTCGGGGCTGACCGGCCGGTCTAAATTAGGATTAGGGTGAGTTAGCAAACTGTTTATCAAACTAAAGTATTCTACAGTGTGTCGGTAATGTGGCTACAGCAGCAAATATTGAGTAGTTCAGCTGTGAGAGTGATATCTATAGCTTGAGAAACGTTTTGGTGAGATGGCTTGGGCAAATCATGGCTGAAGCAATGCGGGCCGTGGTACGATTCATACCAGTGGATTGGATCTGACTACATCGATTTGGTCAAGGTAGCTCTCTAGATCATTCTCAGGTCTTAGCAGTAAATGTGGTAAAGTCTGATTTGCATCTTGGAATGTTGCTGTAGTCTACAGAACCATACTTCGGTGTAGGCTTCACCTACATACTTGTGTTTCAAGGTTGATTAGAATTTGTGTTTGCATTTGTTCTTGATAAATCAACTTGCTTGCATCAATTTCAAACATTTAATCAATTTGATGGAATAGGTCTTACTGAACCGTCTGATCGAACGGTGAGTTTCTTTGCCATGTTCTTTTCTCACTATGGGTCAGGTCTTGAACATGGCACGCACATTTGTTAGGAACTGGTGTTTGGCTTGGTAGAAAACCAGCAAACAGACAGTTTAGCAGTAGTATTTGCAAGCAGTTGAAGTCATTTACATAAAAAAGTAAATTGTTAGGTAGAGTCTAAAACAACCAATTAAAAAACAATCCAAAATAAATCAAACTAATGAAAACTTGAATCTATCTAATAAAACAATAACCGGGCACAGAGCCTAACTAAAATTGTGAGTGTAAAATCTACATACAAAACTATGTACAAAAATAAACTAAAACCATATTTGTCTCAAATATTGACTAAACCAAACTAAGATTAACAATTACTGTTAATATTCTAATCTGTGTTAAACTGTGTTCACTAAAATCGGTTTTAAACCTCAAATGTTAATATTTCTACAAATCTTGATAAATAAATAGATTATTTTTAACTCTTTCTAGTTGTTTAATTGCTTTTGGAAATCTCGACTCCCTGAAAAGATCCTGGTTACTATTTCACAACAAAGGGTCCTGTTAGGCTTTCTAGACGATCACCTTTTGGCCAAAGATTTAAATTTTCTGTGATTTTAGGTACTCATAATTTGCTCTTTTACATAGTACACACTTAACTTACACTGAGCTAAAATAGTAGGTAGGAAGCCTAGGTACTCATACTTTACTTAGTAATCTCCTGTGGAAGAACCATTTCTTAGACATTCTATGGAGGCATAGATGGAGCGCTGCAGAGGACTCCAGAGGACTTCTTCTTCAGGAACCAGCGGGCATCAGTGGCAGGAGCAGTATTAAAGGGGACTTAGGGATCAGTGTAAGCAGTGTAAGTAGCAGAGAGCAGAGTGGAGTAGAGTAGGAGCAGTATTAAAGGGGACTTAGGGATCAGTGTAAGCAGTGTAAGTAGCAGAGAGCAGAGTGGGTAGAGGTTAAAGGGGTGCGCGTTACAATGGCAAGGGTCGCCATGTAAGGTTGTGCCTTCTAGAGGCAAGTGAAAGAGACGATGGTTGATACAAGACTGTCCTTTATTAGTAGATAAATACATTTATAAGTGATTGATAAGGAATTGGGAGAATGATTGAAGTATGCAAAGGAATGCTTGAAGAAAAAAAAAAAATTAAAATTTAAGCTGTTTATTTAAAAAAAAAATTATATACATTACATGGCATGAACTTAACTTCTAATCTTAATATTTAAAGAAGGATGATTCTGTTTTTGTTTTTAGTAGTTTAGTATAAGGATTAATGCAATGTTATTTATATTGTTTCTTGCGATGTTCAACTTTTATTTACTACTAAGTTTGTAGCGATTTGGCATTAGCTGTGTAACTTACAGCTAAATCTAAATCTAAATAAATAAATAAATAATAAAGCTATTTACACACTACACCCCAATAACATTCAGATACACCGATAGTGCAACTTACGCTCACACATCGACAAGTTACTTAATATTCAGTAGAAACTAGTACGAATTGGCTCAGCTGTGGCACCGCTCACGATTTAAATATATTGACTAAGTTTCACGACCCGGGTCGCAGGATGCGACCGCGAGGCAAAAACTAGTCGAAGACATATGTGCGTACGCTTGTTACTGCGGCACGAAGTTTCATATTCGCTCGTGACTTTTCTCCGTTGATTTATCGTGGGAAATAAAGGTGTCAATGTGTATGAATGAAGAAAACATAGAAGGAGATTATACTCGTACATCTATGGAAGAGACATGAATGGATTACAGCATTGGAATATAACTACAATTCATGGTTTACTACATTATGAAAAACCTATTTAGAGGCCAAAAATTCCTCTAAATAGGTTTATATCATGTAGGAACAGCGACATCATTTCGACGTAAAAACCTAACTGCAAAATGGGTACTTGGGGCTGCAAGTAGTGTACTTCAGCCAGATGTCGCTGCTTGTACGTAATACAGAGAAGTTTGTAAATAGGTTCGAAATTTCGCCGATGCCTGCACTAGCCCAGTAGCTCAGTTGAGAGAGCGCTGGCACGGTTAGCCAGAGGTCGCGGGTTTAAGGACCGGCATAGGAGGATTTCTTAGCCTCTAAATAGGTTTTTAAAATTGTCCTCAGCACGGATTGATGGATCACATCAGAAATGAGACAATGTGCCAAAGAACAAAGGGGACTGATATAATCTATAAAATTAGTAAGTTGAAGTACCAGCAGTGCAAAGCTTCTCGAGTGGAGATCACGAACCGCTGGACTGACATTCTAAAGTAAATTGCTGGCAGTGGATGAGGATAGCCGAGGTAGCTGATATGTTCAAAACGTTCTTGGTTCACCATCAGTATACATGTAAAATCATTCAATAAATATGATTAAAATTTTCGAAATGAATCGAATTACGCGATACGATTTTTTTAAGTTGTCATCAGCATTATTTCGAGTAAAGTAATTATGTAGATGTGATGTAGATAGGTAATTGATACTTAATGCAAATATCCCAAATAAGGACCATTGATGATTGAAGGTAGGATGCATGCACCAAAACAAAGTTGCAGGTTGTCCAACATTTTCTTATTGAAGTAAACGTGGACTGGGAAAGTTGTGAAGATAAACTGTCTCGCAACACGTGGGTCCATTAATGGATCAATCCCTTGTGGAGTTTGACAAGTAAACACGCTATTGCACTCTGCTAGCTTCAGTCGTAGGTAAGTCAACTGGATCTGGCGCCTACTCTCCCCAGAAGAGCGGCCGTACTGAAGTGGTTGGTGAAGCGTAATCCGGTAAGCGGTAATAGCACAGCGGTAGAAATCCGGGAGCGGCTGTACTGAAGTACTTGGTGAAGGGGAATTCGGTAAGCGGTGATAGCGCAGTGGTAGGACACCGGCCTCACGTTCGGGAGGTCGTGGGTTTGAATCCTGGTATGTTTCAATTTGTTTTCTTTGTTTTCTAAGTACATTTGTGAACAACTTCAGGCAGCAATAACACTCGCTAACTGTGAAAACACCGTGAAGACACCCGAGTATCTGAGGTCTCATACTCTCTCTCTTACAGAAGGCCGGCTGGGACGTATAACATAATATAATATATAACTGACACACATCACAATCACTTTTCCTGTTCTTACATTACGCGCATCAATTCCTAAACGATTCCAATTGTCTAACTGACAAATTCCATACATTTGTCAGTGAGACGATTGGAATCACTCAGATTTTGGTGCGCATAATTAGGCTCCTGGTCCCAAACTAGAATAACGCTGTGCTGTGGTTACCAGGCAAGGACATCACATGGAAATACACCCCGACTAAGGCCGTAATAGGATACATAAAAACCCCGAATCCGAATGAAAGTTCATTCTGTGTCTAGACGTTTCACTCATCATTAATTCTGGAAAAATTAAAGGTGACGCATGAATCGATGATACCTTTTTCATTTATTCAGCCTTTGACGAAAAGTGAACAATGTGAGGTCAGCTTCAGGAGAATAAAACGAAGTTGCGAATGAAGCCAGTATAAAATATTATTTGATGTTAAATGGTTAGTAACGCGAAGGTGTAAACCTCTAATTTGCACCTGTGAATTTTGAGAGTAGCCGTCTACGGCAGGTATCCATGAGTTAATTACGACTAGAGCACGAGAAGGGAGCTCTTTCATAAATCACAATCAATCCACGTCAGTTTTGACCTAATTTCAGGGTAATTTTGAAGAGAACTTTTTATCAGATCGGACATTAGTTGGTTTTTTGGTTTCAGAGCAAAAGCAGAGGAGTCTTAGGTGTATTTGTGTGTGTGGTGTGTGTGTGTGTTCGTGTGTGTTTGTATGTGTGTGTGTGTGTGTTTGTGTGTGTTTGTGTGTGTGTGTGTTTGTGTGTGTGTGTGTGTGTGTGTGTGTGTTTGTGTGTATTTGTATGTGTGTGTGTGTGTGTGTGTGTGTGTTTGTGTGTATGATGCTTCTTTATAATCATGCAGAGGCCAGACGGCTGGACTGATATTGACAAGTTTTGTGTCAAATGAAATGTCAACCAGGTAAAATCTTTGTCAATCCGACGTCATAGTATAGCCAGTAACAATGGCTATACATACAAGGCCTTGAATGTACCATATTTTGGTAAATAGTAAAAAAATATAAGAACCACAAACCCAACTGCTAAAAAGTCTTAAACAAGATCTAGTTTCAGGCGATTTCTTGTAGGTAAATAGTACTCTTTGCTTGCTGCCCGCCTGCTATTTGTTTTATACGTTTTAGTACTCAGGTTTTAATTTAGTGAAACTTTGCTTCCAATACTTGTAACTACGAGGAATAAAGAATAACAACTTACAAATAGGATTTTGAAAGCTTAATTGATGTTATTGTTATTTAGAAAGGAATACAGACTGTAGTACAATAGTAATTAATCATAATGATTTAATTATTTCAAAATCGATAATTATATTACCAGCACCGTATTCTAATTAATTAAATTCCGAAAACGAAACAGGGAACTTTTGTTATATTCATAATGATAGGGTTAAAGTATGAAATTGCCGATTTGTACTGAAAATCTAAATTGTTTATTTTTTAAATTTTTAACAAATTTATTTAATCAAAATAGTTGCCATTATTATCTATACATTGCTGCCATCTAATGGGAAGGTCATTAATGCCTTTGCGATAGAACTCCGACGATCTAGACTGCACAAACTGTGTGAAAGCATTTTGTACTGCCTCCTGGGAAGAAAACTTCTTGTCACGTAGATAATTGTCCAAATCACGAAATAAATGGTAGTCCGTTGGAGCAAGGTCTGGTGAATACGGAGGATGACGAATGGTTTCTAACTGCAGTTCCTGAAGGGTCAAAATGGTTTCTCGTGCTGTGTGAGGTCTCGCGTTGTCGTGGAGCAATAATGGTGATTTTTTTTTATTTTATTGATTTGACGCAAGTGAGTCAATATTGTGGGTAAGGTAACGTTAAACCATGCCGCTAATTCCTGGGTAGTTTGACTAGGGTCGGCTTCCACTATCTCTCTTAATTCATCGTTATTCACCTGTGTGGGCGGTCTTCCTCGTGGCTCGTTCTTTAAGTCGAAATTTCCATCACGAAAGCGTTTAAACCAAAATCGCATGGTGCGTTCATTAGTAGACCCCTCTCCAAACGCAGCATTGATATTGCGGGCTGTTTCTGCCGCGTTAGTTCCGCGTCGGAACTCGTATTAAAAAATCACTCGAATTTTCGCAGTATCCATCTTTCTTGTCTAAATTTAATAACAAAAACAATTGAAAGTCGATATTCAAATGTTTCACATTTTTTAAAAAACGAACATCATAGAAACCATTTGAAAAAAGTTTCATTCGAAAACCTCAAACCATGAAGATTCTATGTCAATTCAAAGAACCTATTGCAATAAAACGGCAATTTCATACTTTAACCCCTAATATGTGCTGTTTACCGTGCATCCGTGATAGCTGAAAAAAACTGTCCAAGTACTTATCGTGCCACGTGCAGCGTAGGGTTTCGTACAAGGAGAGCTTTTTACCAGCTTCACAGAAGTAACAACTTTGTCGAAGTAATTTTCAATGGAATTTGTACGAAGTTTTCCTGTTGTAAGTTGGTCGCCTATTAGCCGTGATGGTTTTTCTTTTAAGTTTATTACATGTACTGCTGCCCTGGATTGTTTCACGTTCCTACAATCAACCGTTTAGCCGGGCGGAGGGGGGAAGCTTAGTATTTCGCAAACAGATCCTTAAATCGAAAAAAGCTCTTCCTACACTTATAATATACGACCGATCCAACGACACACATACACAACGATATTTATTTATTTATTTTAATTCTTTATTGCACTAATTACATTGTAAGTGTACAAGGCGAGAAAAAACAAATACATTTCTAATTTAGGTGTAGAGTAGAGGAGGTACCTCATTATTTTTATACTGTTTCGTTAGCGTGACTTCTCCAAATTTCAAATTTCAATGCCAAATTTCAGCTTTCTAGTACTAATCGTCTCTGAACTAGGCCATGGCCAGACAGACAGACAGACAAACAGACTGACGGACGGGCGGACATGGCGAAACTATAAGGGTTCCTTGTTGACTACGGAACCCTAAGACCTAACATTCATATTTATACAAAGTCGACTCCACTAAAACACAATTATGACGCAGTTAAAGCCGGTTCATGTCAGGAAATCCTGCTATAAACCAGCTATAACTCCGTATTATCCGAATCGACTTTTTATAAATAACTTGTACTTAACTAGATGCTGCGTCCGGAATATAGTCATTAGAAGACAAATCTTTGATAATATTTTTTTTACGCCATGGGTGGCTGTAATAGCCTTTTGGCTTTCCATCTCTCTGATGAAGCCAGAATGCTATAAAAAGTAGCTAAATTTGGTATGTCTGCTACAGTTAGTAGTTAAGTAATATTTAGATAATTTTTTAGTAGCATGTTATGCTTGTAGTCTTAAGATCTAAATTAGCGTGTTGATTTTTGTCTTTAACAAAAATATTTAATAAATAAAAATCCGGCCAAGTGCATGTCGGGCCACGCGCAGTGTAGGGTTCCATAGAAAGAGGAAGTTTTATCTGCTTTACAGAGCTAACAACTCCATAAGATAAGATAAGAATATTCTTTATTGCACACAAGTTTATTGCACAGAAAGTTACAATGAAAAAGTACAATGGGCGGCCTTATTGCTAACAGCAATTTCTTCCAGACAACCTTGTGACGGAGAGGTTTCCTAAGGAGAAAGAGAGACGGGTAGTTGGTGCAAATACGAATAGTACATACTTAAACTTAATAATAAACTTACATAAATCTCACTTAAATAATTGTTATAAACGACTACCTAAATAAGTTACAATACCTATATGTAAGAGGAGGATATAATGAATATAATATACCTACATAGAAAGGAAAAGCAATCATGTACTGATTAAAAACTTAATTAATCACCGTATCAATGGATTTTATACGAAGATGTCCTTTGATAAGTTGTTTGCCTATTACTCGTTAACTTGTAAAGCCTACTTTGCCGTGACAGTTTTTCTTTTAAGTTCATTATAGGTATGCGCTACTCTGAAATTTTTCAAGTTTCTACAATCAACCGTTTAGCCAGGAGAGGGGGGGACGCCCTACTCGGACCAAACTTTGCGCTTCACAGCCCAATATTTCGCAAACGGACCTTAAATAAAAAAAAAACTTTTTTGGAACGCGGAACCCTGAAATATTAATTATTAAAACAATTATGTTTTCTTAATGAAAGTCAAAGTTTTTACTTTCAAATCAACTTAAAGTTTTCCTGGAAACTGTCGAACACTTAACACAATTGTACTCGAAATACTGTTTAATATTACTCTTCTGTTTAATACCAGGGCCCTTATTATGAAGCAGCGATATGTTTGGAAGTGTCATCAACGTCGCGAATGTGAGCCCGACACAATTCACTCGAATCTAACGACAAATACGGTTCATTTTTTGAATAGTTTCGAAATGTCCTGCCACTGAGTAATGAACTGTACAAATGTATGGCTCTTTGTTAGCCCAATGACAGCCTGCTGATAAAGGTGGGCTCTGAAATGTGGGCAATTATCGAGATGGACCGTCAAACTTCCCGGCAATATGAGCAACTATTCTACGCGCGGGAAACATAAACGCAAAGAATTGCCCCATTCTGCGCTCGCATAGTAGATGAGACGGGGATGGCACGTGTCGTGGTTAATTCTCACGATCAGGATTAGGGGCAATGCTACCGGGCTGTTCAAAATGATAGGAAAAGACTGGATGCCTGAAACCCAAGACAGAAGCAAATGATGTGCAAATGGCACACAGCACTTTCACATAATTACATGTATAAAACTAACAGTCCGATTATGTTTATTGTCCAATGTGGAATCGGCTATTGCGTGGCCGTAGGCGGTAGAAGAGAGACCCTTTCCTAAGTCATTCTGGATCGAAGGAAAAGCAATATCAACATGCTGGTACGGTCGATTCCAAGACGCTCGCAAAATAAAACTCCCTTGCACTGCAGACGTATTCAAGTGTAAAAGTTTGAAATAACTTCGCCGTTCTAGGTTATTTACTTAGCAGTCGGGAGCTCCCAGCACTGAATTGGAAGTGATGTAAGTTTTACTCCCGAAGAGGGGAGTGGGGAGGGGTTTATGTAGCCATAGTGGTGTTTAGGATCCTCTCAGTTAGCTGCATTATACTGATAGACTATATCATACAAAATCATAGCTATATTTTGAGCCGATTTGAGGCGCCAGCGCCACTAGCGAGTGTACTGTCGACTGAATTTATCAATTTGCTGTGTTTCCAACCAATGTAGCTGCTTTTTGGTGCCAAGACTCTCGGATATGGGTACCGCAAGTGCGGCGACTATCTGAAGAGATTTCTGCGTGTCTTCGTGACAATACGACGGGTGGCTTACTGATATGGCTTTCCCGGAATTTTTGGGAATATTTACGTCTTCCTGAAATTCACAGTGTCATATTTAATTATACTGAATCATATTTATATATCAAGATGCCAAACGGTGCTCAGGCTTGTGGCACAGTAGTAGTACGGCGGTTTTAAATGATGATAAACAATCTGTGAGTTGGGTCATTTTCAGTTTCATAATTATCAGTTATCAGTTTAACTTTGGACAGCGGCTGAACTTTGCTATTCAGCGGAGCAACCCCGCCGGTCTTATAGGCAGCTTATCGATAGCAGTAATGTGGGCTTCGTTTCATAAAACTACAATTCATGGTTTATTATAACAATTCGACGTACATTGCGCAACCGATTAGTACGTTCAGACTTCCTGTTAATCTGTGGGCTATCCTTTACATACACTTTAATTAGTATTTCAAGTTGAACGGTGCATTACATTTCCACGAGTTAATCAGAGAGGTCCTCTAGTCAAAATACATGCTGTGCTCAAGATAATTTATAACCCAAACTAACAAAAAATAAATGTAAGAACCGTAAGTTTCTCATAACTTTTTTGTTGTATGTAGAAAGCAAAACTTAATTAATAAAATACAGTGGAATAAAATAACAGCGACCTAAAAACTAGCGCTGTTTTGAGACCCCCGCTAAAGTTTAAGATATAACCTCCTCCTTTTTTGAAGTCGGTTAAAAAATATACGCGTCGAATTGAAAAGGAACTGAAAAGCGAAAAATACAATAAACCGTTTAGAACTGACAAGCGAAAAATAATTGTCTGAGTAAATGTAAATAATTGTGAGTTGATTAAATAATGGTCTGTAAGAGATCGCGATAAGACCGCCAATTGTATGCGGAAAAACTTAGATATGTAAGCCTTACAAGGTATTTTGTTTTCTGGTGTGTACAATAAAGAGTTCTAATCTAATCTAAGCCCTTTGGGTCGTACAACGTAAGCTGCTGAATCTGTATAATATTTAAAAATCTCGCGTCACAGTGTTTGTTATCGAACTCCTCTGAAACGGATTCACCGATTTTTATGATTTTTTTATAAATAATTGGTAGGTCTGAGAATATGTTTGCCCGATCAGCTAGTATTGGTATAATTCCCGACAAGTAACTTTGGCGGCGCTTGAACGTATTTCAGGTATTACTATAGTGAATGGAGCTACATAACCTAAACCAATTTTAAGACAAAATAAATATAAAAACCAGCCAACAAGTCAAAACAAGTCGGGCCACGCGAAATGAAGTAGAAAGAGGGTTTTTTAATGTGCTTTACACAACCTAACAACTTCATCAAAGTAATTTTTAATGGATTTTGTACGAAATTTCACTTTTATAAGTTGGTTGCCTATTACTGGTTAAGTAGTAAAGCCTACTTAGTCGCGATACTTTTCCTTTTAAGTTATATGTGCTACTATTCTGAGTTTTTTTCACGTTTCTACAATCAACCGTTTAGCCAGGAGAGGGAGGGGGGGATGGTCTTCCTACAACACCCACAATATTGTTTAACGATCAATCCAACGATGCCCCACATGATGGGGTAGACGAGGAAAAAAACCATACCCACTTTTCATGTCAAGGGAGCTACAGGAAAAAAATCTTCTTCCAACCTTTTATTCTTTAACTTTGTCGGCGTGATAAATATGTGTAGACATACAAAATTACAGCTTTCTAGTACCACCGGTCTTTGCGCTAGGCCACGGACGGACAGACAGACAGACGGACTTAGCGAAGCCATAAGGGTGCCTTGTCGGACTACGGAACCCTAAAAAAGAAACGCTGAAGACCAGCGTTGGGCGCGCTTCCTATCGCCAAAAAAATATACCATTATTGTTAAGTTAAATATATTTTTTACACATTATTAACTCCAACGGGAGACGGCACATAGAGAAGAGTGTTTGTAATATATAAAACTTATTTAATTCGCCATCAACATGTTTCAGAGAAAAGATTGTTTACAACAATGCCACTTATACAAGTCAATAACTGCCGATAAACTGCTGCGCAGTTTGGCAAATCTGTCAACCTATTTGTTATTTTCTTCTTTAATAAAATCTTTAAATACAAATACCTCTGCAAATCAGAGAGCAACCAGGGCCTCGATTCTGTTAGTGCATTGTAGTATAATGACAGGTACACTGTCGGGTCACGTGACGTGTTTTTTCGTACCATTGACGCCTAGAAGGTTTGATACGTGTGCCCGCGTAGACTTAAAGCAGCCATGAAATGAAAATCGCCATGTTCATGCAGTTGTCATGTTACTACAATGCATTAACAGAATCTAGGCCCTGGTCTAATTCTTCCGACAAAAAACCAAGTAAGTTTAAGCTGTAAGATGTGTTTTTTATTATTTTCCATGTAATATTTGGCAATAAACCTTTTTATTCTTATTCTTAAACCACGTTCCTAGACACACACAAGCTCACGATTAATTTTATTGTGAGATACCCACTAAATTGGCCTAGTAAGTTATTAAGTAAGTGGTATCCAAAATTCGCTTCTATTTAGTTACGCATTAATTTGTCCATTTTGTATTCACTGAAACACAAACAGAATAATCTCAATTCGTATAAATGTTTCGGCAAAAATATTTGTGGCTGAAAATACGAGGGGCGAGTTTGAATGCGGTTTTCAATTTAAATGTTTTGGTTTTTGGCTCCTCGAGCATCCCTTTATGTAGTTTGAACTTCGTTTCGAAATACATAGATCGGTGACCACAGAACTGGACAGAACTCTTTGATCTGTGAACCTTCATTCTCGAATCGGGAAAGAAGATGCTTTGTTTCTGAAAGTAGGTGAAAAGCTGAAAGCTGCAGTTTTTCGTTCAGATCTTAGCGGGTCGGAAGTCTATTCACACTGGTCCGGAACCTATTGTTTCTTATCATACTTACTATAATTACATCAACTTTGACACTTCACTCACACCCATTCGGGTACGGAACTCAAAAATATGACCTTTATGTTTTCACTATCGACCTCGACCACTTACCTTTCAATTTAATGATTTTAAGTAGCAACATCCCCTTTCTTGTCTTATTGTTACCTAATATGTTTTGGTTATGAAAACCATGAAGGACGCCTATGTCCTGCAGTGGGCGTCAAATGGCTGATGATGATGTTTTAAACACAACAAACTGATTTATGAAAAACTGTTCACATTTTCGTAATGACGCGAGAAATTCTTGTATAAAAATTTTCCAAATTATTATGTGGTGTATCATTAAAATGGCTCCCAAGGACGATACAATCATTGCTCCGCCATGGAGCTCTCCATAAATTAACTGTCATTTATCCCTGTCAAAACAAAACAATTACACCTAGAAATAATGCTGGGAGGTAATTTATTTAATAGGAATTAGATAAGGCAATCTATCAAACTGGAAGCGAAACAAGCTGCGCGGTCGGACACAATCCGAAATCGGAGCCACTATTTCAACTTCAACAAAGTTCCTTTTGCATTCTGAACACAGAAAACTCAGCCTTGTTACCTTCTGTTAAAAGTGAACTGTTGGAGAGATCTAAACGAATGATATCAGTTAATCCGTTCGCGGTTTCACAAATAGACAAGTTATAGCCAAATTGCTTTTATCTTTGTAAACGAATGGCTGCAAGTAATTTATTGGGTGCATTTTCCTTCCGAATAAAACTGGTTTGAGAGTAGATTGGGTGCATTTTGTTAAAAAATGTGCCCCAGATTGTGAGAGAAGTTTTATAACTGTAACAAAAATGCTTATCCCTAAAATTGTATACTTTATTAAGATACTCAAACTTACATGTGGAGATGTTGTGTACATGCTGTAGACCACAACTTGGTAGGTACTCGTGTCATATTATTACTTTTTTATATCCTGTAAAATAAAATAAAAAATAAAATAACAAGCACGTAACATAATTTTCCAAGAGTAGGGTAAGGTACCCTTAGTCGTACCAGCGCTTAAGTCGTACCACGTCGATATCTGCGCACCCTTCTTGAAAAGGTGACATCTGGCAGTGCAATATGGTTCTACTCAGTCGCAAAGGTAAACAGCCACACGCGACAGATTGCTGGATTTCGCGATCAAAAAATAATGAAAAAGTAAGTTTTTTGCACAGTTTTCACTAATATTTTTAGATCAGTCGTAAGCCATTTCACCAAAGATTATGATGAAATTGTTATTTTTTTTATTCATGTCGGTTTTTGTAGTGTTTTCTGATTGATATGAGCAAGATCACACGGTAAACGGTTTTTAGGTTATGTTATTATTTTTTATTTATAACTTTGTACACCCCGCTGCCTAAGTCGTACCTGCAGAAAATCCCTAAATCGTACTGGTACGACACAGGTATTACGGGAATATTTTTCCCAATTTTAATTCTGTTTCTTTCAGTTGATCAACATGCTATAGAGAATTTATAAAACTTGGAAGCAGATGAGATGGATGAAGCTCTGCAGAAGCATCGGGATGGTGAAATTGGATTCAACGAAGCATGTTGACTATATGCTATACCAAAACCTGCTTTGCGGCGTCATTTAAAGGGTTTGAAAAAAACGAGGAAGTTCGGAAGGCCAAATGATATAACACCAGAAATGGAAAACAAATTAGCACAGCATATACTTGACATGGAGTCTACGATCTTTGGATTAACTGTGACCGATGCTAGAAAACTTGCATACCAACTTGCTGAAAAATATAAATTACCTCATCGCTTCAAGTCGTACCAATGGAAGGAAAAGACAAAGAAACTAAAAAGATATATATTAAATTTAAAAAACATTAAACAAGAAAAAGGATAGCAAGGAACCAATAAAAAAATAAAGACAAAATCTGACAAGGATAAAGAAGGAAACGTTGAAGAAACTTGGTTGTGCAAAGTATGTTGTAACGAAGATCGCAAAGAAAACATGATCCAATGTATAAAATGCAAAAGATGGGTACATGACCTATGTGCGGATGTTGAAAGTAAGATAAAGAAATATATTTGTGATATGTGTTTCAACTGTTTGATTTCTGTACCAAATGATTATAACCTAAGAATGCTAGTTTTGTTTCGTAAGAATGAGAATTGTTATTATAATTAATGAAGACTGAAATTGATCCCGCAGCATAGTCCTGTAGAAGTCCATGCAGTTTTTAAATTTTCAAATGACTTCTACTTGAAAAAAATATATTATTACTCTAAGTACGACTTAGGCCATGGGTGGTACGATTAAGGCAACCGGTTGCCTAAGTCGTACTGACGGAAGATTTTTTTAAAACGTTTAAAACACCACTTTATTAAAAGATTTTTAAATGTCTATTAATGTTATCTGATCCGTCAATAAATGAAGATTGTATGTGTGCAAAGATTTTTCTTTTATTTAAATTATAGTAGAAATTATAGCGGTTTCCCCTGAAGTGGTACGACTAAGGCGACCTTACCCTAAATAATAGAGAAGGACAGTTAAGGTACACAGGGACATATTTAGTTGAAAGATATATTACATTACAAAAACTCACGCCTGTATCCCGGGGGCAGGCAGAGACTACGGCCATACCATTCACGGCCACTGCCATGGCCGACCATTTTTAGGGTTCCGTTATAGTTACGTAATGTCCGTCCGTCTGCTTGTCTGTTCGTCTGTCTGTCCGCGGCCTAGCTCAGAGACGATTAGTACGAGAAAGAATAAAATCCCCTAAATAAACCTAAATTAGGCATGCATTTTTTTCTCGCCTGCATCATAGTGTGGGATATCGCTGGATTGATCGCTTAAAAATATCGTAGGTGCAGGAAGATTTTTTTTATTTTGGATTTCGTTTACGAAATATTAAGCTGTAAAGAGCAATATTTTATCCGAGTTCGGCGCACGAAGACTCACGGAAGCGCCCGAAACCCG
The DNA here is from genome assembly GCA_947308005.1 of Yponomeuta malinellus. Classification (NCBI taxonomy): domain Eukaryota; kingdom Metazoa; phylum Arthropoda; class Insecta; order Lepidoptera; family Yponomeutidae; genus Yponomeuta; species Yponomeuta malinellus. The sequence goes on from OX370994.1 coordinate 5,109,999, forward strand.
AAGTGGGAGGAGTTGAGGACCAATGATTCACTAAACGTGCTTTGATGACTCGGAACAAAAATCATACTTAATAAGTACGTCATACGTTCCTGATACTAAATAAGTTATTTGTGTTGATGAGAAAAGACTGGACCACCTGAGGGACAAAAAGACCTTCCTGAAGTGACCTATAATGTTGTTATGAAGGTACTCGTAAAATTCTAGACATTGCATAGAAGATGGTAGGTATCTCCTCCAGTTTCGAATGTTCATGATCGATGATCGATGTCATGAGGCAGTAAAAAAGTTGTTTAGACAAGCGTATTAATTTTTAATTTTCTCCAGCTTTCCGGGTTACGCAAGAAGGTAGGAATAAAAAGCGATTAAAGCGATATCCCCATGAAAAAGGTCAAGAGAAACTATTTGATGGCTTCGCGAAAAATAAGTTTCATATTTCCCTTGTTTGATTATTTTTCTTTTTCGCCTCATCATAAGCAGCCTATACACGTCCCACTGTAGGGAACAGGCCTTCTCTCAGGGAGAGAGTATGGGCTTAATCACCACGCGTGCCCACCGCGGATTGGCGATTTCAAGCGCTGAGGTATGTGAATAGCTCAGACACCCAGGTTTCCTCACGATGTTTTCCTTCACCGTTAGCGAGTGGTATTGCTACTATAACTTCACAAATGTACGTAACTTAGAAAGAAAAGTCATAGGTACATGCCCGCACTGGGAATCGAACCTGGGTCTCCCGCTTCCGAGTCCAATGTTCTACCCACTAGGCACTACCCTCCTTTTTCGCCTCATTTTCTTTATTTTATGGCCAGTGAATTTGTGACATTCAGTCCTCTATCTTCTCTTTTATACGACCCATGTGTGATAGAGAGAGTCGAAGCTTTAGTATCGACCGCAAGTGAAAAGTGCATTACCCAAATAATTGCACTTATGACTTCATTAATTTTTCATGCCCGTAATGGCCGGTTTACTCGTATTAATGTGTTAATTACTCAATATTATTTTTTATTTAATAAACAAACAAAACAGCTTTTTATTAGCCAGTTGCAAGTAAACGAGGCCAAAATAATGGTGAATTATGCGCACCAAATCCTGTCGAAATCCTGGTGTTTACGATAGCAAATAGTACGGAATTTGACGGTTAGACAATTGAATTTGTTCTGAATTTGGTGCGCGTAGTATAGAAGCAAAAGGAAACAATTGTTATTTGTTATACAAGAGTGCAAAGTTGCTTTTTAACCGCGTGCTCAATTTTGATGACCGAGCAAGCAAAGGATTCTAAAACTCACTGCGCTCGTGATAAAAAAATTAGAATCCTGAGCGTTAGCGAGGGAATCAAAAGAGCACGAAGTGAAAAATCTTTGCTCTCGAGTGCAACACGTAACTTTTCATCCCACCTCAGGGAAATAACTAAATGCAAAAAAAAATACAAAGGAGGTTTGAGTCTGAGTTTTTAACAAATTAAAAAAGTTGTATGATAAATTCGGCACCTTGGAAGTAGAAGTAAATAGGTTTAATGATGTTTTGAATTTACAAACTTAGTGCACACGATGTTCTAAATTCAATTTTCTTTGTCCTCTAGCGGATTAAAACGGCTTTTGCACTCAGATATCGAAGAGTAAAAATACTCTTTCCGAGATGGGGGGATGAAAAATATAAAAGTGAATAGAATCGAGTCTAGTCTACGCTAGATGGGCTCCCCGCATCGCGCAGGCACCTCGGTGGGCGAATCTTTATGAAAGCCTGACCACTTGATAAAGTTAAGTTAGCAACTTAACATGTGCTAACCGGCCGTAAATCCGTTACGTTGGATGCGCAGTGGGCGCGTTTATAGACGGGCGTTTCTTTGAATTATGCAGCGCTCAGCGATTCAATGGGAAGGCTGCTTTGTGCAGTGCAAGAAGAGAGAGATTGACAGTTTTGTCGGCAAAATAGTCACGGAAGCGAATTTTTACTGCAACCAAACTGTAACATGCCTTGGCAAGTTAGTTGTTACACTCATTTTGAGGCCATCAAATAAACTTCTAAGTAGAGTTAGTAAAACTGGCCTTATTACAACCTTTTGTCTTCAAAATTACTCTTTGGATCGTACAATTTTGCAAAAAAGTTTACTGATATGGACGTCACATTTCTTATTTACATTAAAATTTTAGTTGGAATTTTAACGAAATGTTTTCACAAAGCAAAATTCTGCAAAAAGTTACGTTCTATTGACTTTTCTTTAAAAAATATGGTTACAATGCCTCTCAGCTTTATAAGAAGAACTTTTATAAATGCATGTTAACGTTACAAATACAGGATACTCATTCTGGACGCTAGCTAGTTGACGTGTAGTGCGACGGACGCAAATCCATGGACCACATTCCGATCACTCCTTCAAACATCAAATGAAACGTCACCGAAAGGGACAGATTGTTTGTACGGTAACAACTACAGTACAAACAATCTATCCTTTCTATTATTTTTCTATTTAACCCGCCATTGGTGACGTGAATTTGACTTACATTCTCACGCACCGGGGGTTTTGACCACGATTTTGTCTGTAATTTACGGTTTATGCTACTTTTCATTGGAAAGGTTATAAAATTTGATATATAAGTATTTTAATATATAATTATTAAGTATTTCATAAAACAAATATATTTTATTAGCATTAGACAATACCTTTGGATGCACTAAAATACTAATGTATTTTAACAATGTTTTCTTAAAGTCAAAAAATAGCTATATTCTTAGTTATTTAACAATAAAATCAGGCTTAGTCAGTTTTATGGCATTGGAAACATAAAATAAAATAACCTAAATGGTAATACTGCTAACAAAAAAAAAATACAATAATAAAATCACTTATATTCAACAGCGAAACGGCCAGTTACGGCCAGCAACACACGCGAAGCTGTTTCGGGTTAGACTGGCGGTAGGTGACGTGGAATTAGGCAGCTACTCGAAACCACAGCGTAATTCGATAAACGGTGACAAAAATATTTGATTTCTTTTAACTGCCTGGTCTCACAGACATATAGGCCACCAATGGTATGTATGAGGATACCATAATTATGTAACCAGCGCCATCTGAAAACCGGTTCAATTCGCGTGCGGCGGAAACTCTATTTTTGGGATAAGTATGTTTGTAAGGTGGTAGCCCAGTGGGTAGAACATCGGACTCGGAAGCGAGAGACCCAGGTTCGATCCCCAGAGCGGGCATATACATATGACTTGGTTTTCTAAGTTATGTACATTTGTGAAGTTACAGTAGCAATACCACTCGCTAACGGTGAGGGAAAACATCGTGAGGAAACCTGAGTGTCTGAGCTATTCACATACCTCAGCGCTTGAAATCGCCAATCGGCGGTGGGCACGCGTGGCGATTAAGCCCACACTCTCTCCCTGAGAGAAGGCCTGTGCCCTACAGTGGGACGTATATGTATTGTATAGGCTGCTTATGCATGTTTGTAAGGATGTCTTTTTTGTGGAAGACTTTGTTATTTTTCCATTGCAGGTATTTTTTTCTCTACGGTTCTATATTGACTATATCTGAAATTAATATCTTCCCATTCTTAACGTTTTATTTATGTAAGCTTATGTCTTTATGGATAAAGTTCAATTTAACTTTTTTAAATCTTGTTACTTGGGCCACAACCCAAGTCTGCATTTCAACGTCGAATGTCAGTGGTTTAAGCTGCTGCCACACAGCACATAGTTTGCGTTTTAAATAAGAATAAATAAACCATTTTCCGAGCATAATGCACATAAATTAAGACGAAAGTATTTTTATGCAAAAAGTCGTACTGAAGTGGTTTATGAAAGTAAAGTAGGTAACATGTTCTCTTAATTTTAAAATTTCAGGGAAAAAAAATTCTTGTACCATAATTATAAAAAAAAAAATCTTTCAGTCTCTCAACCACCGCGATTGTTTTCGCGAATCATGTGATTAATCTCAAACTTACTGATTTATAAATAAATCTACTCGTATTATTACGAAGAGGAAAATATATACTATCTACGTTATGAATTTCGAAAGGATTCATTAACAATCCATTGAGAAATTAGAAAATTGTGAAAAGGGCAACAAAGTAGATAATAATGTACAACATTTTCTTTTTCTTTTAAATTTCTCAGTTGTGAATGAATCATTTTGCAACGCATGACTTAAATAAAAAATGCCTTTCTTTCTACGACGCGATTAGTAAATTTTAATGTGACTGTTTTAGAATTATAGCGCAGTTTGTGGTTAAGAAATATGATTATATTGTCATCTTCAACTATAAAAAAGTCTAACGACGATCTGCAAAACAAGTAATAGGGGTTAAAGTATGAAATTGCCGTTTTATTGCAATAGGTTCTTTGAATTGACATAGAATCTTCATGGTTTGAGGTTTTCGAATGAAACTTTTTTCGAATGGTTTCTATGATGTTCTTTTTTTAAAAAATGTGAAACATTTGAATATCGACTTTCAATTGTTTTTGTTATTCAATTTAGACAAGAAAGATGGATACTGTGAAAATTCGAGTGATTTTTTAATACGAGTTCCGACGCGGAACTAACGCGGCAGAAACAGCCCGCAATATCAATGCTGCGTTTGGAGAGGGGTCTACTAATGAACGCACCGTGCGATTTTGGTTTAAACGCTTTCGTGATGGAAATTTCGACTTAAAGAACGAGCCACGAGGAAGACCGCCCACACAGGTGAATAACGATGAATTAAGAGAGATAGTGGAAGCCGACCCTAGTCAAACTACCCAGGAATTAGCGGCATGGTTTAACGTTACCTTACCCACAATATTGACTCACTTGCGTCAAATCAATAAAATAAAAAAACACGAAAAATGGGTGCCTCATAATCACTCGAATTTTCGCAGTATCTATCTTTCTTGTCTAAATTGAATAACAAAAACAATTGAAAGTCGATATTCAAATGTTTCACATTTTTTAAAAAAAGAACATCATAGAAACCATTTGAAAAAAGTTTCATTCGAAAACCTCAAACCATGAAGATTCTATGTCAATTCAAAGAACCTATTGCAATAAAACGGCAATTTCATACTTTAACCCCTAATAGTCGTATGTTGTACAGTAACAAACTATCTTCTTAAGGCCCCATAGTGAATTTATCAATCAATCAGCCCGTACTTGTCCTTACATAGGCTTCGCTAAGGCACGCCACTTCCTCAGCCATCCTCATCCAGCCGCTGCCAGCAATCAGCTTCAGATCGTCGGTCCAGCGAGCTGGTGGGCGTCCTACGCTGCGTTAGCCAATTCATGGTCTCCACCGGTGAATTAATCTCAGTCATTAAAACATAAATCGGTATGAAACGGGCACAATATCTGTACACCTCGCAGGCATGCGTGGATGTAGCGACTATAATTAATGTTGATAGAGCGAAACAGGTTTGCGTTGACCGTGGCAAGTGGCAAACCATGGTACCTACTTGCCCCTTAGGAATACAGGCCTGAGTTAGTTAGTGTATATATTTACGTGTACTATTGACCATAAGTATGCATAACTACAGATAAGTGCTGGTAAGCAATATGTAAGATTTAGTAACAAATGGGAAGTCATGGTGTACTCACTCAGTTAATTACAGCAATCTCACAGAGAATCTGCAATGCAATTAGTTCGTTGCGTGCTTTCGACGTTGGAACGATGTTGGTGCCAAACTGTCGGAGATCACCATACACTGCTGCCGTTGCCGTTGAGAAGTGGCATGAAGTGCAAATTTTTAATTTTTTTTTACTTAACTGATCATTACTAACGGGTGATTCATTTGGAGTTACTTTTTCCAAAACTAAAAAAAATATGAATAAAACAAATTTATCGGGTAATATTTATTATAATACAAAAGAACCGTTCCTTACATTTACTTTTTAAAGATTATTTCTTTCAAATGTTGTCCGTAACTGCGATTAAGGTGGTCCATTCTAGAGTTCCAGTTTTCGATGACCCGACCGAGCATTTTGGCAAATAACGCGAGTAATGTTGGATTCCAGTTGATCAATCGTACGCGGCTTATCCATATAAACTTTGGACTTTACATAACCCCACAGAAAAAAGTCTAAGGGTGTGATATCACAGGATCTAGGCGGCCAACTGACTGGTCCGAAACGCGAAATTAACTGTTCACCAAATTTTTCTCGCAACAAAGCCATGGTTTCACGTGCTGTGTGGCAAGTGGCGCCGTCTTGTTGGTACCAAAAGTTCTGAAGATCACGGGCTTCAATTTCAATTTCGGGTCATCGAAAACTGGAACTCCAGAATGGACCACCTTAATCGCAGTTACGGACAACATTTGAAAGAAATAATCTTTAAAAAGTAAATGTAAGGAACGGTTCTTTTGTATTATAATAAAGATTACCCGATAAATTTGTTTTATTCATATTTTTTTTAGTTTTGGAAAAAGTAACTCCAAATGAATCACCCGTTACTTTAAGTATTCACGAACCTAAAAGACATATTTTGTCACTTTTCATAAAATAACAAGAATAATTTATCCAAATGGTTTGGGTTGGAATTGGTAAAGCCAATAACAATTTTTCACGGCACACCAGCAAATCAGCTAAATTATTTTTAACGCTAATAGTTAGCTTGCGATTCACGCCTATTTCATGAAATTTACCCCCAAGAGCGACTTCTCAAGGACCGAGGTGCGAATAGATGGAACAAAACATCTCTTGGTCTGGGGTGGAAACATGCTGTCCTTCAGAGATCGGGTTAAGGTTTCTACTTGTGCGATTAAAATGTACGGAATAGCTGAATATTTTTTTCCCGTTTTCGATTTGTAGCAAATTTTGTTTGCATTGACGATTAAAACCCCCCATTTTCAGCATGTCTATGGAGAATCTGTTAGACCTTATATATCAATACCAGCCAAGCTTTGAAACACTGAATCTTATACAGGATGTTTGGATAAGCTTCTTAATATAAGCAACTAAAAATACGTAATAAACATATTAGTAGTTTCAAGTTCACTAGAGGAATTATCACAATGATTTTTGATATTCTAGGTCTCATCATAAAAGTTGTTCGTATTGATGAGTCCTTATCGATACTCTCAATAAATATCAAAATCAAAATGTTTCTATTCAAAGTAACACAGAAACTGTAACTTAACTGTGAACGTTACAAGTTAAACTAAGAGTCCATTTCAAAATCTACAACATTTTGGAGAAAATATGGACAAATATTTTTAATCAAATTATCTTATCGAAAAGGATATCTTAGAAGTGCGCCACGGTAGTAGTGTATCAGAGCTAAAGGTCGATTCAAACAGTTCCACTCGGTAGTATCACGTGACAAGGGAGAGCATTTACTAAGGCATATTTACTGTTTCATCCGTAGCTCTGCGCTGGTCCATCGATGAAATAGCATTGTTAATTGCATGTAGAGCCCTTGATGCTATCGAGGGGGCTATTATACTAGAGGCTGCGTAGGTAAATCGAAATTGGGTTCTCGAATTTCTGGTGAAGATACTGTCCACCGTTCTATTTGACATGCATGATTGTGTTTCAAAATGAGGACAAAATAACGTTGGTGTGGAATTGAGTGGAATTGGAATTTTGGGGTTGAGTCACGTTTGAGATATTAAAATAGAATGTTGGCTGGACAACTACTATGGAACTGTACTTTTTATTAAAAAAATGTTTTCACTACGATACGAAAGGACTCACTAAGTTAATGTAGTCCCTGATGTGAATTTCTAACAAAGTGCAAGAAAATACCGAGGTGAATAACTAATTAAATAATAGGTAAAGAACTTGTACTGAATTCCGACGGAATTGTTAAAAACCGGCCAAGTGCGAGTCGGACTCGCGCATGAAGGGTTCTGTACCATTATCTATACAACATTAGATACAAAGATAAAAAAACAGCAAAAAAATCACGTTTGTTGTATGGGAGCCCCCCTTAAATAATTATTTTATCTGTGAAAATTTCAAGGGTGCTTTTTACCCTTTGGGTACGGAACCCTAAAAATAAGTTTTTGTACGTAATTAATGGTAAAGGTTTGAACTCAGTTATCGACTGGTAGTAATTTACTAGGACTCACTAGCGGCTATATATTATTAAAAAAATATGCACTCAGACAAAACATAAATTATAAGTTACATTTCGTAGTTCATTATGACAATTCGATGTACACTGCGTGTGTAGTTCAGTTATGTATTCTGCTTGTTAATCCATGGGTTGATTGGCTATGCAATGTAAGTACTTCAAATTGTAATAGTACACCATAGTAGTATGAACTGCAGTATTGTGAAATGGGGCCCAGGTAATCAAGTCTGGTAATGATCTAAAACTGACGTACTTACCTAGCTATACCATAGATATAGATAGATAGATAGAGAACACTTTATTGTACATAAAATAGAAAATTACACAGATATTTCTTAACCTAAGAGTACAGATGGCAGCCTTATCACTAAAAGTGACGTCTTTCAGACAACCTTTGGATGGACTGGACTAATACATTCAAGTAGGAAGTAGTTGTACAAACAAACAAAATTATAGTTTCAGAGGTATGTGAATATATCAAGGGGAAAACACGTAGTCAGATTCGAAATAGCTCCCAAACTCCGATTCAATATGTGCAAGATTTATACCAACAATGAGAGTTGATATAACAGACAGATGGTTCTCTTTTTGCCCGTTTGTTACCGAGACAGTACACTCAAAAACAAAACGATCAATCTGCAAAGTATCAATAACGGGGCGAATTTTATTAATCGCCCTCTATATTTTACTCAGCCCTTTCCCCTGAAGAAAAAATAAAGTAGAAGGATGGAGCAGTAGATTGAATCGAGAGAAGATCGAGACATTTTCTTGTACTGGTTGTTAACAGACTGACCCAAACCACTTGATCCATAAAAAACATAATGAAACATAATTGTTGGATTACAAAAATATGTCACTAATGGTGTAGGAAAATATCGTGAAGAAACTGTGTCCCTGAGGTATTGTCAGCGCTCACCTCAGCGCTTAAAATTGCCAATCCAGGGTGGATGGTCCATCCTGTTCCATGAACATCCTGTGATGTTTTGAATACATTGCGCGTTGAAAGATAGCTTGTAAATTTTGATAATGTTAAAAAAATGCTAAAAAAGTACAACTTTGAATATCAATGGTACAAAATCAAAATGGTCATAGTACAAAAATATACTTGTTTGCCAGGTAACTAATTAGATGGCTTCAATTGAAGCCAGCCTAAGAAATGAACAATAAACTGCTAAGATGGCGAATAAAGATCAACAAAACAAACATTCTTCAGTAAGAATATTAGGTACATTAATTATTTCCTTAGCGTTAATTCGCAACAAGGAATATTAACATTAAAATCATATTGATGGCACCAAACTTGGAAGTGTAATGGAGTCGACGGAAAAAACTAGAAGTAGATACATTTCATGATAATAATCTTATTCTAATAATTTAATTAATACTTCCTATTGGTAGAAGCTATTCTTTTGTGTCATCTCTTTCACTTAGTTCCTCTGAAAGGCGAGAGAGAAAAAACAACGGAAAATATTTACAAGCTCACAAATAGCGTCCATTATTGGGGACAAAGAAAGTATTAATCAGAACAATTTTTCGCTAGACACAAGGCCTTTTCTTCTTTAATACCCCCTGTACAACTCGGCAGTGTTATATTGCCGTGTCTGCGCATTCAAATAGAGGTCTTATTTCCTCGGTAATAAGATACAGGACGCACAATTCATTTGTTTCGTCCGTAATCCGTCTCAATCAAGAGAGGGTTGGCATCGGCTAACTGAATGGAAATACTTACGCTCTCATGCATTAAGGTATTTTCTGCATGAATGTATATAGTTGAGAACGCTTGTATTTCTCGTTTCTCGTAATGAACGAGGATATTAAATGGTTTTGTGGCCAGCACGAAATATTAATATATTGGCATTTATGGCTATTCCCTTGCAGTTATTTGCAGATGAACCTGAAACGGAACCTGAGGCCGGAGGCAACGAGCGGCGGCGCGCCGAATGGAATCGACCGCGCAAATTGCTCGACAGACGAATTTCTTCGCCGATGCGATTCGATTCAACTTATTCGACGTGGAAAAGCGGATGAAGCGGAAAATCCAACGTATTTTTGTATCATTTTTACCATTTTTAAGATTCCCCAGTCAACAAGGAACCTTTACAGTTTCGCCAGTCCGTCCGTCCGCCCGTTTGTCTGCCTTTCTGTCTGTGTAATACTAACGAGCTTAAATTTGGTATAGACATACATATTTATTACGCCCACAAAACAGGAGAATGAAACCTGAAAAAAAATTTAGAATACCTCCCCTACACCTAAATTAGGCAATCCCTCCCCTCCCTCTCCCGGGGCTAAATGGTTGATTGTAAAAATGTGAAAAATTTCGGGGCAGTAGCACATTATAATGAACTTAAAAGTTAAACCAGGTTAACGAGTAATAGGTGACCAACTTGTAAAAAGAAAACTTCGTACAAAATCCATTGAAAATTATTTCGATTAAATTTTTAGTTCTGTAAAGCAGAAAAAAACCCCTTCTTGTATGAAACCCTATATTGCGCGTGGCCCGACATGCACTTGGCCGGTTTTTTCATGTGCCCAGTAAATTTGGCACACGCGGTTTCATTTTTCTTATATTTTCCTCTTCTTCATCAAAAAGTATTTGAAATAAGAACTTCTCTTTATCCGAGCCGTCCATGACGCAAAAACGACCTAATTTGATGAAGATTTGCGATGAATGAACAATTCGATTCGATTCTTCAGAGATGGACGCACTTAAAATAAATGCGACCCGCTTCGATTCGACGCGTTTCTGCTGACATCGACGCCAGGCTTTAAACGTGACTTATTTCACTTGAATGTTCTTACAGATTATACTTTATGAGCACAATTTTACTGAGGGTTTAACATACGACTATGCCTCCGATAATTGCCAGCAGACTTGTATGTATCTTTTTTATGAGCAACGAAATGTAACAGCCCTCCATAAACCTCTCTTATCTATTATATGCTAGCATTGTCTCATTATTCTGTTCAAATAGTGCTGACATTACAGCCACGATGCCAATCTATTTGCTGAATAAACTTTTTTTATTGGAGAAAAAAGTGATACTGGCTGAAAAGTTGCATCGATCAGCGACGTTGAAAAGAATAAAAGTGACAGCTGTTTTATACTTTTTATGAGACGTCTAGCCACCATGCAATTTTCCAGCTCGGTTCGCAATTCAAAAGCGTTAAAAAGGTTATTAAAAAGTTTTCCTATTAAAAACTTTCGCAAAGGTAAAGAACAATAAAGTACAATTCGCGAAGCATTGGCCAACACGGCTTTCCTATCGGCTACCATATTTGGCAAGACTCACTAACAATGCGTATTTATGGGCAATATTGGCATCGCGGTCGGACTCCCCCTCTGTTGGCAATATATCTCAACTTGCAACCAAGTTCCTGGCGAATATTTCCTTCGGCCTAATTTATCGGTCGAAACAATCGTTTGTATCAATTTAGACAAGTTTATTATGCGAAATCGATAAATGATTTTCCTTTCCCTGTCGGAGGGGTGATTTGTTGATACATTTTCAAGGTTGCAGTTACGAACTTTCAAAGATAACTAACTGGTGAATGGATGGACCGCTATTATTTACGTTAAGTTGACATAATGGTGTTAATTTATATTTGCCTTTGAGTGTGACAAAATCCCCGCATGGGTTCTTTAGGATATGTAACCCTCTATTTTCGGAAGCACTCATCATACGAACATTTTTTTTTTATGTAGTCTGTTTACGTGCTAATTTAGGGCTCAGGCCTTTTCTCAGAGAGAGAGCACGGGCTTTACCAAGCGAGGTATGTGAACACCTCAGCAACTCAGGTTCTCCCACGATGTTTACCTTCAGAGAACAATTTTTACTATAGGGAAATATTGGAAATCGTGAAAAAAATACCCATGAGCTGTACTATACTAAAGTTACCACCTGCGGCATTAAAATGTATAGCACAGTTTTTTCGCACTTTTGTACTTTTATCCATATTAAAAGTTATCATATTGACGAGTAAAACCCCCGTTTTTATTTTGTTCTAGATACAATACAATAAAAGTAGAGAGGTTGAAAAATAGTTGTTATTTTACACTAATAGATTAACAATGTTGCGAAGCATTAATGATAGAAACAGTAAACTTCTTGAGTGCTTGAAAATATTCACAAATAAACTTTGAATTCAAAGAAAACCACATCTTTTTTTTGTTTTGTTGCGAAGCCGTTTCAATTTCAGCATGGGCAGTACGATGACACAAGTCGCGCATTTGAAATGTCACGAGTTTCTATTTTATATTAACTTGTCAAATTCTGACGTTTCTGCTCCACATAACGCGTGACTTACGCCGTCATACTACCTTTGCAGGCATATTTCATAGAAATACAGTTCATGGTTTACTATAAAAATTAATGTACAAAGTCGACCCATAGATTAACAAGTAGGAAGACCGGGCTACGCAATGTACATCGAAAAACACTGGAATAAATAGAATTCTTTGAAGGTTAGAGAAGAGACCAATACTAGCCCGGCCACGTACAGCCGACGAGCACTTTATTGCAGTCTCTAACTTCGTCATCATCATCATTATCATCATTCAGCCACAAGAAGTCTTCCTCCGGACATAGGCTTCCTCCATGGATTTCCAAACAGACCGGTTGGAAGCGACTTGCATCCAGCGTCTTCCTGCCACTTGGATGAGGTCATCTGTCCATCTTGTGGCTGGTCGTCCTACGCTGCGCTTGCTGATATGTGATCTCCATTCGAGAACTTTTCGGCCCCATCGGCCATCAGTTCTGCGTGCTATGTGCCCCGCCCACTGCCACTTCAACTTGCTAATTTCTGATTAGATCTCATAGAGAAATTCCGAGCATAGCCCTTTCCATAGCTCGTTGCGTGATCATCATCATCATCATCAGCCATTTGACGCCCACTGCAGAACATACGCCTCCTTCGTGGTTTTCATAACCATGAGGGGTTTTGCCATAATCGCCACGCCCGGCAGGCGGATTGGCGAGCGCAGAATGCTGTTGGAATCTCAGGAAGTCGCTGCTGCCCGTCTACTGGTAATTGATTTCCTTAGTCGCCTTCTACGACGTCCACGGGAGGAAATGGAGTGACGCTATTCTTAATCTAACTTCGTACTCGTAAGTATTTAATCTGTAGAATTCTAAAGGACCCGATCGTGCCACCATAACGATGGTTTTTAAATATATAAGAACATGTAGATATTAGATGCTATTAGTAACTATTGTAAAACACTCAGGTAAAACACATATTATTATGTATTTTGGAAGAAGCCTGGCTGCCCATAGCACAGGGAATCCTAGTTTGGGAGCCAGTAACCACTTTTTTAACCTCTTTTTTAAATAAAGTTTTTTTTCATTTTTCATTTTTTTCAAATGTTCTTTTCAAGGTCAAAATCTAACAGGAACTATTTTGGATAAAAAAAACGGATGGATAGAATAATCTTTATTGGACACAGAAATTACATTAACAGGAATTTAAGGCCGCCTTATTAGTAAAATATTTTTTTAGTAAAAGAAACAAGAATGGCACAGGGAGCCGACGAAGAAATGGAAGATGGGTAGTCGATGCATTAAAAAATATTTGTTATGGGGACCGCCACCAATGAAAAAGAAATTCATAATATATTCTTTTACAGATCGTATTTGCAAAAATTGTCTGTACAATCTCTCAGTCATGTTAACAGTGGTTTTAAGGACCCACGACAGAGAACCAAGGTTCACGTTTTCGCGTTAATGTTATCTAGTCCTTGGTTTTTCGCATTAGGTTTACGGCCATGGTGCTGCCCGCACGTCGCGGTTCGTTGTAACTAAGACTAAGACCAACTTGCACTACCGTTCATATTATGTCACTTAAGTAGTTACGACCTTGCGAGGGCTACCCACTGGGCGATAGAAGTGACGAGATATCTGCATGAAATAATTTGACTTTACCAAAAACAGCGGCGCGGCTTGATCACCCGCACACGAATAAGAATAAAAAGCTATTTAAATTTAATTTTGTATGAAGAATTTTAGTTAAATACCAGTATCATTTAACTAAAGTTCTTCATAGCCATAATCTACCAACTTTATTGTCACACACCATTGGAACATTGAGATCCTTAAATTTTAGTTGAGACTTACAATCTTGTTTATAAAAGACTTAAGACGGTGTTAAAGCCGGTGTATGGCATTTCCTATTACAAACCAGCGTTAACTCCGTCTTAAGAGTGTTTTAGTGGATCGACTTTTTATAAATAATACTGTTAGTTTGTATCTAACAGTGCGATTTCTACATTTTCCGTACGCGATTTTGCCGAACACAATAAATCCGTGCTTCGTCTATCAACAACGGAAATCGAATGCGGAAGACAAATGTACCTATGTGGCCCGGCCTTAAGAAATAATCCTACATCCTACATCTACTGAAAAAGCATTGTGAATATTTAAACCATCCTCATTGCAGTAAGTACGCACAGTCGGAACACCACTTATAGCAGCTTATTTCACCGACAACGAGCCCAGATTTGCGAACACAACGGCACCACTTCACATTAAAAACACAAGCCCGAAAACAAAACTATCACGAACACCACGTGACTATTTAGCGACGCATGGGTGTGCGCGCAGAGTAAATGGCACAGAAGTCCATAATTTCTCGGTACCTACACTGTTACATGGTTGCGACGTAACATATCGATAGAATCTTTCCATCTACGATTTCACGTAGACTAACGGCCTTATTCATAAAAATACGATTCTTCTAAAGCGCTCCTTAGAGGCACTTTATTTATTCTTTAGTTACGTATTTTCCTTCTAAAATAACCACCATAGAATCTCCATTGGACAAACGCAATTCAAACTTGCCCACCGAGGGTTCCGTAGAAAGTTGTAGGTGCATACATACATATTATAAATAGTTCAGGAATCGAGTCTCACGGTCTCGCGCTTTTCCACAACTTCAAAGACTATTGTTTTAATGATTTAATTAAAAATGTAGAGTTTTGAGATTTTTCCCTACACATGTAGTATAAGACAACACTACTTGCCAAATTTCATAATTCTGGGTCAACAGAAAGTACCCTATAAATGTTGATTCCCTTGAGTGTCGAAAACTATGCGTTTTTGCGGCATAAACGGCCGTATTTTTTTTTATGTTAACTTAGAAGTTTGATTTTCTCACAACTTCAACGATATGTAAACTTGAGTATATGGTTGTAAACTTGAGTATCTATATGATTTTAATTTCAACTCGATACCTCCACGGGTTCCCGAGATAAAGAGTCTTGACAGACAGACGAACAACAATGTGATTCTATAAGGTTCCGTTTTTTCCTTTTGAGGTACGGAACCATGAATGTTGAATAGAATGTTGAGGAAGCAAAGCTTTACTCAACAACTAACAACAACGAATAACCCGCTTATTTTGGGACATAAATGTCCCACTTTCGGTCCCAGTCAGCTATTTTACTAGTGGGTCATTAACG